>BJKM01000004.1:682500-1107500 GCA_015082035.1 Chaenogobius annularis | reverse complement strand
AACCAATCCAATTCCAGCAAAACAAGGCAGCCCAATCCACACACACACACACGCACATGCACACCTTACCTCCGTTCTGTGTTGATAACAATGCATGAATTATCCTTTTTAAATGACTTTCCCAGCATTTTTTAATTAAATCTATTAAAGTGAATCATTCATTGCTGTTGGGCTCTGAGGGCACCAGGCATGTAATTCTGCCTCAGTTTGTCATATCACACTATGCTTTTTACATTTAACACAATTAGCTACACATTAGCTGACCAAAGTCAGATACGGTTGAATGTAAAACGAAATTCAACAACAAAACAAGCAATATTAAAGAGGTTAAAACAATAACTCGACAATCATTTTAAATTGTTGGAAGCGTTGTAATTTCTAGACTTACAGTGAACATAATGCATTGTGGCTTTTAAACATTCAATTGAGCACCGTTGTGAAGGTCTTTCTTGTTTTGTTGCTCTTTTTAGATGTTTGTGTGTGCACTTTGATAGCCACAATCTGAATGAAACATTAAAATATATAAAGAAGAAGCTGTTTAGCAACAGGCCAAATGTGAATACATCCTTTCATAGTGAATGCAATGTGAGTGCATTATGGACCTTAAATGCGCAGGAAAAAGACACCTGGGTTTATGATCTGTTGCGCAATAATGAAAACATTATATTTCCTTCTTGCTCCAAACGAGAGGACCTAGTAAACAGCTTTAGATGAAGGAAAGTACATAGAAAGCTCAGGAAAAAAAAAACTATTTGGCCTGATTGGTCCATTTTAAAAGTAAGAAATCATTTCATGATTGATCATAAAGTGCAAAGAGCATGAATCAATCAAACCAGTCAATGCACAGCTAGAACTCACAATGCAAATGCCATTAATGCTGAGGAAAGTGGCAGGTAACAAGTCTCCTTCTCCTTCAGGCTTGAGAGGCACAGCTCAGTGTAATAATGAGCAGATTGATGAGAACAGGTTGCAAACCTTTATTAAATTGCTCCAAGCCTGAATGTGAGAGTGCGTGACTGGGGAAGAAGGAATTACTTCTAAACAGATGGGGTTGTTACAGCAATAATGCATAGATTCTCCTCAGTTTGAGATGTTTTTGCAAAACGTTTATAAAATATCTCCTTAAGACGTGCTAAATTTAAACGGATGTCTGCTTACAAAGGTCCCTTTTAAATACAAGTAATTCAAGAATTAGTGAATACAAAAAATGTCACTACATATAACAAAATAAAGATACAAAAGTTGTTTCTCTGTTTTTTCTGCTGGCATTGATACACTATAGTCACAGAATGTTTGGTTTGATAATACTTACATGCCACTCTTTACCAGGATGATATAAGCCAATATTTATCTCTGCAATAAATATGAGATGTGTGCTGAGGATGCATTTATGGATTGTACAAGAAATGCATTATGAGACTGTACGTGTAGCGTAACTGTGCAAAGATTTGAACTGTGAACTGACGGTGCGTTTTATGTCTAGCAGAAGGAAGAAAAACAATAAGTACAACGTGAAAAGGACTTAAGCCATGGTAGAATGGAAGGATGCAGCAGCTCCTTAAAAAACTGCTTGTCCTGGTTTGAACTCTGGGGCTCATTAGCTCACTGGCAGAAATCCCCAAGAATTGGATAATAAAAGAAAAGGAAATTAACTTTTACCTCCACATCTTCTCTAATCTGCGTCCTTAGCTCATATGCCACAATATGCATGACCACAACACAATTTGAGTCAAGCGATACATCAACTTTTATTCAGAAAAAAAAAAAGTTCCTACATATATAAAAACACAACAAAAAACAAAAAACAAAACATGAAATGGGTTGCAATGGTGATGATGTTAGAATTTTCTTAAGGGTGAAGATGGATTATGAATCAATCCAAAAGGAAAGAGGACATCAGAGGAACAGTACATGTTATATGTTTTTGTAGAAAAGGCCAGTGGGATTAGACTGGAAGTGAAGAAGATGGGTGTGCACAAACAGGGGTTAAAGAAGGGAGGCCAGAATAACAAGAGTGAGATTTGAACTGCCAGGCCAAAGACAAAGAAAAAAAAAGAGCAAAAGGAGAAGAAACTGTATTAACAGTACCTAAAGCACATTAATGTTGAGACAGGGAGAACATGCCAACTCCACACAATAAAAAAGCCAATCCTCAGGCCTTGTGGATTGTGTTGGAATAATGCTGAGCAAGTGTGTACTTCTACTTCTTCTCAATGCATACCTCACTACGGAAACTCGTCTGCGCACGTGAACCCACGTCACGCCCTCTCCACACCTCCCAATCACCATAAAAAGCCAATACAAAGTGACTTATGAATGAGCTCTGCCAAAACATGACCCAATAATCAATGGATTCAAGACACGGGGCGAAGAGGTAGTTGCTCCATGCAGCACCACGCAGTCAAATGAAAGGCTTTGTTACAATCGAAAATAAAAGCGATTGCAGCAACTCATCCCTCATAAAATGTAATTTAAAATGACTGTCAAAGACATTTGGGAACATCTGACATGTAATGCTTTGCCTATACACATAAGTATATTTACAACGAATCTATTTTTATTTTGCTTTTTGAAAAATCCTGAAAATCCTGGATCCTGAAAGTGCTGTGGCATGAACTTTATGGCTCATAAAGTCATAAAGTTCATGGACTTGCAGTTTTCATTGTTTGACTCCAGTGCTCTTCCTTAAACTAGGTTTATGCTTGACGTGACCACAAGGGTCTGCGAGGCAACAGTTCCCAATTTTTGCAGACACGCCCCCTCGCGCAGTGTCCGCACGGACCAGATTTTACAGACTATAAATACTGCCAACATCTTCTCCGCTGCCCTCCATGAGTCTCATTTCTGTGTGGAATTGATGGGCAGGAAGTATAATCCGTTTTACACTGCCAAGAACTATACTGAACTTAATGTTCATAAATGCATTGATTTATTTACAACAAAACTGAGCAGAGAGGAACCTAAAGGTTAGCCCGTTAACACCAACCTATTTTGCCCTGTGCCCAATAGTCGGATATACCCAAATGGCATTGCTTATTAAAAGAACTTACAGCTCACATGCTAGTGTGACGCATCATTAGAAAGCTTAGGCCTTCTGGTGTTCTAGTTCCTTGAGATGTGCATATGAACACTGCCAGAGCTTCAGAACTTACACTACAGAAGCCCAAACATAGAAAATACATAATTGTTTTAGTCTCGCCTGAACATTGTCAATTTATAAAAGGTCCTAAGCAAGACATACTTCACTATAAAATTATGCTTATTCACTGTACTTGCTGTTTATCTTGTTGACAACAACTGTGTAAAGTTTCAAATCTCTAGGAATAGAATGTACATGAGAATGTGAAAACATGAGTGTAACCATGAATTTTCCATGAATATATATATATATATATTCTTTTGTTGGTATGATAATACATATATCTAATAAAATGCACGTCCAAAAGGCTAACGAGATCAGAAAACGTGGTGCGTAAAATCTTGTCGCCGCGCGCCAAAAAACTGGCTCTTTACTGCTTTATGCATGTGAATAGTTTGCTCCCCGTATTCTTCTCCTAAAACCCACCCATCGTTCGAAAGCTTATCTGATTGGCTACAATTATATTTCAATCAAAACGTACTAAGTCACTTTTTTAGCACACTTGCAGGGGTAAAAAGCAAACTGCGAAGATGTCCGAAGGGGAGCGCTTGGTTTATCTAAAGGGCTGTGCCTTACAAACCATTGAACAGAAAAACTCGTCTTATCTTGTAGCTGAACACAGACGTGTCGCACGTGCTTTAGTTGTGAGTTTTTTCAAAGAAGAAAATGCTGTTTACTGGACTATTTCTTAGAATGGGATTACTTCAGGAAAAATGCAAGTACTGTAGTGTTTTTCTGTGGATTATTACGACAGAATGAATACAGCTACTGATGGATTGAACCCTGTTGAGTCCGTCAGAACCGGAATAAGGGTAAGAAATGTGTCATGAAAACTTGATTTTTATCACAAACTATTGGTAATTGCTTATTGGGGCATATTATTCAATTCAAATCAATGACATATTCAGTTTGTTGAGAAAATAATCTTTAAAATGAAGTATAGCTTGCCGGTATTGACAATGAAAATAAGAGTGATGATAAAATAGAATGTCTTAAGTCCGGTTTTCATCCTTGCGCTGGTGGGCGGATGTCAACAACTTAGTTTCAGGAGACAGACGTCAATAGGTTGCAGAAATGACACCCTACAAAACAGAATTCACACTGATGGAAATTGGAGACATAAAACAAAATAAAGTACTGTATATGAGTTACGTGAAACGTCGTATATCATTTATTTCCAATCCTTTCATTTATTTGAGCTTTCACTTATTTTTCAATATTTTTTATATATAGCTTGGTAAAACTATATTTACTCTCTCTGATTCTTTGAGCTTTTGGGTAACACATCACCCATTTTTGCATCAAAAGATTGTCTGCAGTGTCCCCCTCACATACTGGTTTCTCAAGTATATACACTCACAACATTTTAATAATCCAGGAAAAGGATTCAGTGTCACTCAATGCATCTTAAAAATTCTACATGTTTTCACTCGTCAAAAACCTGCCATTGCTGGTGTACTGTTGGCTGCTCTCTTTTGGATCAACATGGAGGCACGAGTCTGTATGGAGCTTGTTCAGTCTGTAAAACTGTAAAGGATGAACTTTGATGTGGTCAACTTTAATGTGTCCAATGGAGGTTAATGAAGAGAATCCGGGAAGTGCTTTACACACAATGTTCTGGCTCAATCTATGCAAGATGTAAGCAAATATGGCCAAGATGAAAGTGGGCAACATCTTATAGAACAATGGATGAAACTGTAGAGATTGTTTCCAGACATCCTGAACAAGCCAACACAGATTTCAAACTCAATCATGCTGGACTGTGAAACAAAACATTCTCAGTATTAATTGATTTGAATATTTCCATGGTATGAAGTGCTGCTGTTATGCTAGAAACCAAGTTGTAGTGTACATAGCATTTTCATGATAACTTAAAATTAAGCTTAAATATTGATGGTGCAAATATTCATTATCTGTCTATAACTGATGTGCTAGTATGTCAGTTTACCTACACATCAACCTAATGCAAAAAAATAAATTTGATTCTAAAGTCCACACACAAACATATATTATGAATTAATTTATCCATTGATTCTCAACTTTATTTGCTTTCACAATTCCATCAAAATGAGTTGTTTATATGTCTGTTAAAAAATACAATTCAATTTAGAATCCAAATCATTCTCAAGCAAAGTGAAGTTACACACTAAAAACTATAGTGTCAAAGCCAAAAAAGGTTTTAAAAGAATGTGTAAGAATCAAAAGTGATGATGGACATGAAAATATTAAGAAATGAATTCGGCAAAATGCTGAAATGGTATTTGTCAATGTGCAGATGAAGTTGGTATTGCTGCCGTTAAGGCCAAGTCCCCCAGTGAGTTGGCAGCCAAAGTCACCTTCTGGCAGCTGTGTACTGTCATCTCCTAATGAACTCACAATGACTTTTAAACCCACAGTTAATGACCAGGGAGGTAATGGAGAGGGATGTAGGCCAGCGCGGGACACTCTTCAGCTAGGTCCAAACACAACCGGGACACCATAGATTTATCAGCATGGACACATAGCTATGTATATCAGAGGGAACATACTCGTCCCCCACAACATGTATGCGAATGAGCCGCTGTCCCACTTTAACTATGTGTGGGAGCAAGCATTAATTTCAGTGTTGTGTTTTACTTTCTTAAGACAATTATCTTTACAGGTGTTTACAGTACTTAAACCAGCGCTGTAGTTCTGTTGTTAAAGCAGTTAACTATAAATCAACGTTACAATTTGGATACTTACATTTATTCTATATTCTAGTACGGGGTGCTCATTACGTCGATTGCAATCTACCAGTCGATCTCAGAGGCAGTGGCAGTCGATACCAAAGCAAAGTTTTTTGGCTGGCGCTAAGTGACAGTATTTACACACGCTGAGCGAGTGCATCACACGGTGCGCACATGGAGGTCCCCAAAAGCGCGAGTGAACCATGAGTTACAATCAGCGGGAGGAGACTACAGTTGTGATTTTGTCCACTTTCTCAGTGAGTTTCGGCAGGAGTGTGGCTCAGCGCGAGACAATACAAGACGTATTGTCGGCCCGTGCCGAGCAGCCGCGGAAATGTAGAACATTCTCAAGAGGGAGGAGAGTGAGGAGAGGGAGTCAGGCCGAGGAGCAGGAGGAGACAGGCCGAGGAGCAGGAGGAGACAGGCTGAGGAGCAGGAAGAGGAGACAGGCTGAGGAGCAGGAAGAGGAGTCAGGCCGAGGAGCAGGAGGAGACAGGTAGGATTACGCACTGAGCGCTGTTTCTGACCTTCATAGAGCAGTTTGTTATTGACGCGACCCAAAGGAAAGCTGACTTTCTCGACGTCTCAAGCCCCTCCTCCCAGCGTTACCATGGAGCTTGTCTTATTATGATTATGATAACTAATATTATAGTTAAAAAGAGCTTCAAGCAAGGTATTTATAAGCTCAACCTTCTAATATTTAGTCTAGTTATTATTTTATTTTCAAAATAGTCATCTGTATGAATGGGTCTAGTCAAGTTAATTAACAGATTTTCTCTTCCCTGCTTTATATTGCATGTCTATACATGTTTCTATAGCTGTTTATTAAAAAAGTAATATAAATCTACAGGTATCTTCAGGCTTTGCCGAATCTAAAAGTAGCTCGAACGCTGAAAAAGTGTGGGCACCCCTGTTCTACCCCCTGTTCTAGTAGGTGTGTGTAGTGTATGTACCCATTTTCTTTCATGTAATAAAGTAGGATTTGTTTTGCTCCAGTACAGACATATTGCAAAAGCAGCTCTAAGGGTCAAAATAAGACCGCTGTATGCTACTGTAACTGCCTCTAGTTATAGAGTATTTTATCTTCCGCAAACCAGGAAGTGAGCTGTAAGCATGCTACTTGTTGTTAGCATTTCCGTGACAAAAACTACACTCCGTACTCTGAAAGTCATTGTGATTTATTAGGATACTTGTTCTGTTTTTCACGCTTTTTGTAAACATCAGGTACAGCTCCTTTAATGTTCTTTGGAGAAGAAGTCTGGTGATCATCACTGAACCGTACTAAAGGAAACCAGGACTATTTTATAAAAAAATATAATGAGTAAAAACAGATTTATTTTGTTTGATACTCTCCCTGATGATTATCTTGTCTTTAACTTCCCACTGCCATTTCAACACTTCTTTTGTGCAGCCATTACAGAAACATTAGCACAGTCTATAGTCTTAAGTAAACAGAAGTTAATTTTGCATTTCTTGGAGCCTGTAATACGACTAGCTCAAGATCGGTAACTGTATACTTAGAACATGGAGCAAGTCCTAATGTCGACTCCTATAATCCCATATGTCGGTTCCTATAGTCTTTTTAATGAACTGAACCTCGTACTAAAGGAATTGTGATGGTATAATATGTGAAAAGTACAAGAAAAGAACTGATAAAATAACTAATAAAATGATTGGGAAAAGAACAACAAATTAACTACACTATATCTTAAAGAAAATTACTATTTGAGTTTCAAGCAGCCTTTGTCTAAACCAAGTACTAAAAACACAAAAAAGATAAGGAACTTTGACGGCTTCAATATAGGCTTGGTAAAAACATTCACCCAATTTACAGCAGAAAAATATAGGAGGTGTATTGTTTACTGAAGAACTTTTTTCATGGATAAGTTGTTTTTTTCCTAATGAAATTTAGTCGGAGGAAAGCAGGTAGGATCGGTGGTGGAGGCTATCGTGGAAAAAACATCTCTTACAGTTATCAAGAAATAAAGTAAAACAATAGAACAGAGTTTGTATTTCTCAAAAGTGAATGGTTTCATTCTATTGTACAATCAGAATTAATCTCTGTCCCTACTTCAGGCAGGGATGTTTTTCCCCCTTTCTAGTCCCAAGGCTCAAGGCTCAGCGGTGACACATTCTTTTATACACTTTTACACAGGTGATCACATGCATCGCAGTGGAAAAGTACAGTCTCAAGTCAAATGCTAGAACAAAGACAGAGGTAGTTGATTACGTTTACAATTTTGCCATCTGGCCCTGAAAGAAGACAATGCACTGGTGTGAAAGCCCAAAACTAGGCTTGGCCTGAGACTTCCTGGGAACCCCAGGAAGTCCCCCAAGCAGACAGAGAGAGGCAATTGATCAAAAGGAGACACAGCAGACATGTGATAATCAGGAATACGCTAACAGTATGGTCTAGGTTCGAGCTGGGGGTGGAAAGTCTATGATATCACGAAACATAAGGGCAAAATGATATTTTTCCATAACAAGGCATGTCCATGTTACCTGAAAATCTCTCTCGTCTAGGATCTCTTTCCGCCACCGCACCAGGAAGGCTGCGCAGACGTACAGGTGGAAGTGGGAGAAGCCTTCTGGTTCAGCCTAATCACAAAAACAGAGAAATAAACAAGGTGAGTGAGAGAACAGTGCTTAAGGCAATGGTGAGAGGGACTAGAAAGACTGTAAACAAATCAATACAAGACGCGACTCATGGGAAGATTCTCAGGTCTCAGGGCAAAATGATTTCAAAACGTAAATAATTGATACCCCAGTCCATAACAAGTGCGATGAAAAAAACACAAAGCCACAAAGATTACAACAAAACTAGACAAGGTTGCAATATTTTAGCTGGACTAATTACATTTGAGTTCTTTCTCAACAAAAAAACATTTCAAATTTGTTTTCATCTTATTACACAACACCAATGTCAATACCTTAATGAAAACAATTGTTTGGATAAAAACAATTTAGTTATTAGTAATAGTTTAGTTATTAGTAATAGTTTAGTTATTAGTAACAGTTTAGTTTATTAGAGAAATACCATTTGGATTTTTTTTCCCTATTCATCTGTATGTTTTTATTATTTACAGTAGTGATACTAGAAAGCCATCTAATTTTGATACTAGTTTTAGTTTTGATTTATACCAATTTTTTAGACTAGCATATAACATTTACAGCAATACTTTGGATCAACTGCGCTACTCAACACGTTAAGACCAGCCCTACAGTGCACTGAAACTAATCACTAGAATATACAGTTTAGCAAGAATTAAAAAAAAAATGGCCTCCTCTACTTTGTAAGGTAACTGAGGTGTTCATTGTACTTTTCTACTGCAGGTGGGATAATTACTAGTTTCTTTGCTATGACCTCCACGCACCTGTCTTTCACATACAGAGTTTAAAATAAATGCAATTAAAAAGTACCCCAGTTTAAGTGTGCGAGGATTGCAGCTGAAGGAGAAAATTGTGATAAACTTTGTAGTATAAGAGTTATGAGAATGTCTGAGCATGTTCCTCTTATGCACCCACTCCAATATCTTATATAAAGCAAAATCAGAAGGTTAAAGATACAAGATCATTAAGCAAGAGATGAGATGAAGGGAGTTGCTTTATGAATTCACAAGACTGTAAAAACTGTCAACAAATCAATAAATGACTACATGGTAATAATTTCAGAACATAATTCTAGAAAATAAAGAATTGGTGAGCCAGTATTTAAAAAAAAAAAAAATTGAATGAAAAAAGGGTGTCACAATTTGAGTTTTTTCTTTTTCTTTTAGATTGCAGTCATTTCAAATTCTTTCCAAAATAGAATACAATAGAATGTACAAAATAATATTTTTTACCCCCCAAACTGTAAGGTCCAAACAATAACTTAAGAAAAACTAAATTACTTATAGACATACACAAAACTAAACATTCCTCAATAGCAGCTTCCCTGTCAACATGGACCCTACCAAACAGCCGCATTCTCATTTTCTCCTTGTCACTTGTCCCTGCAGCAGACACAGCTTGGGTCACTTAGGTAGGTCACATGGTAAATAGCCCCTTTAGTCAACACTTTTTTTCCATATCGGAGTTTATTTTATTAAAAAGGTTTGATACAAAGCT
Source organism: Chaenogobius annularis (assembly GCA_015082035.1). Taxonomy (NCBI): domain Eukaryota; kingdom Metazoa; phylum Chordata; class Actinopteri; order Gobiiformes; family Gobiidae; genus Chaenogobius; species Chaenogobius annularis. The sequence continues at coordinate 1,097,546 of BJKM01000004.1, read as the reverse complement.
GCATGTATGATTTAAGAATAACAAATAGTTTGATAAGCACTGATTTTACATTAGCTTACATTTACTGGAGACCGATCAAATACAAATTAAACTATATCTTACCTTTGCGTGCTATTATTATAATATTGAATGATTTACCTCATGAAACCCAGCCTTTCGGTACCCATAAGTGAGGCATTAAGTGACTGCTCCCACAACACTTGTAATATGCGCAAACAAATTGTTATTTACAAAAAAGTAATAGTCAGGTCTCATTCTCATTTGAGTCTAACAAACATGGACACATAACCCCACATGCCTTAACAGAACTTGCCTCCCTATAGTGATCATTTAAAATGCCTCCCGAAAAAAAAAAAAGATGTAAACACATTAACAGTAAAAAAGGAGATTAAACCAAAACCACTCCAAGGCATTAATCAAAAACAGTATTAACTGCTCCTTTGTTGTATAGACAGATTGAGGTTAACCCTTTCTTCACCTACTGTCTGCATATGGGCATCAAATTAGAAACTACTTTGATAGAGTGAGGGGTGAATAACAGAATGGGGAGGTGATGGGAGATGTGGGACACTTGTTTGTGAACAGTGGAGCGTAGCAGGATGAGAGTTGTAAACTGACAGGTGATTGGCTTGTTGGTCTACCTTGCAACTCCAATGCAAACAGCAAAAGCAAGAAAATACACAGACTCCTTTAGCAGACAAACAGAACACAAGAGGGTATGACTGGCATATGGGAGATCATGATCCTAAAAGACAAGGATTGGAAGAGTATAAGCATGTCTGCATATGGGCATGTACAAGAGTGGCGGTTGTTTAAGGTTAAGGGCATTGAAGTCAACACCTATGATGGACCAGTTTAAGTGTTTTAGGCAACGCTTGAAAAATAGTAATACCTGGCTATGCCCTTCTCACAGTGTTTTGCCATTTGGTTCTGTTTAACAACGCAAAATATCCATGTATGTGTAGACACAAGACCTCTCTAAGTGGTGCCCATGGTCATCGGAGCATTCGGGGCAGTGACCTCCAAACAATACATTTTTTTGTTTAATATATATATATATATGTAGCCAGGGCCTAAAACATCATGTAATACAACCTTACATGATGAAAGAAAATATGTGCCCTTGAAAACAACATGAAAATCAATTTCCATATTTCAGTCTAAATAAGATACTTGCAGCAGTGCAACTGTGGTATATCTAACCTTCTGTCCCTGTGTGCTCCATCTCACCCCTCCCCTATCCCATCCTCCCCCGCTGCTGCCCCCTACCTCCAGGGCTCGCGTCATTATGATTTACAAAATAAAGTTTGTCGTGGAAGTGAAGGTGACTCAGTCAAACCTGTCTCTGCCTCTTCTCCTCTCTTCTCTGTCCTCCAGCACCTTGTGCAGCCATATTGGTTTAGATAAGGAACGCGCAGATTGACAAGCAGCACGGATCAAAGCATGGGTGTGTGAGAGGCGACAGGAAGGGGGTAAAAACTGTGTCAACTTTGTTGAAGGGAATAAGAACTAAAGCTATATATTTTAAAAAGCGCCGATAATGCTAAGACTTTGGTGGTAGTGCTGGCAGGGAATCTCATTTCAATCTTTACTGACTCCTTGTGGCCATAACATCGATACTGTGAAAAAAAAACACAAACAAAAAAACAATCAAACGACACTCTACCAACACTTAACAAATAAACCAACACTAGACACTTACTGTAACTGCTACACGGAATGCTTTCACTCTGAGCATTCTATATTATTAACATATAGCTTCTGGGAACAATTGTGTAACAAGTGGTAGCTTTAATTTACTATTAGATTTCATATTTTCAAAAGGTGCCACTCCAATAATTTCTATTAGTGTGCACAATTGTACTGTTCTCTGCAAATCCCCTCTTCACCTTGTCGTCTTTGCCAGTCAAACATCAAGATCTGCTTTTTATCAGGAAAGGTTTTGACTAGTCAGACAGCCAGCACAGCAGTTTGAGTGGCAATGACACAGCAGTAACCCCACCACCACCATCCCAGTTTTCACCAATTCATATTTTGTCATTTTGATTAATCCAAAAAAGGAGACACTCACCAACCTCAAAAAGAAAACAATGCAAACTACAATGTAGAGTATTTATTGTTCCATCAATAACAATGTACAGCTACACCTTGTCACTGCATGAGGTTCCACAGGTGGAACATTTTAACAATCTACATCCATTGTTGGTCGAACAAACAAAACCTGTTTATTTGTAGTGCCAATGATACATACAGGGGGTATATGCTCATGTGACGGCAATTAATTGTACGCCAACTACAGAGACAATACAACGCTAAGAAAATGAGCACTAATATTCATTAATTTCAGTAAATTAACTCTGATAGATGTTTACTTTGTGGAGGTTTTAAAGTAGGTTTCACACTGAGATCAAATGAAAAACAATAAAAGTGGAGAAATAAGGATGGCACTGGGACAGTGGCAGCACAGGAGGAAATGTAATGTTTTTTTTGCCGCATTTAGATTTTTCACAGGTAAAATATGGAGAGGTTAGCACATCAATCATGGTAAACTGACAATGATCTGCAAATTCAAATAGACACAGTGGCTTGCAAAATTATTTGTACTCCTGGAATTTTTCCACATTTTGTCATGTCATGACAAATTTAAATACATTTCATTGGAATTTTTTGTGAAAGAGCAACACAAAACAACAGATATTTGTGAAGTGGAAAGAAAATTATAAAAAATAAGCAAAAATGAAAGTTGCCTGATTGCTGAAATATTGAATCTTGACCTAATGATTCAATACAGTCCTCCTGTGTGTAATGTAATCTCTAAGTATAAATGCAGCTGTTCTGTTAAGGTTACAGACATTTATTAAGAGAATGTTGGTGAGAAAACAACATCAAGAAGTCCAAGGAACACACCAGACAGGTCAGGGAAAAAGTTGCGGAGAGGTTTAAAGCAGTGTTAGGTTATAAGCAGATTTCCCAAGCTTTGAACATCTCACAAAGCGCTGTTCAATCCATCATCAGGAAATGGAAAGAGCCTGGCACAACTACGAACCGAAAAAGACATGGCCGTCCACCAAAATGTTCAGGACGAACAAGGAGAGCACTGATCAGAGATGCAGCCAAGAGGCCCATGGTAACTCTGGAGGAACTGCAGAGATCCACAACTCAGGAGGAGAGGGAATATGTCCACAGGATAAATGTTAGTCGTGCACTACACTAATCTGACCTTTATGAAAGAGTGACAAGCAACAGCCATAATAATTCCTGTTTGCAGTTTGCTAGAAGACATGAAGACACACTGGTCTGATCGGACCAAAATTTTACTTTTGGGTGTGACTCTGAACACACCATCCTCACTGTCAAACATGGTGGTGCAGCATCAAGCTGTGGGGCTGCTTTTCTTCAGCAGGAACAGGGAAGCTGCTCAGAATGGATGGGAAGATGGATGGCGCCAAATACAGGGCAATCTTGGGAGGAAAACCTGTTGGGCTCTGCAAAAGACTTGAGATTGGGGCGCAGGTTCACCTTCAGTAGGACAACGACCCAAAATATAAAGCCAGAGCTGCAATGGAATGGTTTAAAACAAAAAATATGCATGTATTAGAATGGCCCAGTCAAAGTCGAGCCCAAATGGCAAGATCTGAAAACTGCTGTTCACAAACGCTCTCCAACAAAATTGATTGAGCTTGAGCCGTTTTGTAAATGAGAATGGGCAAAAATGCAGGTCTGTAGGTGTGCAAAGCTGGTTGAGACTTACCCCAAGAGACTTGCAGCAGTAATTGCAGCGAAAGGTGGTTCCACAAAGTATTGTGTCTTTTGCACGCTGCTCTTTTTCAGTTGTATTCTTTAAAATATCTAGAAATCATGTAATCATGTCTTTCGTTTTGAGTTTCTCTTTCACAAAAAATACAAAAATGTATCTTTTAAGTTTGTGGTTGTGACATGAAAATATTTTAAAAGCTCCAGGAGTACAAATACTCTTGTGAATATTAGAACTATTAAATCAAAGTCCTTAAAAATAGGGCCCTACACACTTTTAAATTTTAAATTGAAAACATTTATTATTATTCAGCTCATTGAGGAAATGGGTCTCTCCTTCTTGCCTTTGTACAAAGCCGGCAGAGACACATTCACCACTTTGAACCGGACTCCAGGAATATTTCCCACAGCGTGACCCTTACGACCGGATCCTGCCACCAGAACTTCATAGTGTTCTTAATGAAGTTAAGGCAGCCCTCGTTGGGCACAAAAGCAGTGATTTTCTTTGACAATGCCCTTGGCGTGGGAGGAGCCTCCGTAGAGGTTTGTGTTCAGATGAGCCATTTCTGCTCACGAAGGTGGATACAGAGCTCATGAGCAACACTTTCCCATGATTGCAGGAGCACGTCTGGGATGGACTGAGCAGGAATTTCATTCACTTTAGTTGTGAACAAGGGAAAAGTCTCCCCACAAAAATATGACTTAAAATAAATAATACAAAATAAAAAAAGATTTTTGTAAAAAGTTCAATCACGTGGACCAACAAGTCAACAATGCATAATTTCTCTGGACTTTTTTACTGTGGAGATCAGCGACTCAATGTAAAATGATACAATGCAGAAGCACAATTAATGGCGCCACAAATTTCGGGGATAAGGTGAATAAAGCGGTGCACAATGCAGCTTTTCTGGAGGAAGGTGTGCCACCTGCTTGTCTCCATATATAAAATATAAAAAGCTTTCTAAAAAAAAAAAAAAGTTTTCTTTGCTTTATTTCAGAAAATGTCTGTCGTACAATAAGATTTGAGCTGTAGAGATTGAAATAAGTAACTTATTATTGACACCACTACAAAAGTGTGCTATTTATGTATTTATTGTACATATTGCATACGTATTATTATACACAAAGCTTAGTATTATTATCAACTTTAGCTTTTGTCAGTGGCATAAAGTATGGTCTCAATATGATCATTTATGATGATATTTTCTGAATGAATATTACACTTCAAAAGTTATTATCATGACTGGTCTATCTATGGATGTTTATTGATTAGCCTGGAATGTTCCCACAGTATGGCATTAAACTTTTTCATTTCCAAGGAGACCAGCAGGTGACCCTGCCAGGCCAAGTTGAAGGTCAGATATGTGGAGACGCCGCTCCCAGAAAGAATACTTTTCTTCCCGGGGACTTTTTGTCAATTAAAAACCTTGAATAATAATAATAAAAATATCATGATACCTGTACAAGAATTTGAGCGCTACTGGCTACGAAACATCCTTTTAAAATAACAAGGTTCCTCTATGTGTGAATTTGTTAAAGCCATTCACGAAGGGGGTAGCCTGGTCCGGTCTACGGGGATTTTGAGTATTGTTTGCCATGACCAGGGGCCACTCATTACCACAGACAGGAGACAGCAAAGCCAGACAGAGTGAGAGGGGCCACTTCCCTAAAGACAACTGCTTTTCTTATTCAGCAGCACTCGCACTCAAGTCAAGTCACTTTGGGTTTGACTTCACAGCAACACTCAGCTGTTTGATTTTACAAAGCTGTCAAAGGATCGAAGCTCAAAGAATGCAACTGTCTGCTACAATACGTTTACAAGGGAGTACATCTCAATACACCGGCTGCGTAACAGTGTTGTAATATCTAAAGGGAAGTAACCCAACCAACATGGATTTTGGGCAAGCAAGAGCAAGATTTAATTATATAATTTGAGGTCAACTTGTAAGTTCTTTTTTATGTACGACGCAGATTTTTTTCAAATACAAATCAAATGATGGCCGATGAGCTCTGTTGATATCTTGAGGCTCATATAGGGCAGATTTGGATCATTTTCCCCAATCACATAGAAACTATAAACTCAGTAACTGTCTATTTAAACAGTGCATTGCTCAACATAATAAAAGTATAATAAAGGATCGTAATATCCACACCCACAGCCCTCTTTCACAAAACACCTGTAAAAGAGCAGGGCAGGAGTTACATTTTGTGCATTTTGTTTCCATAGGATCGTATGTGTGGTCCGTGGTGTTTCAACTGCGCAAAAGTTATCTGAATCGACCCATTTGAGGGGTCCAAAAGGGACCATGAGATATACTAGCTTCCAGGGGGTGCTTGCTTGCTTTAGGCCTGCAGAGCAGTTTAATGAAGGATGATTGGACAAGAGAGAACAAAAGCCAATGCAGACTCGAGTGAAAACCAAACTGCAAAAACAGATAAACAGAAAATAATCAGTCCTCACCACTGACTTGATCTGGTGGCAAACTACTATATTTCCAGAGATGATAACTATTTTTTGAGCTCATGGGCAAAAGCTTGAGCATGTTAGCGTCAGCGGTTTCCTGGTTACGGCACAGCACTCGCTTAGTAGTTTTCTAAACACATCTTCACACAGAGACCTTTTCAACACAACATCTTTTGTCAATTCGCCAGGATCGACATTATGAAGATGAAGAATAATTCATGTTTGATTTAGATTTTATTTATTAAGAAAACATTGGTTATTTTTGGGTGTTTGCTCACATAGCAGACGCCTGCGAGCCGGGCCCTTGTCATGGAAACGCATACTTCCATTTAGGGCTGCAGCTATCGATTATTTTAGTAATCGAGTAATCTATCGATTCTTTTCTTCGATTAATCGGTTATTTTTTTGTTCATTCAGTAAACCATTTAAACACATATTAAATCATTTTTTAGATAAACGTTATAGCTCATAGTAATAAACAAATACAAAATAAGGAATTTCAGCTTAAAAAGCACATTTTATTCTTGATTTTATATAAATTTGTCCCCAAAACAGCAACATTTCACTTCAGTCTGAATTGTTCTGTTTGTATAGAAACATGACGGTGTAATCCTCATTCGTCCAGGAGTGTTCCATTGTAGAAAAGATTCAGTTGTAGTCATCTGGACTCTGTTTTAGAAAAAACATGTTTTTTCTAAAACAGAGTCCAGATGACTACAACTGAATCTTTTCTACAAAGTTTGTATAGAAAGAATATATATATATATATATAAAAGACTTAATTAACTTGTCATGGATTGTAAACAGTGACAGTAGCTCTGTCACATCACTTAAAAGAAGACATTTGTTAAACGTTATGTTGGGTGGGACCGGTGGTCCTGGTGTTTCGAGCATTTTGCGCATTTTGCGTTTTGGCTCTGTGTGACTTTGGCCTCCGCGTCTCGGACTTTCTGTTTCACAAACAGATTATTCTAACACAACCGCGGTCCTCCGCGCTGTTTCCATGTGCATTGGCTGTTTAAAAGTACGACTGTGACTGGAAAGCAGAGTTGTTGAGTGGGGGAGCACGGGGGTCCGCGGTAGCGTGTCGACGGCGCGGGGCTGGGGTGGGCGGAGCTAGACGCGGTGTTTAGAGTTGCAGCTCGGGATTATTATAATAGATCCATGGCTCTTTCACTCATCAAAACTCTTCCCAGTCGCACTCGCGCAGTTTAAAAACGCGCCGCTCTCTTCCTGTCGCGCCTTCGTCAGAGCGGAACAAGCTCCGTGTGAAATAAAAGCGCCGCAAGTCGTTCCGTGAGCTCCGCGCGCCACAGATTCACGTGTTTTTGATTAAATATGTCAATTAAACGAATCATCGAAGCAATATAATAATAATCGAAGCTTTTTTGTAATCGAATTATTCGATTTACTCGAGTAATCGTTGCAGCTCTACTTCCATTAACAGAACTCTCTGAAGTCTCACTCTCTGAAGATCCACTCTCTGAAGACTCACTCTCTGAAGACTCACTCTCTGAAGACTCACTCTCTGGAAGACTCACTCTCTGAAGACTCACTCTCTCTGAAGACTCACTCTCTGAAGTCTCACTCTCTGAAGTCTCACTCTCTGAAGTCTCACTCTCTGAAGACTCATCTCTGAAGACTCACTCTCTGAAGACTCACTCTCTGAAGTCTCACTCTCTGAAGTCTCACTCTCTGAAGACTCACTCTCTGAAGCCTCACTCTCTGAAGCTCACTCTCTGAAGTCTCACTCTCTGAAGTCTCACTCTCTGGAAGTCTCACTCTCTTGAGACTCACTCTCTGAAGATCTCATCTCTGAGATCACTCTCTGAAGACTCACTCTCTGAAGTCTCACTCTCTGAAGACTCACTCTCTGAAGCCTCACTCTCTGAAGACTCACTCTCTGAAGACCCACTCTCTGAAGACTCACTCTCTGAAGACTCACTCTCTGAAGACTCACTCTCTGAAGACTCACTCTCTGAAGACTCACTCTCTGAAGACTCACCCCCAGTTTGAGTAGCTTGCGAAAGGATTTTGAAACATACCTACATTTAGCAGTCTACTTTGATTTGTCACTTTATAAACGCATTACAGTAGCGTGCGGAGACTTTTATGGATGGGCAAGCAGACTTGGGGTGTTCATCAATATTTGTGGATACCATTTGCAAAAAAAAGAAATCATGCAGCCAAGGGAATGGGCCGTGACCTGCTAAAATAGCATATCTATAATTCATCAGAATACAGGAAATCACTAATTTCTTCAAAGACCCTTCCAGACCCACCTGTTGTGCCTCTGCCTACAAGCAAATAACTTGAATGTTGAGACATGTCCTATTAGTTTGTCATATTTATTGAGACAACTGTTCAGACAACTGAAATGATTTGTTCTGACCTAAAAAAAATATTTGAAACATGAGTAGACCAAGGTTGTTTTGTTCTAGTTAAAGTAGCTCACAGAGGCAAAAAGATTGGAGACCCCTGTAATAGATCACAATTTGTTGTTATGTTTGGTCAAATTAAAGAGCATTTTTATTGTGAACCTGGAAGCAGTGCTGGTGTGCTGTTTGACCATTGGGACACTCAAATTCTACTTTTCCACTTTTAAGTGGTGAAACGTGCTTAAAACTCACTGCAGTGCATTTGGTACTTTAGGAATGCATTAGGAAAGTATTTTGGACCACGTTAACAGTTTAAAATGAACTAGCCGCAGTGATCTAAATTTAACCATTCAAAGCAAATTGGGTACGCGGCCTTATGGCGTAACACTGATAAACTAAAAAGTGCTAATATCGACCAAGCGTTTAATCGGTCTATGCTACCTTTAACCATAATCACTTTAAAGATATACACACACATTTGAACACAATTGCTCTGACTGCACACATACACAACACAACAATTACCATAATCAAACAAAAGGTTATTAACAATTGAGAACAGCTTTTTGCTTGGTCAATTTTAGAGTCTGCCTGAAAATCTACCATGTTTCCGAGTCTGGAAATGTCACAGAATCCCGTTAACAGGCGTGCTAATGCTGCCACACCGAGCTAAGGCTAATTTCATGCTCCACGCTTCGGGGATAATTTGGTCCCTGTCAGACAGCGCAGAGGTGTGTGTGAAAGAATGGTTACTCCACTGTTGCTTGCCACTGTTTCTTTGGATTTATGTATGGTTAATCACTGCATATACATACATAGGACGTATACGTTAAAAAAGAAGCAAAATTGTGTGCTTATTCAAGGGATTTACTCTAATTGTAAGTGAAAACAAGTTTTTGCATCGAGGAAAATCAGGTCAAATCCGCCTAGATTTACATATATGAATGTGCAAAGCAGGTGTCTTGAGGGATGGTCTGATTGATATTAGTTTGGGCATTTATTGGGTTTTTACAACTCTTTAAAAGCTGAAGCTAGTTTCACACAAATATAGATTTTGGGACATGTAATAAAGTAAAACAAAATCCAGGAGGAATCCATATAAAAGTCCTATTAATTTAAAAAAAAAAAAAATTAGGGTAAATTACTTCAATTTATCTCTGAATGGTTGATTTGACTGGATAGAAGTGGGTTACAGCTTTCTTTCTATGTATAACATATTTAGAAGCTTGCGAGTTCCATTTTATCAGATGGTGGACAAAATGGAATAAATAAAGAAAAAGTCTTACATACCACAGGTGGGCCATCACATTCAAAGGCAAGAATATGGTGATAGAAGGTTTGTAGATAGTGTATTTTTAATGAAAATTTAAAAAAAATGTTTTTTAATTTGTTATTTAATAATGCAAATGTCTTTGCAAATGCCATGTGTGTTAGAGTCTATATCAGGGGTCACCAACGCTGTGCCCGTGGGCGCACATGTGCCCTGAGCAACCCTTAATGGCGCCCGCGAGGCATGCACCAAAAATAGCACTACTCGTATTTCAACATATACATATATATAAAAAGGTATCAGAAAGCCTTTATTAACTTGTTTAGGTAAAAAAGTGTTGTTTCCTTGACTTAAAAATGTTATAAGTGATGATTTGCATTACAAAAACTGCAGGTGTTTTCCCTGACTTTCAAATGTTTGAGCAAATAAACATAAAAAAGTATTTCATGTTTAAACATGTTTTTCTGATTATTATTGCTGTGTAAATTACTGGTAATTGTGGATAATTATTATTGATATGTGAGCAGTCATTTCACAGTGTTTTAATAACTACTACTATTTAAATATCATCTATTATAACGTTAGTTAACATTTATACATGCAGTTTTGTTATTTAGGAAGTTTGTGGCAAACGGGTTCTGTGCCCTCCATACTAGTCGGGGCCCATGAAGTAGCCCTCAGCCTCAAAAAGGTTGGTGACCCCTGGTCTATATAATCCAGATAAAGATGAACTATTTTAAAACAGTCAATGATTATTTTCGTCAGTCGATTAGTAACTATTCCAAACAAACGTTGCAGCCCAACTGGGATTTATCTATAGAGCCCATTTCTTTCTTACCAAATACAGACCTTCCCTAAAATGTCATGAAAAAGATAATTTTCCTTTTGATATAGTATCTTGTTGCCTGACTTTATACAGATGGTGTGAAATACAGTACATAGAGGCCGTGAGAGAGAGGGGAGCTGTCTTGTGTTGGAGGGACTGAACAGATGGCAGCGCCGCAGAGAGAAGCCCACAGCGGAGACTTACAACACTCAGGTTAAAACGCCCAGAGGAACCAGACACACACATCCACACAGGCACAGAGCAAGAGGTCAAAGACTTCCTGTTTATAACCGCCAAGAGTATGGAGGCCTCAACAGGACAATCTGTTCATCTGCAGCACACAAAGCAAGGTCAGATAACTGTATTAAGTATCAAGACTTTTTTTTGAATGAGCAGGAGAATACAGCAGAATGGAGCAAAAAATTTGATTACAATTGTTCTCTGAGCATATGATGTACATAGTCAGATGTTCAATTTTCTTTAAATACCTTTCAGCGGATCTTCAAAAATATATACAAAGAATAATGTCAATCATGTCTTGCTGTCTGGACGTGATCTACAGAAGACGTACTGTGTAGAGACGTTGGGCTGCTCCACTCTATCGCTCCGAAAAGGTTTATTAATTTCAATCAGCTTTAACACAGGTGGACCAGTATTTTTAACAATAATCCATTCTTTCATAATACGTTTCACTCTGTCAGTGCTGATCCTTGCGAAGAAAAGGAATGACATAAGACTCTTGCCACAGCAGCAGCTAGCTAGCTAGCCTGCTAGTCTATTTGTGTACGGTAACCATGAACACCGAGGCACTTCCTTGTTCAAACAAAACTGTTGCCGATTTAGAAATAGTTATGAATAGACATAGGAGCTAAAACAAAAAGATTCCCACTTGAACACTTTATGGATTTAGATACCAACAGTCGCAGCACATCAGCTCCCTGTTCACGCTCCAGAACAGCGTGGTTTGGGACCTGCTCTCCTGTCCACGGCCTTCGTCTTGTTCAACCCCAAGCGCCAGACCTACCTGGATTGACGTAGTAGTGCAGGGAAAAAAACAGAATCCCTGTCTAAGCGGCCACTCCTCTTGGGCCAAGCCTGAACTAAAGACAACACGTACCAGCCCTGTTCCAGAGCCTGCTACAGGTGACCATGCAGCAGTGAGCAGAAGCAGCAGGACTCTGTCCGTACGGGATCCTCCTCTTCTTGCCGCAGGCTGCTAAAGGAGGCTGCCTATCTGTGCTCTTCAGGCTTTCCTCTACCAGACACAGCACGGAGCCCTCTTATGAGTAACGTTAGTGATACAGCTCTGGGCAGGTCTTCTTGCCCCGACATCGCACGGAGTCCTCCTGTGAATGCTACTGTAGCTGTTGGAGGGTCTTCTCACCCCGAATCAGCGGGAAAGCCCTCTTGCTCGCGCCCACGCCACCTCCGGCACAGCCTCGGCACAGTTGCACGCGAGTTCCGATCAGGTCGCTGTCACCTCTCCGCCGCTGCCTGTCTTGTCCATGTCCACGTCTGCCCGTCTTGAGCCACTGTACATACTTTGCTGGACAAACTGCCTGGAAATTTCCTACAACTCAACCGCTCCAAATCAGATATAATCTTAATCTTCCTCCCCAAACCACTTCCCATGTCAGTAACAGTCTCAGTCCACTTGCCTCCAACATCACCCTCGCTGCCAGAAACCTGGGTGTCATGATTTGATTCTTGATTCAACTTCGCCTTCCACCTTCACATAAAAAAGTCACCCAATCCTGCTGCAACCTCCATACGATCCAACATGTCCTCTCCCTCCTGACCTGGAAAAAATTATCAATGCTCTCATCTCCTCCCGTCTTGATTACTGCAATTCCCTCCTCTCCGACCTCGACAACAAATCCATCTCTCGCCTCCAACTGGTTCAGAATACAGCAGCTAGTCTTCTCACTGGTTTTAACAGAAAACAGCCCACTACTCCTGTTTTAGCTTCCCTCCAATGGGTTCCTGTTCGTTTTAGAATTAATGATTTTAAAATGTTACTGATCTCATTTAGGTCTTGCACCAAGCTACATTTCTGAACTTTTAACCCCCTACGAGCCCTCCCCGCGGCCTTAGCTCCTCAGGCAGGTCCCTGTTAGCTGTTCAAAAGTTGAGGCTCCGGACGAAGGGTGATTGAGCCTTCTCGGGCCGGGCTCTTCGGCTCCTCCTTTGGAATGACCTGCCTGAGGAGATAAGGCTTGCACCAGCAGTATCATCTTTTGAATCCCTTCTCAAAACTCACTTTTGTAGAGTGGTCTTCCTTGAAACTGCAAATAATGCATTTTATATAATATAAAATATTTTGTACTCCTTTTTTTGCCCAAAAAAGCTGAAAATGTTGTGAAAATGGTGTTGAGGACTGGGGAATCAAAAGTTATTTCAATTATTTTGATACCTTTAATGGCATCTGTGCGGCTAAGCCGCATATTACAGCCAGGATTTCCGAAATTTCTGAAATTTGAATCAGTTGTTAAACTCTTTGACTTGAACCAACTTGAGGTTAATTAATTCAATTTGGTGTATTAGTGCCCCCTAAAGAGTTAAATGTAATTTTATATGGGGAGCAAAATATGTAGATTTCAAAATATTATGAAATTTGGCACAAAATAAATTTTTTTCCATGTTTACACTTGGAGTGGGGCATCAAAAGTTATCAAAATTTCCCATAATGCCCATATTTGTAAAGCAAAGGAGAGGAGAAGTAACGATTTGGCAGTAGGTGTAATAAAAGGCACTGAGGGGCGGTGGCGGCGTGCAGCGTGGCGAGGGCCGATCATTGCCGTTTGCAGTTATATTTATTATTATTTCTTAAATTTAAATGCTAAAATTACCTCCTGCATTGTCCATCTTACTGAGAAGGGTGGATGAGAGAAAAAAGAAAAGATCTTTACAGCATATAAAATCATTTTAAATCCCCAGGATTCAGAAAACTGTATATGAAACCCTGCTCTAAAAACATTATTCCTATCTATCAGTGCCCACAAAGGTCAAACTGGACAAGTTGTAAACAATATGGATGAATTAATGAATAAAGCAATGAAACAAGAGTTGATCCGAGGCCTTTGAAAAATAAAAATAAAATAAATTGCATAACTACGTCATAAAATGGAGATCGAGCCATCGCTGTTGCCAGACTCTGGAACAAGCTGCCCCCCGATATGCCCACCATAACAGATTTTTGCCTTTTTAAATTCTGGCTTATTCCGACTGGCTTTTAACATTCAGTAATGCAATGACACTTTATATTTGTAAAGTTTGTTTTGCATAGTTTTTAGGCAGATACCGACATTATGGAAAAAGCTTGGGCCAATAAACAATATTAGACCGATATTTTCTATATACGTTGTTTGGTTATTTTAAACACTTGTATTTGTTGACTTTTGGGGAATATTTTTTTCAAACAAATATAGCTATAAACTAATTATTTTTTTATTCTAAAATAAGGATCACATCTATTTTAAGATGTTGTGTTAGATCACATAATACCCTTCTTTGGGCAAAAAAAGGAGGGGGGAATTTGAAAGGGCATATTTGCACTATGTTTACATACAGGCAAGCTATAGGCTATAGCATGATTATTCTTTGTTAGAGTCAAATTCACAATTTTCTATTCCGTGAATTTACTGTTTTTATGTTACTTATCAGACTAAAGTGTTTATATTTAATGATAAGTTTTGTCTAAAACTTTTCTAGAGCTTTTTAAAGTCTGTAGCTTTGTCATTTCTGGTTCTTTTGATTCAGAATAGACTGGATTCAAGTTTACAGTGTGTTCTGTTAGACTATAGCATCTATCTGTCCACGAACCTGTTGTTTTCTTCCCTGTTTTCCTCCTGTTTTTAAAGGGACGGAAGAGTTAACTCTTTCATTATCAAAACGTAACCATCGCGGACACTCTAGTAAAAACAATTGTCATCCATCCTTTGTAAGTAACATGTTTGTAAGCACTGGTACAGTTGAAAATAAAAGAAAAAAGTGCAAGTTTGCGCAGCTAGTCGAGACATCAGTCATTTGGTCAGCCATTTTGTTCAATGACAGCCAACAGATCGAAGAGCGTCTTCCAGGCAGAGTGTCATGTGCTTCTCTTGCCAGCTCACAATTGGAAAAGACACTCAGACCTGGAGGAGCAGCCCAGTGGTTAATTGAAATGATTAAGTCACAATCTTCCGCAAGCTTTTAATTCAATTGTGGTAATTATGTAGGGATTTGGGCCCAGAAACTGTTGTAGGGTCAAGAGTTAGTGAGAGAAACTGCAGTTACTGAGTAGAGGGCATTTCAATGGGAGCCAGAATAACTTTCAACGTGGGATAAATCTTTCAATGAGGTTAACATTATGACTGCATCCAAAAGAGAAAGAAGAAAATAACACATCAACAAATGATCAAGTAACAAAGGTTTAAAAAGTTTACATTGCAAACGTGTGTGCATTTGCTTGCAGTATAAAAAACGCAATATGAAGCTAAAATATAACGTATGAGTCAATCTGAGTAAATTTGCCAGGGTTTATTTTTGCTGTCGCCATTTTTTGCAATCAGTAACAATCTGTCTCACCGCTCCAAGTTCAAAGTCAGTTCAGGCTCATTAAAACATGCAGGTGGGAGAAGTAAAAAAGTAGCAGTATCTAAGTTTTTATGTGCTCCGTTTAAATGAAAGATACATTTACCCAATTAAACATGTTAGCTTAATGTGTGGGCGTGTGGGTGTTTTCCCCCTCAATAGCACATATGCTTATCAGGAAAACCGGACAACTGGCCTAGCCCAATTTAAACAGATTTTTCAAAATACATGTACGTAAACCAGGGACATACAATTGAGGTCTTGATTTGAATCTCAAAAATCCCAATAACACATTTTGAGAAGTCTGTGTGCAGTCATATTTGTGCTGCATATAATAGTACATGACACTATGAGCAGAGGAGGAGAGGCATTCAACTGGACAAAGTAAGAAACAGCCAGGAAAATATTAGACATGTGTTTGCATGTGTACGCACTTGTTTTACATCAGCAGCGAGAACAAACTATGGTCCCTCCACCGTGGACTTGCATGTCTTGTTTGGATCCGTTAAGTGAAAGTAAAAACTACAAGAGCTTCAATGTGTTTATTTGAGCTGCGTAGAGCGTGTCTTTCACGTCTGAAAATCAAATGTTCCACTTAAATTAGATGTATCTTATTTATGTTGGCCAAACGTTTGGTAATATGTATGATCGCAGTTTTTATTGGTAATTATAGCAGCAAAGGTTTGGCGCTAATGCAGCATTACTAAAATGGATTTGGGGCAAAGACGAATTGAATTTGGTCATTTAGCACATTTTGAGTGAAACCAAGAGTTCTCTCTGAGGACTTCTTTATCCCACTTTATGCTTTATGTCTCCAAATTTCAAATAACCGCCTTAGGCTCATAGTTGCTGGACCTAGCACTTAGGTCAGAATTTTTTGAAATAATTGAATGTGCTGTTGTCAAGGCTATGGGATTAAATGTTTCTTGTTCTCCCGCTGGCTGATGTAAATGGAGACTGTTTTTCTCTATATGAAAGAGGAAATACCATTTAACATTCAATTCCTCCACTCTCCTTCCCTGCACACCTTTTCAAATGCTAAAACAGCCCTCCCTGACCTCTGCAGCAACAGGAAAATCCAATATACTTTCCTCTGGCCCGCTTCTCACAGACACAGTGCATTTGGACACACACTGCTCGATCAATAGCAGGCATTAGATGTTATTGACAAAGCCGACGGAGGTTAACTATGTGGTGTAAGTGTCCGACTGCCTATTAAACCCTGTGTGCTTCTAAAAGAGCAGTTTTAGATGAGTTACAGACACAATTACAATGCTTCTGAACATGAAAAACACACACCGGGAGCAATAGCTATAGTTCAATAGAGAGAAAATTAATCTGGTAAGGTTTTTGTCTCACAATGATACAGATCTAGTTTCAGGAGAATAGATCAAGGGTACACGTTCAAGCTATTATGTTACAAAAAGTAATGGGTTGTTCTTTGGCTAACCTTCTCTGTCTTGCGTCAAATAATACAGTGTTATAAACAATTGAAATCCACCTTTTTCCATCAGTGTTTCCTCGTGTCAGTGTCATCCTACAACGAGTTGGCCCCTGTCCAGGGTGAACCCTGCCTAAGGCCCTAAGTCACTGGGATAGGCTCCAGTCACCTGTAACCCCTAATGGGAACAAGCGGTAGAAGAAGATGGATGTTTCCTCTGGGATCAGAGGCTTGGTGCGGAAGTGATGATGGTTGTCCCGTGACTGAGGCTTTGTTACATGCAATGCAAGTTATGATTTTGTGTTGTTTATAATTGCATAAAAATATTAAGCCCACTCAATATCATTAAGTCCAATAAAGATTACACTTTAAACTAGTTGCGGCTTTAGTTAGTGCATTAACGTCCTTATTTGCTAATAATACCACAGCAAAGCAAACCACAGGGCTACAAGTAAATAGAAGTATCTTCAATATCCCATTCATGCCGCCTCTGATTGTCCGCAATCTCAAAGTCTCTTCTCGCATGTGTCTGTGCGCCCAGACAATTCCCTTCCTTCTTGTGCGGAGAGGTCAAGGAAAAGAGAGAGCGACACCAGCGACACACATTGACTTAAAAAACTGGTTTAATGAATCCTAACACGTGTCACAAAATCTGTTTAATACTACAAAGAGCTTATTCTCAGTTTACTGACCATGGTGAAATACTTCTAAACTGTGATGAGTCAGGGACAGGTACATTTAAGATAAACCCATTTACTGTGGTGGCCAGGATTTAGGTGGGCCGCCACACACAAAGGAATACAGCAGAAGACGACATTGTGCATTCTGATAAAAACGGCAAAACATTTAAAGTGTTTGAGTTTTATGAGTTTTGAAATGAATCTAAAACCCACTATTGAATACAACACAATCAAACACTGACAACAATCAAGGCCTAGTTTAGGGCTGCACGATTAATTACATTCTCATCTCATCACATTTATCAAATGTCGAAATCATATTTCCAATGTGCAGTACAACGTAAAAAACTACTACCCTGGACTGTTAGCAATGATGACATTTAAATATTAATAATAAAACTATATATTATAGTCACCCAAAAGCTTGAAGATTACATTCCAACATGTTCAGGACCAATTTGTGCAAAATGTACATTTTGGGTTGATACATACACATTATTATAACAGCAGACACTCAAATTTAACTCATCAAGCAAATAGAAAAGGTGGAGAGCTCCTGAGAGCGCCTGAGCAAATTGTTTTGAGATCCCTAATATAGGTAATGAAATGTCCTGTGCAAACAAACAAAACAATTCAATCTCATCTCAATGCTAAATTCACCTGTATGTGTTTAAAATGTGAACTATGATCCGATTCAGAGTAAATTACAAGTCTCACAATTTCTTGACAGAAAAAAACACCATTTGATTTTCTGTTTCCAAAATTGTGCAACCCTAGCCTAGAATTGAATGAAAGCATTGCCCAATTTGAATACAAGTCCATTTTGTACAAATCCCAGTTGTATCCCCAATTTAAATCTATCCACATTATGAGTTCAGATATTTGGCTTGGCTGGGGTTTAACAGTGGTAACTACTAAAGCAACACTTTGGAAGCAATCATGGATGTCATTATCAGAGAACATCCCCATTTGAGGAATCTCATGGAGAGAGAAAAGCGCATTACAGAGAGCAGGCTCTCTCAGCGGTGGTAAAATGTGAATGTGGTGAATGGGCTCGTACCTGGTAGGTGTCCCATAGTCGGATAGTGCAGCGCAGAGGAAGCTCGCGCATCAGGAGGTTGTTCATCCAGCGGAAGGCAAACTGTAGGTACTCCACCTCGTACTGGTGCATGTGGCGGTGCACGGATTCTGACAAAACAATTACAGAACAATTTTGGTATAACAGCAAAAATGATTAACATACCTGATAATGTTGATATGGTATCGGTGGCTGTAACGGTTTTTGCAGCGCTGGTATTCTATTAAATGGCTTTTTTTACTCATGTCCACTGCTGCCAGTAGATGGCAAGTCAAAACCAAATCCTTTAATACAGCATATTCACTTAAAGAATAAAATATAATGGCCACAAATGGATTACATAATATAAATGTAAGCTTATTGGCCGCTCATTGTAACTCTTTTATGCATATCATTTATTAGTCAGTTGAGCTCCATGGTAACGCTCGGGGGAGGGGCTTGAAACTTTGAGAAAGTCACTTTCTTTTGGGTCACGTCAACAACAAACAGATTTGTGAAGAATAAAAAAGCAGTTAAGATTACGATCTGGAACTAGCTGTCTCCTCCTCCTCACTCTCCCCCTCTCTCTTTCTCCTCCGTTCCGTGGCTCCACTTTTGCGCTCCAGAATAGTCAGCGGTGCAGCCCATCGCTCGGCCCCATGTAAACTCATGAAGCAGCGGCATAAAAAACTACTCACGCGGACTGTAGCTCGCGTTGTTCACTCGCACTAGTGTAGTGTGGACCCTCGTCCCTATCGTGGCCATAAATAATCGCAATGATTGAAAAACAGGTTAATCGTGACATCTCTAGCTTATATAATTATAGCGACACAGCATGAGTTTGTCATTTTAGTGTTGTTGAAATCCGGACTGTACCGCCGCCCATTTGCCAATTCTGTAGTCAGTCCATTTCAATTTTGCGGTTGGAGGTTAGCCCCCATCCCCCCCAAGGCACGTCACAGCCATGGGTCTGCCCACGCCCCTGGCACAACGCCCACTCTGCACTCGGAGCAGAAGCTAGAGAGTTGTGGTTGTAGTAGACATGCATTGGACATTCATTGGGCCGAGGGTATGGCTCCAGGTTATGGACATTGTAGCATCAAGATAGCATAACTGTAAACGAGTTTGATTTTAAACTTGGGAATCGCTTTTTTTCCACTGAACAGAGTTTGAAACACGTTTCTCATCCAGTACGTCTCTCCTCAGCGTCACCTACGAAAACTGTGAGGCGAGTGTGCAATTGTGCCAAAATCTATATAATTTTACTTACACGAGACGGTCTTAATGAGAAACTCCATCTGAAAGAACTGCTCCTCGTGTTGTGTTGCTGAAAAGGCAAATGAGTCTGCGCCCTGGTGCATTGTACATTGGGGAGACGTAGGTTAAAGTTAAACTGGGCAAACAACGCATTGTTGGGAGCTGTACGCGGACAACACTTCATAAAGGTTCAGGGGCAGGCAACACGGGACTCTGGGCTCAGACTAGAGTGCTTTACCAACCTCCGATAACACGGGAATTGAGGGACATGAGGGAAACAAAATGTTGGTCACAAAAATTTAGATAACCGCGAATACATTTAAATGAGACACTACATTATAAGACTGCAGACTATTCATGAGCTCAACATAATTGACTTGGCTTTTTTTTCCTAGATGGCCTAGCTGGTGACATGATGCATTTACATCCACAGGACACCTGCGAACCAGAACTCACTGACTATTTCCAGTGACCCCACAAGAATCCAACCTAAGAATATCCTGGATAATAAATGTGTCCTGCAAAACAAGCTTCATTATAATTGTATATTATATTTTGTTTCTAAAGGCTACTATGGCTTCATAGTAACCTTTAGAGCAGGCATGTCAAACATACGGCCCGCGGGCCGGACCCGGCCCGTTGGATGATTTAATCCGGCCCGTCATAAATTTCTGAGTATGTCAAAAAAAGATGCGAGTCACTAGCTCATTTCTATTAAAAGTTATGATTTTTTTTTTAAATAAATACAAACCAAATGCTCCCTCCGGCCTCTAGAGGGCAGTAAATGTGTAAATCTGGCCCCCCAGACGTTTTAATCTGGCCAGCCAAACATTTCTAATTTATATTCAATCATTCCGATAGACATATAGCATTTTTATTCTGGAACTACACGTCCCACAATCCTTTGCAGCGGCCGCCCTCCCCCACGCTTCTGTGTGCTGCCGGTGCAAGTGCCGAGGTCTGTTAGAAGTGCCAACGCGCGTCGCGCACTTTACAGATTTGAGCAGACGTCTAACGAAAAATCTTTTGGAAAACGTGGAAGAAAAAAAAGGAGACGCTTTGTGGACATTAGAGCGGCGCTAAAAGTGGAGCTAATGTGGAGCTAACAACAAGAAAACAAACTTCTGTGATGACAGCTCTGTGAGGGAAACATTGCAAAACCTGGACAGATCATGAGCCACAGTAAAAACACAGGTCAGAATGTAATAAAGTATGAACATGACTGTGTCCACACTAATGGGACGTGAATACAAACACAATGCACTCATTTGGTTCACCACATGAATAATCTGTCACTAAAATCAGCTTAAACTATAAAAATAGTGAGATCATATTGAGTTTGTGCAGCAACAACCAACAGATCTGTTGATCTCAACATTTCATATCAGAAATCATATCACAAGTCCATGTTCTTGTTTCTGCTGCTGCTGCATGAATGTGTCCACAAATAACTATTACTATAAAGCTATTTATTTCTTATATATTTTATTGTTTTATATTTTACGTTATGTTCGGCCCGCGACCAAACCTGAGTGTCGAAATTCGGCCCGCGGCCCAAAATGAGTTTGACACCCCTGCTTTAGAGCCATCTGGACTTGTGCAAGTGTCTGAAGATCTGTGTTGTAACACCAGCTACTGTGTGTTGATCAATCTGTGTATAGTATTATTGTAGACTCATTACTAAAAAGGCATGCCATTATATTATCTTTTCAAAAGCTCTTGAGGAATGCCATTTCTGACTGTATATCACCAAGTTTGTTCAGCTCTCACACCTTTATGTACTGTTGCTGAATGTCTGTCCATCTGTTTCAGGTTGCAGACTGAAAAGGAACTTGTCTGAAAACTTCCTTGTGTCATCCTACTCTACCCACTGTGGCTCAGATGTTTAATGAAGCAGATGCTCGTCTTGGAGAATGTTGTCATTTTTCACAAGTTAACAGAAATTGTACATTATTACACCATATTTAAATGTATACATTGTTCCCATCACTAAAATAAAAGATGCAATGTTTATTTACTTATTTTATTATTGTAAAAGTTGACAATATTCTACAATATTTAGAAGGAATAGTATAAAATGCAATGTAGAAAGGTTTAGTTTAGAGTTTACAGTCTGATGCTGATGGTGCGGACTGTTTTTCTGTGTTTCGATGACCAGCAAAGCGGTTTAATTTTTGAGTAACAAGTACTATCAATCAATTAAAAAAAAATGTCAAATCAATCAAATGTTTGAACATTGATTAATCATGATTAATTACACAACAGATTTACATGACCAAACAACAGGTTTAGTGGGGTTCAAGGCCCTTCAAGGCCCTTCATTGTCGCTTGCGGGTGTAAGTGGCTCTTATAGCGACAGATGTGAGCTGCTAGAAATGGCCTGAACTTTCCTGTGTTCTGTAGTAGTGGGGTAGAATATTTGGCCGATATTATTTGTTTTAGCGATAGTTCAGTATGTGACCATTATTTTAGTCACAGTGCGCATTGTGTTCAAATCGAGATCTCTGATCTGCGAGAGTACAGCTCTGCTTTTGTTCTTTCCTCCTTTGGTCTAAACAAATCATTTGATTAATCTGCATCAATTCATGATTAATGCTTAAATTTTCTCTGATTAAGAGCATGAGTTAACGTGTTGACTTTGACAGCCTTAAACTTGGCTGAACTGCAATTTCGGTTACTATTTGATGAAACCCTACTATTGTAAGACTGCAAAGATTCATTACTGTGAGAATCACAGGTACATTAGCAGCACTAGATATGGGTTAAAAAGAGAACGAAAAGCATTCTTCAGTTTCCTTCTTATCACGCAAGTGTAGCTTTAAGTAACAGAGGTAATTATTATCCTTGGGGGAATTGTCAAAGAGAAAATCACATCAAACCTGGAATGAGCTGGAGTAAGTAATCACTGTTACAGACGATTACATATCTGACTGCATGTATTTAAAAGTAATGACATCCTGCAATTAGTCATAGATTTTTTTTACTTCACAATACTGCTCTGGTTGAAGTGAAAAAAATACACCTATGGAACGCATTTGATCACTATTCCTGTCAACATGGAAGAATGTAGAAAGAATAAATAGCAAAACAATATTCTGGCTCACTCAGTGTTGTCACAACACTAACATTTCAACTTGAGTTTGATACAAAGAAAAACAAAAATGGAGCAACTTTTGGCCTTACCAGGCAAGATTTAGAAAGTGCAGTCCCTATATTCTGACCCTATATGGCCAAATAAACGTGACTGCACGGTGGACAGCGCTCCCAGCGCTCATTGAGATCGGTCTGTGTTTTCCCTATATGAGACAGTTTACACATCCCTGCACAGAGCGGATGAGCTGTAGGCTTCAAGAACTGAACAATATGAAAGAGATAATAGCCTTGAATAGTGTTGAGCGTGGGGAGGAAGGGGGAGTACGCATCTGGGGAAGACTAAGACACTGTGTTGGAGTGGCCCTTTTGACAACAGGTCAAACGTATGCTTTAGATTTGATAAAAATGTCGTTTTTGGCGCTTTGGGGTTTTAATTTGTCAGGTTTTATTAGGCCTATATATAATCCCCAATGGTCCTCCTTACATTCACCATGTTCCCGATACGGTATGTCATGTGCCCTACCAGGTTGAAAATGAGACACTTTCATCATAAAAATGCAGTGAATGAATAATGTACAGTACACCTAATACAGTATGTGCACGTAGTGCAAATACAATTATATATATTCTTCCTTGACTACTAGCCCCTTTTTGACGAAACTGGGTTGAATACATTTTAATTTGGGCAGGTTTTGGTGGTTTTGGGCGGATCTTCACTGCCCATTGGGCTGGAAACGGTGAGCTCCATCTGGCAACACTGTTCTCGTCTGGCTCTCGTCTCCTCTTTGCCTTCTCTACTTTCCTCTATTTTAAGCTGAAACCTCTGACTTTTGACCAACTGATAATGACTAAAAGAACCATTTCGGATAGTTTTGAGAATATATCTAAATATGTCTAACAACTTCACAAGTTTCTCCGGAATTATCAGGGTTAGAGACACGAAATAAAGACTGACAAAGAGCCCACACCCTGCCGTACACGTGCCCGAACGAGCAGGGTTAGAGTGGCAAAATTATTTGTCTGCTACATTGTCTGAAATGCGATTGTCTGGACACAGTGACCCGTGCCACTAAAGTTAACGGGACCGGTATAAATACACTTTCAAGCAATACTAGTTTTAGAAATGTGTAGTTCATTTTACTCAACTGCAAGAAGGCAAGAAGGCATTCTTTTGTAATTGTCACTCAATCATCTCCCTCTCATTGTCCAAATTAGGTTGCGCTCACGTGACATAACTTTATTGGGCAGAATTCTATGGTAGAATGTGCTGTTTACTTGTCAGATTGCATTTGTGTTGACCTGATTCACGGTTATAATCTCTGTCATTACTGGGCCGATACACGTGAAAAAAATTGGCAAATGGTTTAGTATTTAAACAAAAGGGAAGTACTGGTTTTCCATGCAATGGCATCAGAAAGTGGTGCCATTCTTCAACACCAAATATGTGACTTATCAGCTGAAAGGACAGCCATACAATTCATATTGCAACTTTTAAGAACCAATCCCAAACAAATAATGGTAAGGTTCAACATTTGTGGATATTCTGTTTTAGATATTTCTTGCAAAAAAACGTAAATCTCCCATTAGAGTTACACAAGCCATTCAAAATTATGACACCAAATTCTAGAACGTGAATGCAACCTATTAAACACATTTTAAATTGAATTGAGAAGAGTTCAGAGAGACTTTGGAGGAAAAAATATGACTATGACTGCGGTTGATGGTACTTTAAGGATGTTTTGTTAAGTATTTTTAAAAAATCAATATACCGTATTTTGCGGACTATTAGCCGCTACTTTTGTCAGATGTTTTGAGCCATGCGGCTTATTTAGAGGCTGCGGCTTTTCTGTGGTTGTTTCTTTCACCGCTAGGGGCGAACTAACCGGAATTAGAATCAAAACTACAGAAAAGTTAAGCAAAGAAGCAGATGTTGCTTTTTTATTCAGCTAGCAAATAGAACACGGACGACAAATTTACCAACTATATATTATTTTCAAATTCTTGCCCCATCATTATGGAACCCAAACGAAGAAGTTCGTATGAAGCAAGTTTTAAGCTGAAGGCCATCGATCTTGCTAGGAAACCGCGCGGCTGCACGCAAGCTTAACATCAATGAATGTACGGTGAGACGCTGGGGACAGCGGGACGAGCTCATGCGATGCCAAAAGTCAAGGAAAGAGTTCTGCGGCCTATACAAAAGGTGCGGCCTATGTATTGTTTTATTATCGTTTTTTTAAAAATAGAGCAAATGCGGCTTATATAGGGGAGCGGCTAAAAGTCCGGAAAATACGGTAATGAAAAAACATTGCACCGAGTACGGATGGGCGTTATGGCAAAAACAAAAAAAATCATATAACAATTTTCTTGGAGCTAGATCAAAATTTAGATTTCACAATTTTTTTTTTCACAAATTTTGATGAAAACATTTGCAGATTTACTTACTTACACAGAGTCCATTCAAAAAGGCCAAATAAAAGGCATCAAAGAGGTAACACAAATGTTGTATGATGCAATATGAGTGTTTTAAGCTTCTGCTGAGTCCCTACAGTCTGTATTTTAGTTACTCTGTTCGCATCTATGAGTCCCCGTTCACGAAATTAAAGTTTGGTATCTGATTGGTCCTCTCAGATGCCGATACCTGACAAATATGCCATATAAGAGCTTTTGGCAAAACTGGTATTGGTTATGGAACAACCCTAGGTAAATGCAGCTGTCACTCACTCAGAGCTTTACAGAGGATGACCAATAGGAGAAATGGGAGGGGAAAAGTGTGTTTGAATAGACAGCTGCATTTACCAGAGAGATAGTGAATAACAATTTGACAATCTCATAAAATGGCACAGGGATGAGATCACAATTTGTTTTTTATCATCCATCTCTAGCACCAAGGCAAAGGAAGTTTATTTGTATAGCACAACTCGTACAAAAGGCAATTCAAAGTGCTTTACACAACAGGAGAAAATCCATTAAAATCACAAAACAGATAATCCTTCCACCAAATCTAATGTTAGGTGCATTGAGGACTATGGCTTGCCCCCCATAAAGAGTTAAGATCTCTAGCAACACTGACACAGTATCAAGCAGTGCAACTCAATAATCATTTTGCAGCATTTCAATTGCTGATTTCCCTCTCTATACATTTTTGGGAATAACTGCCAACGTTGTAAAGACGGATGACATTAATACCCAACCTAACTGTGACAGCATTGTTCTCTATTCTGCCTCTTGACAAATGCTTGTTTAATGCTACTTCACATAACAAAACATCCACATTATTGCGCAGTATTCAGCAGCCTCCTTTTTCAAAGTGATCAGCCTCTGACACTCATGCCCACAGTCACACATGTAATAACGTATCCATAATTATAGACCTGCCAGAGAAGCCTGTTAGGAGGAAACTGAAGCATGTCTTTCTCGCCATCTCTGTTCCTCTGGCTCTATCTTAAAGTATATGCATAAATACAGTGATAATTACAGAAAACAGGTTATGGTGCGATGCTTACATAAACATTTGAGAGACACCTGTCACTGACAATCTAGTCATTGGTGTTGGGGTAGATTAATCTAGAGAAATAAATGGAGAAATTAATGCTTAGACATTTTTGGATTACAAGCAGGGTAAATTTGCACGATGATTGTGGCAAGTAAAAAAAAAAAAATTGCGACATTTATATAGATAAAATGGTCACAATTTATGCAGCGTTTTTTCACCTTCAAGGCACTCAAAGCGCTTTATATCAAGGAACCACTCACCCACTCACACGCACGTTCACACACCAGTTGTACGCATACACTGAGGGCGAGGCATGTTAAGTGTCTTGCCAAGGACACAACGGCAGTATTCACCTGAGGAAGCTGAATTGCACCGCCAACCTGTCAGTCAGTGGATTTGACCGCTCAGCCAAGGATGTTTTTTTTTTATGTCGAGAACCGCCGACCTTCAGATCAGAAGACGACCACTCTGAGCCACTGCCACCCATGTTAATGGAATTTAGTTCAGGGTGCCCATTTTGAGCTGGTCCAAGAGCATTGAGACTGAAATATGAACTAAAATAACAAAACAATCCCATGCATTTCAAAACTTGTTTGCATATTAGGGAGGTATTTAGTTTATAATTATTACAGAAATGATAGCAGACAAAACAGCAGTTGTGAGGCACGCGCTGCACACGTGCTTCTGTGCACACACACACTTGGGCCGTGACCAGTGTACAGTGAAGGCAAGAGACCAACAGGAACGTCCCCCAGTTATGTGAATTACAGTCTATAGGACACAGGGTGAAATCAATGACAGACAGGGAAAAGCCCTTACTGCCTCTGCATTAGGCCCACCCGTTTGATTCACACACACTTTGTCTGGGTGCTGCAGTGATTTGGCAAATTTGTTCAAGCCTTCCCCCTTAAGAATTAAACTTAAATTCTTATTTTACATATTTAAAATATGTTATATTGTAGTTTTAGTTATTATTCAGCCTACACTTCTTGCTAAATAGTCCCATTTAAAGTATAGGGTACGTAAAGACACACATTTTATATTTTTTCAATAAGAAACCAGAAGAGGAATCAACAATGCTGTTGATATTAAGATCGTAACAATTACCATCTCCACTTGCAAGTACAGAGCAGTGGGGGGCAATAGGGGGTAGATGAAAACAGGGAAGGAAAGCCACTATCGCATGGGTAATAGTAATGCAAGTTTTTACATAATGTCCTATTTAATAACAGCAGACTTTAGATTTTGGGAATTGATCATTCAAATTATGTTTTGGTTTGCTTGCCCTTATTCTTGGAGCCCAAGTAGTGAGTAGCTAATATTTGGTCCAACAACAATGAACACAACATGGAAGGATGGCTGGCTTGTGTCAGATGCATTGGTGCATTAGTATTGCATATGGGCCTGAATTACCAAGGAACTAGATAGACTTTATGTTCTATCTGACAGGTGTATATTTTCATCTCATTCTGTATAGGGTGAGATGTGAACAGTGTGCGCTCTCCACAGTTTAATTATCACTTGCCAATGTAAATGCATAAACAAGAGAAACTCGTTAACAGGGAATACATCACATTGACACATCAGAGCAGAGAGGAGGAAAGAGAGCAACTTTAGACGATATTAAATTACACTAATGAGCTTGCACTGCCTAATATTAGCATCTTGGCCAAATATGTAGAGAAACGGGTACAGTTGGTGATTGGAAGTGTGGAGAAGTGAAAAGATGGTTGTTTGTCATGAAGAATTATAAGCACTGTAAGAAGGAGCAGAGGAAAAACAATACTCCTCAAGACATTTATTCAACTGTAATTGTAAATGGATTGAATAAGATGAAAAGAGAATTGGCTTTTGTTTTCTATTTTCTTTTGTTTTTTTAATCATAATTTTACCATTTGTATGCACACACATGATACATTCCAGTTTGAGGAAAACTAGATCAAGCCTGTAAAATACACGCATAAATGTTGTGGGCTGTTTTACTTTACTATTAAAATGATTGTACACATTTGTTTGGTTAATCCCTACACTCTACAGGAGTGTCCAAAAATTGTTTTACCATATAAAAACACAGACAAAGGGCCAATCGAGCGCCATACAATGATCAATACGGTAAATAAATCAAGTGCATTTATCACAGGTAGACTGCTTTATGAAGGTACATTTTTAAAACATACAGTAAAAAGTACAGGTACACATTTATGGTAATGTGGCCAATTCTCCAAGAAGACAGAGTGCCAGAAGAAGGGTCACATTTGGAGCTATAGTATGACATGACCTCTACTAACCTTATCCTGCTTCGCCCACTTTTCCCTCTTTACCCACGTGACTGGCACTTTCGGCCCAGTGGGAACTCTGTTGGATTAAATTAAGAAAAGTCTCACAGCTAAACTATGCTATAAAGTAGAATGATTTGAGTAAACGTCCAATGTTCATGTGACTAACAAGTCAACAAAGCACCGATTCCCTGAGCGGCCTGAAATAGGCTTTTTATTCTGTGTAGAATTTATTTTATCTCTAGGTCGGCAGCCCTATGTTAACTAATACAACCGGAAGAAGGATTATGTGGGGTATGGCGGTGCCCACACGGGCTTCTGGAATAAGGTGAATAGCTTTACTTAACAGCAGTTTAGTGGCCGTGACAAAAAAAAAAAAGGACATAGCATGCTTCTTTGTTTAGTATTTAACATTAAACTGTTCAAAACTAGTAGAAACCACCAGATTTTCATGAACAAACTTTCATTGTTGAAAAATGGCTACATTGTGTTGCCCGGTTTGAGCAGTAGCACATATGCCAGCTTTGCGCGGCCAGCCTCGGTGTCGTGTGATCGATTCCCAGCTATGACAATTTGCTCAAGTTGCTCACTCTCACCCCCATTTTAAGCTACACTGTCCATTAAAAAAAAAAAGATAGATAGATAACGGCTATGGGACATTTTTAATCCTACCTGTGTTAATAATGTCCCTCTGGACAGGGGCCAGCTCGGTGTTAACACAGAGACATACTGTAGACTCACAGACAACCATCCACTCTCTAATTTCTTCACGGTGGGAGGAAGCCGGAGTATACGGAGAGAACCCATAGTAACACAGGAACGACCTGCAGACTCCACCCAGAGATCATGTGACCCGGGAATAAAACCAATGATCTCCTTAATGGGGGTAGGTTCGACTCTAATTATGTTATATTTGATTATACTTTTTGAATACACCCAGTCAAAACAAAAACTTAATACAGGCAAAACCAAGATTAAATCAAGACCAATTTATACAGAATACTAAGATCTTCTGGTTGCAAATGTTTTAATTTTAAAAACAATAAAAATCTGTCAGATGGAGGATATTGGTTTTATTGTAACAAATTAAGTTTGTTGCAATATTGACTACTGCATTTGCCAATATAGCGATATTGATACTTTTACAAGACCTAGTCTGTATGACCAAATACGAGCACTAAAACTTATGACTTCTTCACCCTTGGCTTCAGTCCAGCCATGGGGGCTGACACAGGCCTTTTTATGATTGGGCAATTGCTCAACTATTTTCCAGGGTTTCCATGATGCGTGGGAACCCCAAAGAACTGCAATAAGTGCAAGCGTTAAAATGAATGCCCTTTTAACCTTTGCCTGGCTTGTATCCAGCTGGGAAGAGAATCAAAATGGCTGATGCAGACAAAACGCTGGTTCGCTCGTACACTGTCTGGGTGGTGAGTCGCCATACTGATGACTACAGTTGTGGACAGTCTTGCTATAGCAGACGCTTGTGGCGGTACAATTGTGGATGGGCAGAGAAAGGTCACAGGTCATGAGAGAAACTAAAGTTTGAGGGGGTTACAATTTTGCTCATGGGGCCAGTTCTACAAGTACACCGTAGTTTGGTATAAACACAGTGGAAATGTGAACTATAACTATATATACGACTATTAATTATATATATATATATATTATAGTAGTATAATAATATATAACTATATAACTTATATAACTTATATATATATATATATATTACTATCAGTGTGAGATAAGACAATATTTTATTAAGGGAGATAATTTGGTTGATAGACATGATCTTGAAGCCAGGCTGTTTAGGGTATCGACAATGAGAAGAGAGGAGCGCATATTTAGCGTATGTTGCCTGTAGTTAAAATTTTAGTGAGATACTAAAAGTAACGATTGAGAATACAGTTTAAATATATCGTGGCGTTGATCTCATAGCGAGCTTAAAGAAGAAATAATATGATATAATTATAACTAATTATATATAAAATATATATATATATATAAACTATATATATATATATAATATATATATATATAACTATATATATAATATATATATATATAACTTATATATAATATTATTAATATATATATATAACTATATATAATATATATATTCTGTGCTTGTGTACATATATAAAACAATAATTTTGCACTAATATAACACACACACATATAAAAATAAAGGCAATTAGTCATATTAATTGTGATTAATATGACTGAAAACAACTGACTTCTGTACAATAGTTACACACTTCCTGCACAAGTGACAATAGAGCTTCTTACAAGCTATTTTCTCATTTGCATTCACCTTTGGGCAATTTGCATGTTGATTAACTTGTGCTGATGCACTCACACGTGTCAAACACACAGAAACAGAGATTAAAAAAACACTTTACACAATGAAAGCGTTCTGTCTTTTGAGCAAATACAGCAGTAGCATCAAGCGAAGCTAATCAGAGTTAGTGTATGCCATTATGAGAAGAATAATTACATAGAGGTGGGTCTGAGGGACGGACCAGCCAAGGCAGGAGCAACATGGTGCAAGAGTAAAAGTCTCTACAATGCCCTCACAGAAATATCTACAGCAAAATCAATTACAGCAATAAAAACAAAGATATGTTTTGGCATCAAGTTTAAGTTATTTATTTATTTATTTATTTAAACAAATGTGAGTTTCCTTCCCATCAAACCAATTTTGACTGCATGAGAAGTTTTGTATACACTGGGAGTGTTTCAGGATAAAGCCTGCAATGTTTATTTTCTCTTTAGAAAACCAAATACTTTATAAAAAAAATAATTTTTAAAAATT
This sequence comes from Chaenogobius annularis, assembly GCA_015082035.1. Lineage (NCBI taxonomy): Eukaryota > Metazoa > Chordata > Actinopteri > Gobiiformes > Gobiidae > Chaenogobius > Chaenogobius annularis. Next base: position 1,066,171 of record BJKM01000004.1, on the reverse strand, counting down.
TAAAAAACTGACCGGTTTTAACCCCTCTCACCATGATCTCCATTTTGACCCTATTAAAAAAATAGATGTCTTTGGAACAAATAATAGTTCCTTGAGCAAGCCAGGTAAAATAAAACAAATGCAAATAAAAACCAAGACGTGTTGGAATGTGTTTTTTCTTTTCTTTTTTTGAGTCATATAGTTAGATCATGTCAATAATCTAATTCAAAACAACAGCATACCCAATAATAATCAATACACTGGGGATTCAGAAAGTACAAACATTACCTGTGTGAGAAATGTATAAAGTCAGACTATTATTCTCCTGCAGTATAGTTAGACTACATTTTTTCCCTTCTAAGTCTAGCACAACTCTCTTCATTATTCTACTCGCATGTTTGGGGCTCCATGTGTGTGTGTCAGTCAGAGCAGCAGCATGAAGATGACGGACAGGGACAGACCACTGCAATGTCCTGGTCTTGCAGCAACACAAAAGACATAATACAAAGAAACTCTGGGTTGACAAAAATCTGAACCCTGTGTGCGTCCCGTCCTGCCCTCGCAGCCTCAGCACCCTGTTGTCTTAACAAATAGCCCTGTCTGCCTCAGTCTTTACCAGTAAAGTCCTAACGTCAGATACACAACTGATACAAGGCCAAGACAAAGCACTGCCTTTGGCTTCTCTGAGCAACGTTTACACTTTTAACTGAGTAGAAGAAATGTGTTTTCATTGCAAAAAAATTCCCCCCAAAACGACTGAAATTAATGAGTTTGTGGATTACGCAAAATTGCAGGATGGAAATGCTCCTGAATAAAACATCAGCGTTTTGAAAGGAACCGTTTCTTAACACTTAAACTCTCATAAAAGCTATTTGAAATCCACAATAGCAAAAGTAATATTGTCTCAGGAAGCCCCCAAAACAAAGACAAAACTACAGTCTTTAGAGAAAAATATGCAATAATCCAGCATATGATAAAAGATTATGGGTAATTCAAGGAAGCAGATAGGCCATTGTCCCCAAAACAGATGGTATATTGACAGCAGAGCGAAAAACAATCCAGTCACACAAGATAAAAGCGATGTGAGATCTCATTATGGAAGTGGTAAAGCTCTGAAATGACTCTGCCCTTAACTGCTATGACAGGACACTTGGCCACGACTATTTCAACACACACAGCTTTAGGACTTCTTTGGAGGAATAAATATGACTTATCCAGTAAGGTAAATGGTATACACTTTCACCATAAATAATTAAAGTTGAACTAACAGTAGTTTAGATACTATTACTGCTAGTACTAGAATACTTTATTCAAGTTTTGCAGGGAAATGAACAGGGGGGAAATGTAGGGATGAATATTGTAAATGGTCAGATATGGAGTACATTTCAAATAAACATATTGTGAAAAGAATCTACAACAACGACCTCATATAGTACGTGCTACAAAATAGTGTAGCGTGAAATGGGGATGAAACAGGGGAAGGACATTCAGTAAATTGTCAGAGTTGGATTCAAACTCTAAACGCTCTGGGGTCTGCACGTGTGCTATCCACTTCACTATTGAGCAGCACTAGGCTTTCTCAAAGGGTGTACCGTAGCTCCCTTGGGTGCCACGGCATGAGCGCAGGGGTTCCGTGGAGAATTCAGGCATAAAAAAATATATAATAGGTTAATGAAATCGTTGTAAATCATTTGTAACTCAATGGAATGCCATTATCAACAATGGTTATTCATGCTACAACAAAAAATAATAAAACCAAGCTCTCTCCCTCTCTCCGCTGACAGCATGTGATAAGCAAGGAAGACTTGGAACAAATACTCGCAACAGGGGATATAAACGTTTTGGACTAATTTTATGCAAAACGGTCCAGAAAATACAGAGAAACAAGTTCAAACAATCAAATAGCAAACCTTACAGTAGCTACATATAATTAAATAAACTTGCTATTGCAATCGCTCAGCAGCAAGACATAATATTTTTCAATCCTTTATTTATACAGGGACATGTTACCCATAAAATAATATATGTGTTTGTCTGAATATTTAGCAATAAAACACACTTCACACACAGGCTTCACTTTTGTTTTAAATAGTTTGGTAGCAACCGATTTCCAAATCATTGCCAAATTAAAACTACCTCAGGTACCTCCCTCAAGTTAGGAAAAGCGTGTATACGGGAACCCCAGTGCTGAAAAGTTTAAGAACCATGATGAATACTGGAGGATTTGCATGCCGAACTACAATCATGTTAAACCATTTCAAGTAACGTTTCACCTTTGGGCTCATTAAAAGTTGATGTGCAGACCTGCCTGTTTAAGCGCATCAACATACTAAGTACACAGCTTACAGCAGGAACAGCAGCGTTGTTATTCTGAGCACGCTCCCAGACACACTGTGCATGTACCATTTTTACTATGAGCTTGACTTCATCACATACACATGACTTTGGCTGACATTCACTCCTGTATGAGCTGCTGCTTGTGTATATCTGAATGCAGGGGGCAGCTCCCTCCCTATGGCTGACGGAGCGGGTGACAGGACGGCCCAGCAGCACCAAGGTTAGACCCAAGCAAAACCATTGTATGAAATCCTGCTTTGATAAGTCCTTGTTTATCACGGAGAAACAGGACAAACGCGAGAAAAAAATAAAATAAATTACAATTCCTCCGGAAAAAAGACAAGAAATGCACATTAAATATGCTTTCCAATATATGGGGCTAGGACCGTTTGTTTATGTAACGGAATGATGAATTTGAGACAATTTGTTACGAGTGTCAGAAGTTAACCTGTAGAGGAGGATAAAAGATATTATCAAATTTCATTTCATCACACCATAACTGATTAAAGAAACTATTGTAATCATGATTGAAAATTGATTAAAATGATTGATTGCTCCTTGTGTGAATATTACTTTTTGTTAGTCTATCTGAGAATTCAGGGATAAAGACTTGGTCATTAAATGATTCTTTCACTATTCAGTGTGCTACTAGATTGACATCAGAAGGCATGCATTAAGCATTTATTAAATTTACTAATAACATAAAAAACTTGGTGCATAAAGTGAACAGTGAAATGAGTGGTTGTTTATAAATAAATTACATTATTGTTAAAGCGGCAGGAGTTTTAAATTGTTCAGGAGTCCAACGGCAGAAGGAAAGAAAATGGCTGCAGAGGGAATTACATAGGTGAGATAGCTTTCCTCTGACATGCCAATGTAGCCACACAGTTGCAATGATTGTGAATCGATGGCAGACATGCTCAGAACGAGTCTGGTGATGCTTTATGGACTAAGATCTCGGAGCTCTATCAATGAAATCAAAGGTCAGGGAAATTCAGACAGGAGTGTTTTTGACGCTCAGAGGGAAGAGCACTTTCAAATCCGGAGTTATCAAACTGAGATGAAGAAGTGCAACTCCAGGTATGTTTTTAATGTAGGAAGTGGAACAATGTTATATATGGTGATATACATGGTTAAATGCTCAAAAAAAGTACATTTACTGTCCTTTAAACCTCTGATATCAATAACATTTAAAAATGAATGAAAAGCAAATTTCAATCACTAATTTAATTGATCAGCCTGAAAGAGGGTTATATTGTAAAATATAAGCTATTAATCACAGCCAACATTTTGAGGAATGTATTAAGTCAGAGCGGGAGGTTCAGTGCTGATAATTAATACAGAGTTTCTGAAAACGAGTGCATGTGACTGCTCTGTTTGCCTACATTAACTCAAAGCCCTCAACGGGCCCTTGTGTCATACTAATAATCAACACCACGTAAACATTTCTCTGTCGACAGTTGAGCCGAATGAGAATTAGCCAGATGCAATGGTGGTGTCATGTCATTACAACCTCAAAGCCTGGAAAGAACAGAGGCGAAAAATCAAATCCTGCCACATACTCGACATCACAGTTTACGCATTCAAAGCCAGCAGAAAGCTAACAGCGCACAGAGTCAAAGGTAAGAGAAGATTCCTCATCAAAGTTACTTTCGCTTAGTAAGTGTTTTCAGTGGCAGGAAACTAATCAAAACAGTGGTCATAGCTTGACATAGTATCTTGACCCAGTCTGGGTCGTAAGAAGAATTAAAAAATATAGTTTAATATTTTGCAAATGGAAAAGGCCTGCTATGGCGCACAATGACAGAATGCAATGAATCGCAGACATGAAATATTCATACATGCAAAAGTGTGCAAAATCATATTTTCAGATGCCTTCATTCAGAATATACACAGTTTTTTCTGCTACTTACACAGCAGAGAGGAAAGACTTTTATGAAAAAGTTGAGAGACCCAGTAACTTATTACTCTGCTGGAGTAGAGAGTTCAAATTAATGTAAATGTTGCAGAAATGGAGATGTGAGCCCACTGCACAGGCAAAGTATTCTCTGGTTGTATGAAGTATAGCTTGCTGGCTGAATATCAATTCTAAGTTCTCAAATATTGATCCATATACTTCATAGAAATTATAGATACTAGGCGACATTATTCATAGTGAACACCAATTAGTAGCAGCCTGTCTGTAATTAGTGGTCATACATTTTACATGCTACAATGAACAAAAATATAAACACATTGTTTTTGTTTGCAAATGTGTCCAAATCTGTTTTACTGAGCAATTCATATTAATCCATCCCACTTCACAGGTGTGGCATATCAAGATGCTGATGAGACTGTATGAATGTTGTACAGGTGTGCCTTAGGCTGGCCGCAATAAAAGGCCACTCTGAAATGTTCGGTTTTGCTTTATTGGGAGCGGTCTGTGGGGGTCATTAACTGGTGTGACAACCAAAGTGGCTTGATAGTGGGAGTAACTCAAAGACGCCATCCTATACGCCATTCCAAAGCATCCAAATATGCTCAATGGGTGACATGTCCACTGTTGTGCCATTTATCCACAACCATAACCTCACGTTCTAGTATGATGATGCACGGCCCCATGTTGCAAGGACAGCCCAACAGAATTAGACCGAATACCGTCAAGCCCGACAAGACTGACGGCGTTTTTAAGACCCAAACCAGTTTACAGCCTGACAAAATTCAAATGTGCATGCAGCGGATGGCGCCAACACATGCCGAATGGCTCACAAGGCTGCAGTGACCTGCACACGCGCCAGCCCCGAGCCTCCTGCCTGTGTAAAATTATAGAAATTATGCCAGGCCAGGTCAGGCAAAAAGATCTTCCGCTGTACACCAGACATGTTCCCCATTGAGCATTTTTGTGATGCTTTGGATTGACGTGTAAAACAGCGTGTTCAAGCTCCTGTCCACATCCAGAAACCTCGGTGGCCAACAGATACTGTCTGGTTTTCTGACCTCCTAATAAAGCAAAACCAAACATTTCAGATAGGTCTTTTATTATGGTCAGCCAAAGGCTGTGCAATATTCGTGCAGTCTTATAAGCATCTTGATATACCACACCAATGAGGTGGGATGGATTATTAATAATAATTGTGCAGTCAGATAGATTTTGAAAATGCTGTGAAAATGGGTAAATGCGTGCAAGCGTAAAATCACTTGTCTTTAGGCATGTATAGGATATATAGTTTTTTTAACCACCATGAATTGCAGCCAAACTTAAGTCGCTTTGTGAATAGGGAACAGCTCTGTACAGTCAACCCTTTATAAACTCTGTGTCTGGTTGTAATATCAACAATGTGAGAGAACCTGTAGATGTGAACAATGTCAAAGTACTTCCTGGGAGCTAGAAACATCGCTTACCATCGATTCTGCTGACCAGTTCCTCCAGTGCCTTCACTTTCCTCTGGATCCCTGGCTGTGCAAATGTGTAGTTGTCCTAGAAAGAAGATTTTAAATTATATTAAAGTCTACATAAAATAGAAGATTACAATTTCCACAACCGTTTCTCTTCAGCCTAAATGTGAAAATGTGATTCCACTGATTTTAAACAAACCAGACACACAAAATAATCGCAAATGAATTGACGTAGTCATTTAATAAATGGATTTGCTCTATTCCTGTACAATTTCTTGGACAAGCTGCAAAATCGATATATTCTTGAGGAACACCAATTCAATTTGTTTCACACCAATATTTCAGCTCTATTTGGGCTGAATCTGTTTAACGCTTGTATTATTCAAAAAGCCTTTGCATTTCACACTTACCCCCTGATAATTTAATTTCAGATGTAGTCTTTATGTATCTCAAGTATTTGGCAGACCCATTTCACACCTTGCACAAAGCTAGTTTTAATACCAGAAAACAGAAAAATGAAGTAACTAACACTGCTGTGAAAAGCCGGTCGTGTGGATTTGGCCTTCAACATGAATAGACCTGGAGCGAATGCAGCTCTCACAACATAAAGGTGGTCCAAGTTTGAGGTCGAGGGCTTGAGCTTGAACACAATGTGACTTATGAGCTTATGAGCACACGTCATTGGCAAATATGGATAAAGACAGAAACTAAAACACAGAAATGAACAGGGAGAACAAGTGATAGAAAGGCCCTACTTGGTAATAAACTTTGAAAAGGCATGTTTTTTTAACAGCAAACAGAATATGTAAAGTACTTTTTTGTGTATTGTAGTTTTAACATATGGAGGTTTAACATATGGAGCTAAACAGTGAAAGTCGATCACTAGATTCCTGAAGTACATTTTCTATTAAAGCTGGGTACCTGGTTTTCATACAGTGAAATGAGGAAGTTTTTTAAACCTTTCTAACATTCATAGCTAGTATTCACCATGCGTGCCTGTGTGTGTGTTATATATAATATATATATATATATATATATATATATATTATGAAGACACATAATACGTATTTCTGAAACAAGATTAGTTACCACATAGCTGGTTAGCCTCCGCTGTGCCTCTAAATGATTAAAATCAGAATACCGGTATGTAAATATTTGTTTTGGAGTTATGTATGAATCTATGTGTTGTTCCCAAATTGCTGCTACATGACCCCAGAGACACAGACTCTGTGCCCTTCTGGTTGTGCTGATCCTGAAGGACAAAGCTGGACTGTTTACTGCTAAATGACTTCTCTGCCCTGCTCCCTTTCTTTACCCCTTTCTCCTTCTCATTTTCTCTGCCACTCTCTCCATCTGTTGGATACAGTTTGCCACCTCAGCTGTTCTGGCGCTACTCTGAAATGACCCCTCAAGGAAACTTAATCCTTGTTGTGTGTGTGTTTAGGTGATTACACACACAAAGTCCCTAAAACGCTTATGTGTTGTTCGCGCTCGGATTGTATTCTGCCCAAGTCAACCCCTGTCCACTCCTATCATCATATTCAGCTGCTGTTGGGGTTGACACGACCCTGCAAGGTCTCTATACAGAACACATCTTTGTAAAAAGTAAAAAGGTAAAATAAAATTGTTACCTTCGGTAAGAACCCTCGACTGTTAACACCACAAGATAGTGTCACACCAAATTAGGAACATATATTGACCCCATCCTTCAAGATGTAACCATAAATTACAAAACTGGGATCTGATCCAATCAGCCGTTTCTTCCAATCCCATCAATTTTGACTCGATTGCCAGAAATACAATGTGGTTTATCACCTTTTTTCCGACTAGGACTTGCAGCCTCTTTGGCTGTCTCAGCCTCTATCAGCCCAATGTTAATGTGGTTAGGTGCTATGCAAGTGTGCGGCTCACTGCCAGTAATTACATTTGCATTATTGAAGCTGCTGGCTTTAATCAACTGCCCTTCGCTGCAATTTTTCCCACTTGCTCTCAAAAACTTTCTCCATTGGAGTGTTTTCTATTGAAATCACACCTTCACCCTGGTCCTGGTTTAGACAGAGTTTGGTGGCACAGTTCTACTTAAGCTCAAAACATTTTTTGTCCAGGTTTTGATAGGTGACAGTTCAACTCTTGGTAGCCCTGGTTTGTCACTGTGTAGTTTTGTTTAGTGATTATCTAACTTTTTTTTCGCCATGGTTAAGACTTGGTTTAGTCCAAGTCCACCTTCATCCACCCATGTGCTCAAAATGTTCCCCATCCCTGTTGGTAGAGACATACAACCAAAAGACTTTCACCTGTAATTGCAGAGAAAGGCTCTGTGAGGCTGAATATTTTTGCACGCTGCACTTTTAATTTAAAAAAAATCATGTATAATATTATTTTCACTTCACATGTGTGTGTCATTTTGTGTTGCTCTTTCACAAAAAATACCAATACAATTTATTTAAGTTTGTGGTCGTGACAAAACGTGGAAAAGTTCCAGGGGTACAAATACGTACTGCCACTGTACTCTGCTGCCATTAAATTCAGTACGCGTTTATACTTTTTTTTTTGAGAATGTAAATAAATATCTACACCAGATGAGTTTTATGTCCAGTTGTGAAGACATTTCAAATAACTAAGCAAACTAGAATTGCTTTGATTTACATTCCCCTTTGTATTTTTCATAACTTCCTTCTATTGTTATCCTCACACTTATTTGTCACTCTGATTCACTGTCTCTTCCAAACCAGTCAACCAACAAACATTCCCTGCTTTTCCATTCGCTCTTGTCGTTTCATATCCATCACCATTTCACTGTTTGGAATAAAAGTGGACTATATGAATGCAATTAATTGACACTCACATTATTTTAGTACTACACCTGCCAATGAGTGAGATCAATTAGTTGATCAATTTTGCCTTCATATGAAAACATGTGGAAGGGGCAGGAGAGACTCAAATGCCACCTTGTAGTTTCTATAGTTTCTCCCTTAATACAATTTGAAATGTACCCACTTCTATACTTCCAAGTGTTACCGTGCAGAGCTTTTAGTCCTTGTAAAACATGTAAATTCTAATTTTTTCCTTTTGAACAGTGCAGACCCAAAACGTTACAGATTTCTTCATTCTAGCCTGCTACCATCCAAATTACATTCAAGTCTGTTAGCACCTTCTCCACATGTTCAATACCATCTCTCCACTTCTTCTCACCTCCTCATTTCATCGGTTACATCCCTTTTTTTTGGGCCACATTTTCCAATTTTCTCCTTTCCTGCCTTTCCCTTTATTGAAAGCCTTTCTTTGTCAAATCCAATATGTCAGATCTTTGATCAGCTGAGGCAACAGGAGGAAATATACCTTTGCTACATTATTCATCCCACTAGGTCTTCTCCATGGCCATCTGCCCATTCTACCACATCTGACCGATTATACACATCCTTCATTTTGCCCTTTTAAAACATGAACTAAGGTTGAAGTTGATGTTTTATGCTCCATTCTTTTTCCACACAGACACTAAGGCACACAAATGTCTTCCAAAATGACTTCTTCCAGTCCATCCCTCGTTGGTTTACAAGACTTCCACTAACATGGACTCCATTGCAACATTATTATTCCAATCTTATTTAGTTCATACCATATGATGTTGGGTAAAACTTGACTCTTATTATATGTGCTGGTTTTAAACACCTTCTATAACAAAAAGGAAGGTTTTCAAGTATCTCTACAGTTTCCACCAAAATTGTCACCAAAAGTTAGTTTTCCCCAAAAAATCTACAGCACTTTTCTACCCAAAAAGTGACAACAGCTTTTATTCCCACAATTGCCTTGTAGCCCATCCTTTGGTCATCAGCCGAATCAATAGCTCCTCTTCACCTCTCTTTCCATTCTATTAGTGACAACAATGGGTCAACGCTGGACTAAGATTGCCTGCTTTTGTGGCACCGGATGTCTATCAATGACTTGGACACGGGAGCCACTGTTGTGAGGCAAAAGGGAGCAGTATAAAGGTGGGTGTGGTGTGGAGGGACAGAGACAGTGAAAAGAAGAGGAGATGACAGGGCAAGATAAAGTCTGAACAATAATGGCGGCCTACTGTTGTATAGGACTTCGAAGGGTGAGCCAACGATCTGTCCGTTTTAGCTGCGTGTGTGGGTTAATATAATGGAGGTGACAGACACAAGGTGGATAAAGGACAAATAGAGGGGTTCAAAGCTAAAAGGACATGACACATGACCAAGACTGTAATTAAAACTCTGCATGGGAGATAATGAGACATATGTAACGGCATTAAATATTTAGAGATATAGACGTAGCAGTTTCTCTTGAGACGTTAACTCACTAATAAAGACTAACATGGCCAAGTGTATCAACATGTGCTTGTGGAAAGCAACCTTGTAGTTTACAATAAAACTAGTTAACGTTTGAAGAATTTGTTTTAAACCCCTCTGTTCAAATTTGATGATATCATCAGACAGAGTTGAATACAAAATGTTCTTCTGTGATATTGTTTATTATTTTCCAGACAGAACTATGAAACTTATGTTTTGTGTGACTTTGTGCTTTTTCTAAACAAAAAACATACATTATTGTTTTAATTGCATTAAAATATTACTAAGATAATGTATTTTGTTGCATTGAACATGCATACTATTGCAAAACATAATGATTATACACAAACCTGGGCATAAGATTTATACATCAATATATTAGCCATCAAATTAACCTGCCATCATTTATGTGACCCATGTTGTGATCAACACCAATTATTATTTCAGGATTTGCTGTATTTTATTCTGTTTTGTTTGTTAGCATTCACCTGAAACCTGAGTGTGTGGCTTGTTAAAATAAAGCTAAAGTCTAAAATCTGTGAATGAGCAGTGCAACAATACAAGTGTAAAAAAAAAAAATTAATTGAAAAACTGCAAACCTTAATCCCCTGTAGCAACAGCACATCAATCACTACAGATTCTAAACTTTTCAATCATTCTAAAATTCAAGGGTGAAATTAGGAACTTAAAATAATCACATGTTGAAACTTCTGTTAGACATCTCCTCTTACAAATGGACCAGTTGGACTTCCTTGGGCACTGTGTGGGGACTGAGCTGGTGGTACTGGAGTGACTGACAGCAGAAGGTGACGCTAAAAAAACCCTTGGGAACCAGGAACAGGACTAAACGTCTGTTTTGGTCTGGCTACCTTCTGCTAGACATCTCTTCCTGGACCCCTGCACCCACTCCAGGGAGACCCTATCACTATTCGGCACCCAGCAAACAGATGGCTGCCTTGACAATGAGCAGACACACTTGGATTGGCTCATAGAGTCTGTCTCAGACAAGAAGGCACAAGGGAGCAGAGATGTTTAGTTATATTGTTGGCAACTGAACTACAGCAGTTCATGTAGTAAGAGTGTGTGTAGAGGATGCACTGTCTCAGAAGCAGGTTTTCCTCTGATTTTCTGTTTATAATCCAGAGTCAAACTCGATTAGTGAACTATAAGAGTTTTATTGGCAAGACCACTATGAAGGTTTATAATACGTATATATGAACCACTATTGTACTTTTTTGGCAGTTTATTATTATTATGCTTATGTTCACCAAACTGCCATTGGCAATCTGCCACCTTCCACCACTTAAGAAGTGAGAAGCCAAAGGTAGGTGGATCAGTGTCAGGAAGTGAAAGGAGAATGTTATAGAGCAACATGCATTGTTCCCTGCATTAACCTTTGAGTAAGATAGAGTTAATCAGGGGTTAGAGCCGAGTACAGGCGTCCAAGGACCCATTCCTCGATAAGTGGACTGATGGCAACCATTTGTTTTCGCATTGTATCTTTTAACATTAGGTGAGCTAAAACAAAAGTGTCAATGTTGACATTTAGTTGCTGTCAAACAAAATTATTCAGAAAATGTATCAGAGAGCATATTATAAATGTGCTAGAAACAATTGGTATTTAGGGTAATTTCAACTTAATATGGTGTTCTGGAACACTGGAGTTGTTATGGTTGACTTTTCAGGCTTTGGATTGATTGATTTTCATTACAATATACATTACCTTTCAACAAGTCATCAAGACTAGAGAAATGGTACATTTTGGCCCGCTCTATTTTGATTCCAGATCGGCCATAATTTGACATGTTCAGATCTGAATGTTATATCATATTCCTCAACGTTAATTCTTTTGCTTTGAAATATTCTTAAGAAAGCCCCCGCTGTCCAGGCCATGTCTGCAGTATTAGCATGAAAGGGAGGTTTTCATCAGCTGCCTCTAAAACTAAAGAGCCTCAGGGGTGTTTTAGTGGAATAATGGACTTTTTAAACTTTTGGACTTCATTTCCCTCACTGACACTCGCTGAGAATGGACGCCACATATGCTTTTGATTGAATAATATGAGCTGGGGGCACTGGGCTTGTCTGTACCTGTTCAATTACTGAAAAAAGAAAGAAATGACTGATGTCTTTATTGCTGGTGTTAATAATGCATTATCGTTTAGCCTTGGATTACCACAAAAAGTCTAAATCAACATTACAGTATTAGGCAGAGATGACAGCCCAATTTGAATTCATTAAAACAGCAGACATGGAAACATTTTAATAAGTTAAATTAGTCCTGTTTGCCAGGGGCACTGTCCAATTTAGAGCAGTGTCTGACTAATTGGTTTCTGAAGAAAAGGGGTAGTATAAAGTCAATTCAAAGAGAACGGTGTATAAAACTGCCAGAATGTACAAATTAGGGAAGTGCCTATTAATTTGTGTTTTTGGCTTCAAAGCGTATTGTTAGAGGAATAATAGACTTTTGTTCAACAATGCGATTTACCATCGGAGTGTGATTGTGTCAAAGTGTTAGGCAAGTGCAGTTCTTTAAGGACCACATATGACACCATCTGTATCAGAGGTATAAAGAAATAAAGAAAAAGGAAAAACGAACAACCTCTATTTGCATGTCTGTGTGTGGATTATGTGAAGTTGGTGCTGGCCTTGGTCTTGCTTCAAATCGACTGATCTCGCAAACCTCCATTTGATCCAAGGGGAGGAGGGGAGCTGTCCGTGGTGCTGTTTTTCCAATTAAAACTGAAGCTCATTAAAAGGAGCTGCTAAAGAGAATTGACAGCCAAAATAGCACTTAGAACATTTCAGCAAGACAGTAAAAACAAAGCTAATGACCAATTTACAGTTTTAGCGATAGAAAACAACAGCAAAATATTGTCCATTGAACTGCAGGTAATTAAAAAGAGGGACCATAAAAGGGAACATCTTTTTTCTTTTTAATTTTGGTTCACGCTGGGTGGTTCTTTGTTCATTAAATCTATGTCTGGATAATTTATTTTTGGTAAAACGAGAGTAATGGGCAACTAAATGTGCAAGCGTTAGTATTTTGGATTGCCTCATGGTGTTACTGTTCAGCGTCTTTCCCAGACTTATTTTTAAATGACAACAGTCTAAATTGGTGATACTTGTCACAATGAAGTAATGTTCTGAATTATACTAATGCTGGGTCATTACCAGAATTGGAGATAATGCGTTAGAGTACTAAAATTACTTTTTTAGAGTAATGAGGGACGTAAAGCATTAGTTTTGTATACTGATGCAATCTAGTACTCCTCAAGTTACTTTTTCAAAAAGTAACGTGTTAGTTTTGGTTATTTCATGATCTCTATGCCGGTCTCATCTCCTCATTGCGAACCCAGAGCCAGGTTTGTTTCATAGCCGCGAAATAATCTTTCGGATGCACATTTTCGATATAACCAGTTTCTGAGGAGTAAATGTAGTAAATATAACAGTGATGTGGTGACTTTGATTTAAATTAACTAAAGGCATTGTATGGCATTGTATTGTGGTAATCTGTCAACATAAAAAAAGCTCAGTCAAAAGCATTTACTTTGCTTGATTATTTGATATTTTAATTAATATGTTAATGTGTTCAGCAATGCAAAGGGACTGAAGGCAAACTATATAGAGTATGTGTGCAATCGCTAATATTGTTTTCTTCCGGATTTTTTGGCTCGCCCGCGTCCCCTGGTAGGCAGAAAGTGAGTGAACCAGGCGAGAGTGAGGACTGTTCTGGATGTTATCTTCCATTTTTTGGCTGAAATTTCTGTTTATTTTGTTTTATATAATAGAGCATGTCACCTACATTGTGCCAAAAAAAGAATAAAAAGTTAAAAGTGAGTGACTCAATGTCGCAGCTCCACATTATCCTAATCTATCACCAAAGCCACGGCAATTATTATTGTAAACAAACAAACAAACAATAGGCTTTAGCATGTGACCGTAGACTCAAAGTTCTGTGTAAAAGCAGTCAGACTCGAACATAACCTGCTAGTTTTATGTGAAGCCGAGACAGCTGCCACAGTCATTAGACGAGACGCAGCTTCTTCAGTGAGTTCCAAACTTTCATTACGCCTGATTTCCCCTGTTAACCGCTGTATGTTCTAAGTGCTTGGTTATGTTTTAATGTTCAGTTTAGGGGGTGGTGACTGTACAGTCTGATAGAGAGGCTAATGTGAGGCTGTGGCTTCTCTTATTCCACTGACACTGAAGTGAATATGAGTGTTAAAACTTTTACCCAAGTCCTCGATGTCTTTGCCCACAACCAGAATCAAGAAAACGCAAGATAATGTCCTCAGATCTGGTGATTGGACTGTTAATTAGCTCCACTGGTGGCATTGCTCCGTTCCCGGTGTTGTGTTTTCTGCCTACCGCACGGCTACTGCAGCTGGACGTGACGTCATCGCGATCGCTCATATACAATAATATTAATTATTGCTAACACAAGAGTACTCTAAAGCGTAATTTTTATAACACAGTAGCGCAATATTGCAGTGCGTTATTTTTTTAAGGCAGTAACGAGGTAACGTAACTTTACTTTTAAAAGTAACGCTACTCAACACAGGTCATTACAGAACAATGTAATCTGATAAAAAGCAATTGTTTTTGCTTGACTTTATCATGCCACATGTTTTTATTCTAAATCAAAACTGAAATATAAATGAAAGATAAATGTCAGAATTATTTTGGTTAAAAAAGGTCTGTCATTTTGGGCAAAGAATACATTTATATTGGTCAAGTCATATTTATGGATTATGGACAAATAAGCTCCCGTCCATTTATTTTAACTTCTTTGGTTCATAATAAAATGTATTATGATCATTATAAGTAGTCCTTCATACTGAGCTGTAAACCAAACTTGAATGATTACTTGGGACACTTCCTAACCCCAACCCTGTCCTGGGGGAAATGCAGACGACAGCACACGATCATGTTTTGTGCAAATATATATAAAAGCACATTGATTCTTACAGGGATCTAACAGACTTGCTCGAATTACCCACACTGTAAAAAAATATATATATATCAACACTGTTTTGATCTAACTACTGACCATAAAAGTCAATATACCATGTAATTTTCTGTGAGTCTTCTCCCAGGCCAGCAACTCTTTCTCAGTTAAAAGTAACAGTGGCCAGTGGATGTGAGCAGGTCAGACCAGGGATCACCAACTAATTACACAGCACTGGCTCTCTGGCTGCATCCGATTGTTTAGAAAGCATTAGGGGCGAAACATAGGCTTCCCTGGTGGATTGCACATAATTAGTTTGGAGCCAAGGTCGCACATAGACACACAATCTCATGGACAAAATGCTACTCAGACACAAGAAAGCAAGCATAAGACACACAATGTTTTCTTCACCACAGTCCCTCCCTCAGTCTCTCAGGGTCGCCACGCAAAAGGCTCTATTCATTTCTTAAATTAATAGCCTTCTGATTGAGTGTTATTTATGGTTATTCACACTTCATTTACAATGCACACTTATAGCTATTAATTACCTTTGCTTCAGACAGACCATTATATATGCACCAGTAAATTGAAAGCCTTTGTGATCTGCTGGAATGTATTAAACAGGCATTAAACAATATTAAGGCACAGGCTGAAACCACAGTATTTTATGAACAATTAGTCAAGTCCAAGTTTAATCACATTCATATTGTGTATCCTTTACACATACAAATGGACAGAAGTTAGTTTCTGTGTACACTTGAAAGTATGTGAGCAAAGAGGACAGGCTTCAAGATGTTTCCTAAATAAATAACATTTTGAAGTGTGATATATTTGTGAAGAAATACGATAAATTATAATATTTAAACATCTTATGCCAATAACACAAATGACCCTAAAGCAGGATTAAAAAACTATTCTACCTCTACATCATTTAAAAAAACATGCAAAAGAAACACTTTAATAGTTTGTTTGCAATATGATAAGATTTGGGTTGTAGATACTTTTATATGATACGTTATAGATTCAATATAGTAATTATCATGACAGCCAGGCCTAGTATAAATGTTCTACTCAAATTGACCTAAATATTAGCAATTCGTTGTGTATATTTCCATCTCTTGGCACTGGGAGAATATTGGTAGCCAAGATGGCTACCATTGGCTGTAAAACATACTCTTTAAAATCATTATGTTTTACCCACTCCTGGGCTCATTTCCATAAAACAATAAGCATATTACAGGATCAATACAGATTTAAACAGCCGTAGTCTACTTAAGTGGTGCTTTAAATTAGGGCTATCGACCCAGCAGGTGGAGAGAGTTGGCACAAGCTGGAAACTGGAGAAACATCAATTCTCTAAGCCAAAAAGAACACACATCAAGTATCACGGTACCAAAAATTACCAACTACCTATACATTATTGCAAACAATTGTCAAAAATGTAGAAATATTGGTCATTTTCAAGGGATAGTTTAATGGAGTTCTGTTAGATTAATTAAATGCGTCAGATAAAGCTTACAGAGTTTAAAAGACAAAAAAAATTAAAACAACTTCAACAAAGTCATGGTTAAGTATAGGTGAGCATTGTTGAATACCACAGGCAGGGATTTTACAATTGACAGCTGGTTGAACCGTGACTGAGAGCAAGGTCGATTAGGAGAACGGGTGGGCTCAAGCTTCAGTAGGAAATGATGAAACTAAATGAAGTTTGGTGCCGCGGCCTGTGTGCAATTATCAGGTCTCCAGACATTGCACGGCTTCGGAATATGCAAGAGAATCACATTCCTCAAACCCACACAGAAACACCGCCTCACAGAGCAATGGGCCGCCCGACACAATGTAATAAAGATTATGAATTCAATTGAGAAAACTGGAACACATGCAATCCCATTCACGTGGCAAGAGTGGGGGGTGTAATGATGACACGCTTCCAAGGCCGTACCTTCTCAGACAGAAAACGACGTACACAGAAACATGTTTGTAATTTATGATAATGTTCAAAAGCCATTATCTGAATTCAATTGGAGACTTTCAACTATGAGATCTATATTCACTGTACTACGCTCCGCCCACTTTAAAATCTGGTTAAGAAGTGATTATAATAATAAATGGAGAACTAGAGAAAAGTCTCACCACTAATATATGATATAAAGTAGGTTGATTTGTGTAAAATTATGCAAAAATCATACAAGCGGAAGGAGGGACACAGTGAATGGTGGCAACCGTGGCAACTTCCGGAAAAAAAGATGGATAAAGTCATGTTTTGAGTTGCCATTTTGACTTTGATTTCAAACTATTTACATAAATAGTTGCTTCTGTTCTTGCAATGACGGTGGAACTTTACTTTAGAACGGTAAGCCTGACCTACCATTTCTGATGGTAATGCAATGTGTACCTCGCCCAGATGTTGTGTGAAAGCTTTGGTGGGTATCTTAGCACCTGTCTGCACAAATTTCCTAAGTGCATGTCCTTGCCAGTTCAAATACCTTTAATGGTCTATGCATGCAGAATAAGCCCATTTGAGGAAAAACCGCATTTCACTAGCACATTTTCACAAGAGCTGAACATGTTTTGCCGTTTACCTGGATGCCGTCCAGCAGTTTGCTCATGCACCAGAAGCTGTCTGCCTCGATGTTCTTCAGAGCCTCTTCCTCTAGACTGGACACGTCAAAGTTTTCCACCTCTTCCTCTGTGCAAGAGAAGAGAACAGCCAATAGTAAGATGAAAATCAAGAATCATACGAGGCAAGTCAGACGGACAAAGGAAAAAGTCAAAAAGGTTGTAATGAAAATGAGGAATAAATACAGAAAAAGGTTTAAGGTTAACCAGAGTAGCACATTAACACTTCACGTGGAAAGTAAAGATGGAGAAATGCGAAAGACCAGAATAGGGAAATTATTTATCAAAATTTGCAGACTAACCTTTATTAAAAATACCATCTAGAAAATGTAATTTCACAAGCAATCATTTTAATAAGCAGTTTTTTGTTGTTGTTGTTTTTCATTTCGATCATTGATTAAATGATATGCTTTTTACTGCAGATTAAGATTTTAGACCAACCTTATTATTTGACACAAATCTCTATAATCAAGCTGAATAAACTAGCTTGCAATTCCTTTTATTTGGGTTAAAAAAAAAAAAACACTGGACGCAATCTGAACTTGCATAAACACAAACTTATTCCAACTTGTCCAATATCTCATTGTCAGATCAAAACTACTTGTTCATCAACTTTCTCAATACATTATCAGTTGTAGTTTTCAAATATCACGAGGCGATAATCAAAGCATTAATAGTTTAAACATGTTTTTCTTCACGACTTGCAGCCCATATTTCAGCACTCAGACACGTTCCCGTTCGCTGTGCTCCCCTGTGCACTCTTGGATCCCCCTCTTTGGATCATTTTTAATCAGTCTTATCCCATCTCCTCCCCGCTGGCTGTCAGGAGCTGTCAGGGGCCCGTCAGATGCATGCAGCTGTCACACCCTGCTGCCGTTAATGACATCTGATGACACCCATTGTGGAAGTCACCCGCTGGAGATGACTGGGACTCTGTGTGCCTGATGCCTGCCTGGAAACAATATCTACTGAGCACAACAAAGGAGTCTGTTCCAATCTAGGTGACACTGCTTGTTATCACATGGTAACGATCGACTCAGAGGGGGATTGTAAGTTTACTTCTCATTAAGATTTGATGAATGTAATTTAAGTAACGGACTACTTAAAGGTGAACTATGTAACTTCTCTGGTGGAGGGTCCTCAACTCTCCATGGAGACGGTTGTGTACTTTGCCTGAATATTCCACACTAGGGCACAGCTGCAAGTGAATGGTGCAGTAGCTCCCCCACACAGGGGATCTAAGGCCAATTTGAACAGGTATTTTTTATTTTTGTGTAGATGAAGTACCATATATTCATACACCAAAATATCCCACGTATATGAACGTACAAATTATTTTTTTTAACTTTACCTTAACAAATACAAAGCCAAATGAAACACTTTAGTCATTACGTAGAATCTATAATATGTCATAGAAGTCCACTTATTCGACTCTCTAATACTCAGATCTTATTGTATTACATAAAAATAAATTACCCATTAGTACAAAGAAAATGTACACACAATAAATATTGATAGCCCCAAAATATATTTGTCCAGCTTTTATTTATTGAACAATATGGTTAAAGTCAATAAAATAATTACTGCGACCGGCCTACCTAGGTTTGATTCCCGGACCACAGGAGCAGCAGTCTTTACCTTTCATGTATTCTTATATTTAAATTTTCAACATGTTTGTGCCTTCCTCAGTTTGGAGCCTTATTTAAAACTTTCCACTGAGCTATACATGATTTTTTCATATACTGTACCCAGACATGCTCTCATTTTTGTCTTGTCCGTTTGAAGTCAACAGAGAGAGGCAAAGAAAAGAGCATGGAGCTTGAGACCTTTCATCTGATCACAGCAGGAGACGCGAAGGTGCCGACATTCTTGCACACTGTATTCTTGTTATGGACACCACATCTGATAATGGCAGAAGATATGGATGTACCGCAGCCTGCAGTGTGATTAGATGTCAAAGTAGTTCATTTTCACCACTGCACCAGCACCACAGTGGAAGCACAATGCAACACAGCCAGGGGATAGAAAATAATGGACATAAGCTCTGCCAAAATGAAGAGATAAAAATCAATGGGATGGAAGCTAAAACAGCCCGCACCAATCATCACAAAGATATTACTACAGACATTTCATGGAAATAGGCCGCAAAAACTGGCAGGGTGTTTCAAGCACAAAAACACTATTGAATTTTTCCAAATAGTGTGCATTCATTACTGGACAGCAATTTGTTTGAAAAACACGCATTGCTTCTTTCCCAAGTCTATCCAAGCAGATATGCAGCTAGTTTTAAAAAGTTGGTTTAACTAAGTGGAAGCATTTACTTTAACAAAGTACATAGGAATAGAGTTCAGAAACCAAAACAAGGGCTTCCAAAATAATCTCTGATATCCTGAATATTCTGTGGATGCTATAGCAACATATTTACGTTATATTACTCTTTGCTTCTAGAATTTAAGCAAGTTTGACCATAAGATTATGGTATTTGATCTTTTCAGGCATGGAAAAAGAAATAAAATCAAATAAATAGACAAACATTTGATAAATTGCACATGATTTGAGCTTCATCTTATGCTTTCTACCATATCTCAAGTGACCAGCAGTCATTTACAGTGAACACATATTATGCATCCTTCTTGTAACGGAGCCTAGTCAGGCATATAATGACTTCCAAGAAAAAAAACAAAGAAATATTATTTACAGTACATGAATCTTCAATTATTTACTGGCCGTTGAAATATTCAACATCTACACTCCATCTCTACAGACTAACATTTCCATCTCTGTTTAAATCGAAGCCATAACATTCAAACAATTGACTACAACTGGCACTGTAGAAGCAAGACAGGAATCATTTTGAATCTTTATTTAGATTTAATAGCTCATCTGTAGTAGGCCACCAAACAATGAGACGGGATGAATACCGATTTCCTCTTTGGGACGCAGCGGCTCTGGGCAACAGAAACGGCATTAAAAATTATAATTGAAAAGATTAATTGCCAACAGACCAACTGGCAATTGGCAGTATGTCAGAGCTGATTAACAAGGTGCTGAAGTGCCACTGCCCGGCATTTTGGGACACCCCCGAGGACTGTCCCAAAATCTCAGCCCAGTCTTTGTGGCAGTGGCTGGAAAGGAAGACCTTGAGCCGCGGAGAACAGGGAGCATTTGCAGGAGTCCATGGTTGTTACTGGAAATCCGCATAGCTCATCACAACAACAAGGACACACAGGGGTAAGGGCTAAGAGCAGAGCGGCTACAGTAAGTCAGGGAGGCAACTGAATGAATAATAAAGCAACAGTGCCCTCTCTGGTCATCGATGACCAAAAAAAAGCAGAGGAAATATATGGTAGAATATTTTAACAAAATTAAATCAATTATACCAAGGAATTGTTGGTATGTTGTTGTATTGTAAGTTATTAGTTAGCACTTATTCTGCTAGAATGTCCTGCATTTTCAGAATTTAAGAAAAAAGTGCAAAATTATATTTCAACTAGATCCCTGCTAAAATCATGGCACAAAACTAGACAAATGTGTCTACTGATCCTGACAGGCTAAGGTAGTATTAAATAATGGGTAAAATAGAGACTTGACTGATGTTTTGTCTTATATCAATGTTGGATATTGAGTAATAACAAGACACAAGGCAAACAGTGAAATAAAGGTGCAATGGCAATTGTCAAAATGTGTGTAATAACTAAAACATGTTTGACTCAAATTTGGTTCGACTAATTATCTATTGTCTGCTGACGTTTCCTTAAAGGGGACATAAAAGGCAAAAATCCACCTTTATGAGCTTTTAACCCTTGTGCTGTCTTCAGTAATGTTGTGCAGTGTGTTGTGTAAATGAAAATTGCTGCTTGTTTTGGTGAAATGTAACTATGAAAAGGCGGGGTTCATCAGTTCTGCAGGATGTAAATGGTCACATTTCTATTACTAAGCAGTTTTAGATATATTTTGCAGTTTACAATAATAATGATCTATGCGAGTTATAATGTATTACAAAGTACTAGGAAAAAGCATAATCTGTCACTTTGCTCAGAACCGTGGATCTGTCAGACTGGCTACTTCCGGGAAGATCAGCTGATAAGCGATAGCGTATGGCGCTTCTGAGGAAGGTGGCGCTACTGAGGAAGGTGGCGCTACTGAGGAAGGTGACGGATGCTCACTGAAGCAGGTCAAGGTAAAAAAAAAATTAAAAAAAAAATGTGTCCTTATAAACGCCTCCTTTAAATGTTTCCTTCCTTATCTTCCTTTTAGGAGCTTCAAAGTCACAGCTCACAGCTTTTCTCTTTTGACATCTCTTGTTTACTTCCATCACTCCTCTCCAAACTGTACCCCATTTCCTGTTGGCTCCAGGGCTTACTTCCTGTTTGTCCTGGCACATGGGGCTGACTTGTCCGGGGAGACTGACTTGTTTGGTAGCTGCCAGCTGTGAGCACTTGGCACACAGCGTTAGGGTTAGACCTCCAGAGACCTGGAGTTGCAGCACAACACAAACTACACAAGTTCTACTCAATGTGGTGCCGGCACTGCCATCTGCCCTCGACAACGATGGGCCACAAGTTAATGTGATGTAAGAAGATAAACGAGCCACTTTAGGCTGATGTAATGATCATGGGTGTGTGCTAACTGTATAATTGGATTCAGTGCAAATTAAACAGATTGCAAAATTATTGTCTTAAACAGTGAAAAACACTTGAAGACTAACAAATACAAAAGAAGGGAGAGGGAACCAACCTGGATGAGAGCGATTACACAGACAATATGTTGTTCTTCTACTTAATCAACTGCTAAAATATAAACTGACTTTTGGTTTATCAAAAATTTACAGCAACAATCACATTAACTAAAGCAGCCATTATTTATGACAGCACAGGTATAATAATAATAATGACAATGACAACAGATGATTGCAAATCTATTGCAATGCACTAAAGGGTTCAGCAAAAATCTTAAAACGTGTAGCAAAACCTTAACCAACAATAAATCCCGACATTTAAAACACACTTAAGAATGCTACGATTATATTTATTGTAATTTGGAGAAATATTACAAGTGCATTTCTGTTATATTGGGTCCCAAAACCACTACAAGATAAAACAAAAATAATGAACAATTTACCTCACAGTCAGGAAAAATGGAGGAAAAATATATTTAGAGAAGCATTTGTTACTGTATGTATGAAGAGACCAAAAACTAGGCAACTAGAGTTTGCTTGTCCAAATAAGTAATTAGACCATTTTGGACCGTGAAGAAAAAAATGACCAGTCTATTTCTAATGCAATTCGGATGCCCTGCCAATTCACAATGCAAAACTTCTCTAGGCTGTTGGCAAAACTTTTCAAACTCTCAACTACTTTTTCTACCACATTCTAATATTTTCCAAACCCATATAGGAATGTACTATATGGGTCCCATATAGTACATTCCCCACCCCCCAACTCCTAAGGTGATTTCTTACATGTAGGTTCTCTTAAACCAGCACATGTGCTTGGATTTAACACTAAATCGAAATAAATTGAAACTGGCCGTTTCAATGGGTTGTGTGTCACTGTGTCTAGGACGCTGTAATTAATTTGAAATACCCAATAACCAAATAATAATCAATTAAGACATCATTTCAAGTAAAAGAGTAAAAAAAAAAAGAGGCCACTGTAACACAAAAACATCTAAACAACAATGCAAGATCTTCCAGAGAAGCCATAATACTAACAATAGA
Organism: Chaenogobius annularis; assembly: GCA_015082035.1. Classification (NCBI taxonomy): domain Eukaryota; kingdom Metazoa; phylum Chordata; class Actinopteri; order Gobiiformes; family Gobiidae; genus Chaenogobius; species Chaenogobius annularis. Next base: position 1,042,884 of record BJKM01000004.1, on the reverse strand, counting down.
AGAGTTAACATAAAAATCATATTCTCGCATTATCATTTTAAACCAGCTTTACAAAAAAAAGTGAAACAGAAACTCATACATCAGAAATGCGTTTTTAACCACAACACTGCTATTCATTCTAGAGATGTGTTACCCAAACTATCGGATAATTAAAAGTAAAATCTGGCACGTGTGACGTCTGTGACACACACACACGCACACAACATCAAGTGCACGCATACAACTGTCACAAAACATGAGCTCGGAAGAGAATAGAATTATGATGGTGTGAAAAAAACAAAGGTGAAAGTATGGAAATAGACAGGCGGAGGTGCAATGATACAGTGAAAAAGGTGGGGCTATGATGCTAAACAAGGAAGTAATAGAAGAACAGGTGTGAAAGGAAACCGGTCTTTGACTTGACAAGCAAAAATCTACCTCGTTTCAATGTATCCGAGTTCACCACATGCATGCGAACTTGTTGAGTCAATGAAAAGTCATCTTGAGACATCAGATTTTCCCTCAAAGAGCAAAAGTAACTTCTTAAAAGTTAAAGGACTTAACCATTGCCATGATAAGGATCGCTTAAGGACATAAAATGTACACAATGTTCTCATCTCCCCGCTATCGGCTATACAAGCTGTGTGTCCATACATCAAGCAGGGGGGCCACAGCTGTTGGCGAGATAATGGGAGTCCATGACATCAAATAGAGTAGAGCCATTAATACAGTACTGACTACATAATGATTTGCACGCCTGGGGGTACAGTGGTGGATTGTATGAGGAAGTGTACAGCGTTGATTAAGGCTAAAGTAACACATGATGTCACAGCTATCAATATCTGTATTCAATATGTGTGTATGCCCCGGGGTTGTTCGGCACTACATTCAATGTGTGAAATAACATGATATTTGTCAAGTATATATCAGAGCTTATATGGCTATCACTTTACACTGTGCCTAACTATTACATGCAGTGACATTTAGACTTCTTTGTCACAGTAAATAACCTTATTTTATTTATCTACTCTGTTCATAGTATAAACAGAGGAGTTACTCTGGTATTTCTTAATCACCCACAAGATTGAATGAGCACAAGATTGACAAGGTAAGTGACCAAGTAACTCGACCAAACCTGTTCCAAAACAAACATGGCAGTTTATGTACGACGGGAAAAGGTAACAGCGGAATACATTGTAACAATATGCTGAATACATGCAATACCACAGAAAACCTACTTTTACAGAATACATCAAATTGATTGATTGAGTCAAAGCTAAACTCTAAACTTATATTATGCTGCTTGAAAGTACCAAGTTAAATACCTTAAAATAAATTTACGTCTTTGGGTTATATTGGTCATTGCTGTGTTTAATTTCATGGTTGTAATAACTCCTCAGTTAGAAGAGAATAGTCCGGTTTCTCCAAGCCATCAATCTGGTAGGAAAACTGTATACATTTTGTTTTGATACTTTTCATCCAAATACATGGATGTATCTGTATCTGATTCTGTATTAGCACTTCTAAATACAAATCTACAGCTCATATATCACATTGTGATTCAGTGTACATGTTTGCGCACGTGGCTGTGATGTAACTTGCAAACAGCACGAAGTACCAGTACAGCACACACTTAGACGACTGTTTCAATTGCCTTCAATTGCATCAGGTCAAGCAGAACGCATCTCACTGTCACAGAATGATAAAACACTTTTTTCACTCCAATAACAGTGCTGACAAGAGAAAGGGAGTATGGCTTTTGCAGGGATCTGAGGCGCTTCGGGCTGGGGAGAACTTCAATTTATGGCTTTTTATAGTCAAGTAATTAACTTAATCTAAAAATATTCAATATCGCCAGCGATTATTCACAGACGATAAATCATTTTCTGACAGAACTATTTCTCTGGATCATTTCAGAGCCCTATTGCATTTTATCAGGGTGACAAGCCGAATCTCTGGAAATAAGATCAGGCCCAATGCAGATTAAAAACGACTATTGAATTTGAGATACACAGAATATACTTTCAACGGATGTCAGTGCACTATCTGACCAATAGAGCTAAAATAATTATGTGTTACTGTAATCACGTTAGAGTCAACAAATAATTTGGTTGTAAACTTGGAATAAATAATGGTTAAAAAAAATATATATATATACATTCTTACAGTTAACATGTTATAATATAGTCATGTTTCCCTAATAATGTCAATAATGTCCAGCCGTGCCATAAACTTTGACTCATGTTATGTTCAGAAAACAGTAGGAAGGTATATTGGAGAATAAGGATACCTAGTGAAAGATTTTTCTGGTGAGAGATGGACAAAACTGATGCAAATGACAACCCTCAGAAGTATTAAGGCTGAGAACATTTTTCAGGGGAATAAAACAGACACTTATAGAGAAAAAGGTGGACATAGACAGAGACTCAGGGTCAAAACCACAAGGCCAATTCAATTTCTCCACTCCAAAGGCTATTACTTAACCCCAGAAACACTGTGATTGCATTCTAAACTGAATATAGCAGTGCAGCCCGGGACAGAGCTCAGGGCTGCAGAGAAACGCAGACAGAGAAAGAAAAACAAACCTCGACGTGTCTGACAAAATGTGGAATGTTTTAAATCAAATCCAAATCCAAAACTTTATTATGATAAGTCCTGAGAAGCATGAAACAATGAAGAGTTGAGTTAAATTGAAGATTTGGCTAAATAGCTGAAATAGTTTTCCATAGATTGACATGTTTTAAATGTTACTTCCTGGTTGGACATGGGCAGGAGATTAGTAGAAGTAATTCTGTTTTCCATGTACAATTTGTAGTTTTCTTTTGTAATTTATGAGCTGCAATAGGTTTTTAGCTTAGAGTTCAATACAAGCCTGTTGGACACCAGCATTCAAAGCAGCTATTGCTAATGGCAGGGGAAAAGGAAAAGCATCAGAGTATAATGCATAAAAAACTCAACAGACTGAGAAAGTACAGGCTTAGTGCCTGTGTGAAGGATATAAAAACCTGGATTGGCACAAAATTATGTGCTTCTTAACCCTAAAAACCACAAGGTCATTGTACTAGGCTCTAAACCTCTGCCAGACTCTTGATCCGAGCAGATGGTCCACACTGGACAATTGTCAGTGTAGCCTCCAGTTCTACTGTAAGAAACCTTGGAGTCTTATTTGACCAAGAGATCTCAATCAAAGAGCATATAAATCAAGATAGTTAAACAGCCTACTTTCATAGGCGTAAATATAGCTAAAATCAGAAATAGTCATGCCTAAAAGTGATGCTGAAAAAGTATCCATGCATTTGTTACATCTAGCTTAGACTACTGTAACATCCCTGCTCGCAGCGTGTCCTAAAAGCTCTATTAAAAGCTTTCAACTGGTTCAAAATGCCGCAGCAGGATTACTAACATGAACAAAAAGAAGAGAGCACATTATTGCCGGTGCTCGAGTCGCATCACTGGCTCCTGTCGAGTTTAGAATCAAATTTAAAATTATCCTCCTGACTTACAAAGCCATAAATGACCTGGCCCCATCCTACCTCAAAGCTGCTATTAGTACCATATCATCCAAAGCAAAGCACTTCGCTCTCAAAATGGTGGACTTCTGGTGGTCCCGAGAGTCTCTAAAAGCACAGTAGGAGGTAGAGCGTTTATCTACCAAGCTCCTGTGTTATGGAATCAGCTCCATCCAGCTGATTCCAGGCCTGGTCTCTTCATTTAAGATATCTATCTTTTCTACTTCCACCAGAGCTATAACAGGACTACACAAGCTGCTAGGGTTAAACCAGGTCTAAAAATGGGACTACACAATTGCTACAAAAGTTCAAAACAAGAAATAACTCAAAGAATAATGTGGATAAAATGAACTAAATATTAGGAGTAGAGTCTGCATACCACCTGAACAAGCTTGTGTGCCAGTTTGAGAAAGTGATTTTCCCTCAGTCACAATTTTGATGGAAAATGTAACCTGGGTTGCTGAGAATCGCTTAATCTGACCTTGCTAAAAATCCTAAACCTCAAAAAGAAATTTAGCATATATTGATATTTTCAGTTCTCCCCTCTTTTAGCTGCTTCTCTTCTGAAACGCTTCATTTCTCTTACTAAAATGCCATGCACACATCGTAAATGTACCCAAGGCGCTCACTGGTTTCTTAACATAAGCAGATGTTAAAGAGCATATTTTCTGTATTCTGAGTGCTTGTTCAGGAAATGCATGTGTCTAGGGATCAGAAGTCTGAAGATGTTTTAAAAGGGCTAAATACACACTACATTACCCATTACTCTGGTTGCTCTGTCATAGGGGATATGGCACCACTCGCTCCGTATCCCCTCCATCTTCTTGCCTAAGACCTACAAGGACACATTCCTGAAAGCCATGACTTTGCAGATAGCCTGACTCTGACAACTTTTCACTTTTTTTGGCCTCCTACTAGGTGCAGTGGGCCGTCTAGTTCAAAAGCTACTGCCTTTAAAATACAGCAAGTTAGGGGTACAAATGTCTAATCTATAAACATTTGACATTTTATGTACACTTCAAACAAAATAAATAATTCTTCCGGATTTTATTTTGCGTTTTTTATCGCACATAAAATCGGTTTGCTGATCTGAAATATTCTAATATCTTACAAAAGGCAGCACGGTGCAGGCTTGTCACTTTTTTCTAAAAGCGCAAAACTTATTGCAGAGAAAATTTAGGATGCTCAGAATGCAGTAAGTGAGCAATGCATGTGGACTGCTGCGAAAAGTTTTCAGTAAAATAAGCTAGTTGAGTTTTCACATTTTAAAGACAGGTAAGGTGCCATCAAAAATTTTAAAGCTGATAACATCCTTAAGGAATGGTAATGATTTGGTCAAGGTGTCAATAATTCATGAATAATTGAATTGTGATTGTGTTTCTTCTCACAGTAATCGTAACACCAAAATGTAATAATGTGACATCCATGATAATTAGGGACCCAAATACAACAATATACATACAGATTTCTAGTGGTTGCCATTAACACAACTGCAGCATCAACATTTCAGTGGTATAAAAAAAATACTTTAGACCCTTTAAAACTGATGACCCTAAGGGCCAGGTACATCCAATCCATGATTTTAAGGACAGGTAAATAAGCTTTCCTCTCCTAGCATACAAAAGGAAGCTCTTGAGCGTCACAGGACACCATCAGCTCACAGGGGATGATAGCAGTGCCATGACAAGTACCAGTGGCTTCAAAGCAGGGGGTGGAGTAGTGGTGGTGTACGCTGGCCCACTCATCTGCTCACTGATAGCAGGCAGGCATGTCTGGCTGGGATGTTTCCTGCTAGCATGGGGCCACTTTCATCAGTTTGATTTTCTTCCTTCTGAAAATATTGTTTTGCTGCCTTGTGTTATTTTTGTCCCCTTCCGTCAGCCCCCATGCCCTCGCACTTTCTCACACTTAAGTTTTCCAAAACGCGTCTTCGGCCTCCTGATATTTTCCACATTATGGAATATTATTAGTTTTTTTTCTAAGGACTTTTTAAACCAATTTCAATTTTTTTCTTTTTTTCTTACATCTGAGAAATGGTGACTCTGTGCAACTTAAATTGAATTCCACCATAGATGAATATGCACATGAGAGCAGCACATGGATTAGCTGCTATCACACCTTGCAGCAAAGAGGTTGGTATGAGGTATGAGTCTGCATGTTCTCTAGGAGAAGCATATGACATGACATAGCTGTGTAGACATTCAAGAGAGCAGTGGAATAGATGAGCGTTTGAATCCAATTTAAACTTTTGCTTTTTACAACTTTATTGGGTGAGAAAAAATAATGAAACTGCGTTAACTGATTAATGGGAACAAATATGTACAAAGGGTGCCACAAAATCACATGTTTAGAAAGAATTCAGTTGGAAAAATGTATCACGTTTATTTATAAAACCATGTTAAAGGGCCCTCTACTGACAGGGAAAAACTGGTTGCTGGAGAAACTGATTGCCAAGTGGCCCACCATTGTCATGTGCTTTGGGACTGTGTATTTGGGCCTCAAAACTCTTGCCATGGATACAATAAATGGATACCTTTGGAGCATACCTTTGGCAGCAGGAAAGGCAATTACAAAAAAAAATAAGTAAAATATTGATAAAAACTGCACCTTTAATCAACTAAAGATAAATAATATGACATTAGAAAATAAACACATTCGGAAAATTTACAAATTTAACAGACCAAATGGGATGACAAGAATAAATACATTTTCAAAAGAAAAGAATGACTCACTGACCAGATGTAGAACAGCGAGTGCTCTGGTTTGAAAGGTAAATCTACAGCCATTGCATCATGGGAATAGAGAGAGGGGATGGCAACTGAACAGTAACTGCAGTGTCAGGCCAAAAATGTTCTCAACGACAGAGCAACGACAAGAGAAAGCAAGAGCAAGGAAACCAAGGCTGTAAAAGGAAGAATCAAGAAAATCAAAATAACCCGCACGAAACTGGAAACAGCAGGATCTAAGCCAAAGATCAGTAGTAGGCATAACACAATATCAAATTGCAATGCTAAGACGAGGGTGAGAAGAAATTATTTACAACTGACATCATGACCAAACAACAGTGAAATCCTTAATTTAGGTTAATTCACTACCTTTAATAGATCATCTTTCCTAAATTATGTGACCAGCTTTAGGAAATCCTCTTGATTATAAAGAAAGATAGTGTGAAAAACAGCCCAAACAAAAAACACTTAACGTTTAGGTTTACTTATTGAAGTATAATTTGAATTCAAATTATTATTATATATCTTTTTATTTTATTCTGAAGATATTAACAGTGATTATTCTGTTTTAGCTCTTACAATTAATTGTGATCTGAACAATTATAAAAAAGAGCCTAACTAATGACCAACTGCACTGGAGCTTAACGTGACTAAAACATGATGAATCCAATATTAAGATAGGACCGAATCTGATTTAATTTACACTAAATTAACCCAGAACATACCTGGAATGAAATCAAGCTAGAATCAAAAGATACATTTTACACCGAAAAATTGTTTTGTTTTAGCCTTGGACAGGTACTGAAAATAAAATGAACAACATTTGAACTTCAAAAGACCTCAGCCAGTCACAATAACAGTAATATAATTGCATGCCAAACAGGGCAAAAACACGTTTCCTTTAAAAGCAACAATTCATTATTCTCAAACCTCTCTGGAGTCAAGACTAAACCCAAAATATCCAGCTCCATCAGATCTACTTCCACTCCACTGATCCAGGCTTCTGTTATTAAATTGATCCAAGTGCACTTCGTAAAAACAGTCTGTCTCCCTACTCACAAAAGTCCCCTCATAAAAGTCTAGGCAAACTGTATACCATTTATACTATTGAAAAAATGGGTCACATGTCACTGAGAGGTGCAGCAAGCTTTACGTGTAATGGTTCTTCAAAAATATGAATCCTGATTGTGAAGTAGGTTTGCTTTCAGATTGCATTCAGCTCACTTACAAAAGCAGAGCACGACTGTCGGGTGGAGGTGGTAGAAGTGTAAGGTAACAGAAGAAAGAAGAACGACATGGGGGCAAGACAAGCAGCAGCAGGGAGCAGGGAGTGTACGGGCTTAAATCCGGCAAATGGCTGACCTATACACGAAGAAGAATTATGTCCACAGCATGAAAACAGTCGGATTCATGTCCACTGGTATCGTACATGTTGGATTCAATAAGAGTTTCAAGAGTGACCAATAACGCAAAGGCTCAGTTGGAATGTATCTATCATTGCTTGACCAAATAAGGGTAAACTTTGGGTTATTACGATTCATAAAACAATTTGTAATATCATCACACTCGTGCTGGATCAATCTACGCAAGTTAATATGCGCTGGCCATGCTAAAAGATGGGTGCAGACGGCTCAGTTTATAAGGCACAAATACAAAGCCTTTGAAAACTTTTAATAATCATTAACTTATCATTGCCAAAAAAAACAACCTAATCATTTACTAATCATGAACAAAAATAAAGTAATTGTTAACATTAATACTATCCCTAACCTTAACCCTAATCCTAACCCGAGTAAATGATTATTAAACATGTGTAAATGATTCGTTTGTTTGTCAATGATTAATACATATTTATAAATGCTTTGTATCCATGCCTTATGATAAAGTGATGCAAAAACAAACACTAATCAGTAACTTCAGTGAGTAAATGTGGTAAAGTGTAGATGAAGGGTGTGAAAATCATTATTAAAAACAACAACAAAAGCAAGTCAAGACAGTGGATTCTTTTTATGGATACATACATCTTAAGCACATATTTTCTCATATTGATCATTCTCCATTATTGATCTCGTTTTATTTTGTCTCTGAAAAACGCAAAGGGCTTAACCATTCAAGTTGTGTGTGAGGTTTACCTTACTGGTACTTTGTGGAGCCCTTTTATAGCCATTTCATGTTTTTGTTGATTATCCATTACTCACCAGACTTTGCAGCAATTATGATACAGAATTTTTGATTATTTTTCTGACAGATTACCAAAACAACAATAACGAAAATATTCTTGTTAGAGATAAAATATATAATAATAAAATGAATAACAATGAAAACTAATAAAAAATGAACAATTAAAAAAAAAAAAACATGTTGATAAACTAATTTGATATATAAATGTCATCAAAAAATCATATTCACATCTTCAACAGCACAGAATAAAGAGTTCTGTAAAAACAAAAACTTGCAACCTTCAAGTTTCCTTGCCCACACTGAACATGGGAATTTATAATTGCATCTTTGTGACCACAATTGTTACTCTTGAGTGCTTTGTTGATTTACCCTTATTAACTGTGTTAAAGACAGTTTGAAAGGAGCAAATAACCACAGCACTGTACAAAAGTCTGGCAGTTTAAAGACTAACACCAATAACTTTGTGAGATGAACCACCACTTTGTGAAAACACACACCAGTTAAACTGTTAAACAGACATTCTACAAGTTAAAAATGCACTTACCAATGTATTCAAACACGAACACTACGAAGAAAGGCGTGACCAAGTCGTTGATGCCCTGAACGTATCCACTGGCTGGATGTCGAATTGCCCAGATAAATAATATCCTTTCAAAAATCTTTAATAAAAAAAACAAAAGGTCAGAGTTAGGATACAAATACAGTATACAGCTCGAAAAACAAGAGAGCACTGCAATCTATTGGTAAATCCTTAGTAGTCTGTCTGCTAATCATTTCAGGCCAGTGAATGCTAATGCATTTGCACATCTCAGTCAGTGACATTGGACATTACAAGAAATGTTGTCAGAACAGAGTGTTTACTTTACTTAGCTGCCCCTTCAGGAGAAACCAATTATTTAGCAATGGTCTATTATTATTATTTTTTGCTTAAATCCATATTGAATTTAAACACATTTTCTCTGAGGACTATAATTACACAACAATCCAGCTGCAATTTACGCTCACTAATTGCTTGTGGAATTTACAGCTTTTATGTAGATGTGTAAATATGTGAGCTGTGTAAATCAGTATAAATTACAGTAAATGGAGGCATGCCAGGCTGGTGCAGGGAAAGCAGAGAAAACATGCAGTGTTTGCAGTGGGGCAGGAACATTACATACAACATGCATTTGCTTTGAAAAACAACTTCATTGAAATAATCAAAGACAGACAAAAAATTTGCAACTTAAATGTACTTATTTTTATGAAACCAATTTGTATTGAACTCATAATGCTATTCTGCCTCAAGACTACAGAAAAAGAAGAGGGCTATTTTTTAGCAGTTATGTTTTGACAATTCACACTGGCAGAATCGACACTCAACATTAAGGAATAACGTTTTTTATTTTACCGATTAATGTTGCTACCTCAGAATCGAGTGCTTCACCTCAGTTCACTGTTTTATCCACACAAAAAAGGTCTCTTTGAACTTTGTTTTGGCTTTGGTGCTGCAGCTCTTCATCTCTTTTCTTCCAACTGAGTTCGTCTCTGTACATTTCTCTACCATCCAAGTCACACCTCCATTCTCCCCCTCTCTTCATTCCTTATATTCCTTAAATTATATAAGATGTATAAATATATACATTGTTTTACACATGTATATTTGGTCTTTATTCTTGGCTTATCCTTATGAAAATATTAAAACGATAAGGTTCTCTGAAATCAGAAACGTGCCGGTATAAGTCTTAGTTAAGGTTCAAGAAATATACAAAATGAATGGGCTGTAAAACTGAACACAAAGTGTAGAAATATCACTTTACACCATTATTAAAAAAAAAAAAAAAAAACAATAATAAAAAAAAAAAAAAAAAAAAAGATAAATTATTATTTTCAATATATATTATCTCTACCATAGACTATATAATTAGAATATGTATAATAATGACTTTATTTAGTATTATGTCTGGTCATTTTTTAAAACATGTTTTTCTGTTACTATGGCTCACGTCATCATCAGCTCGGCCTGACAGAGTGATCATAATGTTATTTATGACTGCTATTCTGTATCACACTATTTCACAGTAACGCCATCCTTCTGTCACATCTCTACCATTCTACTGGATACATCTTATTGAAAAATCTCCTTTGACAGGTATATTTGTGTAAGCTGGGCACACAATCCTATTCATTTTTATTTAAACTAATTTGATCAATGTTAGTAGGAGGCACATTATGGCTATAAGGCATTTCATTCCGGCTCTCCCTACTCCTCTACCTGCCTCCACATCTCGCACCTCTTCTTTCCTTATCAAAGCCCTATCCATCAAACGCACAGAGCTGCTGGTGCTGCGGTGAGAGCGGCTAATGGGACTTTCTTTCCTTTGCAATCTCAAAAGCTGACATGAATATTTCACACGGGCACCTGTGCAGATGTGCGGTGCTTGCAGAGAAATCGCACCCAAAATCTACTACCACCACTACTACTTCTAATCATGATTACTACAACTGATAAAAGTTGTAGTATTACATATTTAGCTTGTATTCATAATATACCAAGAAAATCACTTGAGCACAACTTAAACTTGCAATCATTTGTTCAGGCAGTTTTTTCTTTGGTAAAGCACATTGGTCAACTCAGATTGATGAAAAAAAATATATATATATGTATGAAAAATATGAAGGGGGGAAAAAAATATGCATTCATGTAATAAGTACTTTAACTATAGAGTACAAAATAGCAGTGGTTCTTCTCCATGTTTGCTAGGTACAATGTCATATAATGTATAAATATGCTAAAAATGCTAAAAATGCGCTCTGTAATAAAGGGCCTGCTTGAACCAAAGCGTGTGCAGCCCTTGGTAGTTGTGTAAATTGTGTTTATAATGCTCTAATTTCATGTTCTTCACATAATGTGCTACATCTGCCAGAGAGGAAATCTGTTTTGCCACATCTCTAGAGTCACAGAGCTCTGGTTCAGTTCCATTAAACCCGGACCCCCAGGATTGCAATAAAGTCTGTATCATAGATACGTAGCAAGAAATTCAATACAAGAAATAGTTTTTGTGTCATCTTAAGACAAAATATGACTTACTCCATTAGTTTCTGCTCTCGGGAGAGGCACTCTGTCATCAGCAGTTTATTTCTTTAATGAATATATGTGTCAAAGTACAATTTGAAACTGACTGACCTCAGGCCCCATCTGAGTAATCCATATGTTAAAACCATTTTAACACTGTAATACAGTTTTGCGCAAATAGATGGTGTGATGAGCAATTACAACAGGAATACGACTGAATTACAAATGCGTTTTGCCAAAAGAGTGTAATTTTGTGCGCTAAATATTCACTTTGGTCAAAGTAACTCCAATTAGTCAGTGTTGAACATTGATCTCCTGTGCTGGCTTCTTTGCACTGGCTATCTGTCAGGTTCGGGATTGATTTTAAGACATTGTTGTTGGTTTTCAAATGTTTGAATGAGCAGGCTCCTCCCCATCTTTCAGAGCTTTTGTTTGTCCATGTTCCTACTAGAGCATTGAGATCAGCAATGACCTTGGATGTTCCGAGGTCACGGTTAAAAACCAGAGAGGACCGCGCTTTTGCAGTGGCTGGTCCCAGACTTAGACTCAGGACACTAGAACAGCCCAATATCTGAATATTTTTTAAACTCTTCGTTAAAAACCTTTTTGTTTACACAGGCTCTTAACACAAGATGAGCAGAACATTTTATAACGTTATTTTACCTTGTTTTTTACATCTTGTATGTTTTATTGTATTTTATATTTTTATATTGCCTTTGTACAGCACTTTGGGCCATTGTGGTGTTTTTAAATGTGCTTTAGAAATAAAACTTTACTCACTTACTGAACCCTTTTTTTTAAATCGTCTTGTGCTTACACTATCCGTTACCAATGTCCTTGCTAATTATTTACTTTCAATTTGTGTTGAAAGGTTAAAAAAAAAAAAAAAATCTGGACTAGCTAATTACTTTTGGGTATTCTGTAATTACAATTACAGATGGTTTCCCATTTGGCTCTAAAACTTATAATTGGATGATTATCAAAAAACTCACAACAGGATAATGTGGAAAAAAATAAATATGATATGATATAATATAATATAATATAATATATTATTATATTATATTATATATTATTATATATTATATAACAAAAGATCCCACAAGGAAATAACTACAAAATTGCTTTAGTGTTCCTCTATTTTGCGAATGGAGCAGACTGTTGACTGGCTTCCATCTCCACTAAATCTTTTCGAGCCCCCAGAGTGCTGCGCAGAGACAAACAATTGAATGTAATGAAGCAGAGGTGATTTTCAGGTGGTGGCGCAGGAAGCATAACCATATAAAAGAGACGTAGAGAATGTGCTTTTGGAGTCTGTTGCATACCAAAATATATGCAGAGCACGCAGCCTGAATATTTCAATGGAGGCTGAAGATTGTGTGCATGCCACGCAAAGAGGGCAGAGTCGGTGAGAGGGAAGGAGACATGACTTTTGGGAGTATGAAAGAGGGGACAAGAGGTAAAAGGGTGTCTTCAGTGGGTGTATACGGTGTAAGTGTGGTTGTGGTTGTAAGAAACAAATGTACAGAAATAAACTAAACTGTTGAAATTCGGGGCAATAATCTGCAAGGGCACTATATGGTAATCAGTTAGGTAATAAAAACAACCATTTAAAAATAATAAAAATAATAAGGCTTGTAAAGTTATGGCAAACCTGTTCATAAAATGTCTGAAGTTGAGAAAAAGAAACTGCCACTAGTCTGTCAGGCTGTCCATTTTAGACTTATGCACAAACAGGTAACTATAAAATATAATACAAGCGTTTTAAATTCTACTGAAAGATGCAAATCATACGTCGGTGTAATCCCTTATTCGTCCAGGAGTGTTCCATTGTGCAAATCATATGGATTCATTTCCTAATGTGTCAATCTATGTATGTAGACAAAGCTGTTTTCGTGATAAAAAGCAATTATTCCAGGGGGAACAACCAAAGAAATAATTATGTCTGACAAAAGTACACTAATAAATGGTGTGCGAGAAAAGTTAAAGTAGTCTGAACCCGCATGCCAATTTATCAAAGGCGAACCTTTGATAAATAATTCCCTTAAGTTTCAGCCTATGGCTATGAGCAGTATTCTGTACATGACAGAGCAAACATGAGGCAGCATAGCTCAGAGGGCAGCGTGACTGAGCCTTCATAAAAGTAACTGAACTTTTCTGCTACTTCCAGTGGGTAAAATTCTGGCCCTACAGCTGTGTGTGTAGGTGTATATCCACAGCAACACACTGTCCACCTCGTTAGCCTGCACCTTATGGGATCTGTGTTTTCTGTTCACAGAGTCTCAGGCCACCAACTCGTATATACGGCACAGCCTTCCCCTGGTCCAAATAAGTGAGTTTAGCTTAACCCCTTCAGACCTGGAATCAAGTTAATTTCCATGTAAAATCATAAATAGGAACTGTCCAGGCCGTCCCTTAGGTCTTATTTATACAAAAGATACAGCATGCAGCGGAATCCTGAGCAACGGGGAGCATATTTGCATGTAAAGGATTTAAAGAACATGGAAGTCCAGATCAAGGACTTAGTGGTCTAAGCGCCCAGTATTACGTGCATTGAAGTGTTTGAGTATGTGCTAATACCAATGGGCATTGCAATGCCTGCTAAAATAACCACACTACAGAGACTGAATAATATGACAAATTACTTAGTTTCTATAAAAAGCAAAATTTTGCATACAGTAGGTACATCATTGAAGAATTAAAGTTTACTTAACACTAGACTGGAAATGTTCTTTAGCAGGGTGATTAAAAGTAGAGTTGTGACTGACCACACATTTTTGTAAAAGTGAGTATGAGTTAGGTGTATTGATCAATTATCAAACAATGTAATGCACTGCAAATATGAATTCCTCCAAATTAAAAAAGATAACTTTTAAGACAATTGAAATTAATCTGAAAATGTATTTCAAAAGAAATCATCATTCATGAAATTATTGAAAGTGTACAACAGTGATACATTTAGATACTATGAAATACACCGTACTAATATTATTATGCATTGCATGGTTAGTTGTTGCATAGCCATGCATAATGAGATTGCACACTGCACAGTATATATATAAAATACTACTACTTTCACTGAAATGTATGTTTCTCAAAGTTATTTTATACTTGTTTTTACTGCACATGCATCTAGGCAGTGTCTTATGAAGCAAAGTTTTGATATGCCCAAAAGACGAAGGGGGGAGACCCCTGCTGAGGTGTGTGTGTGAGGTGTGGGTGCATGGGCAGAGGGCTGCGGGGGCTCACCTCTTGAACAGAAGCTTGTTGAAAGAGAGGAATAAGAGGATTAGTTCTCGGTATGTCAATGTGAATCTGCAGAGAGAAAGAGAAAAGACAACACTGAAGCAATGGGCCGTTTTAGGTTAGCACAGATTCTCACAGCCATTACGTGGACAGACAAAAGAAGGCTACAGTTAGTAGTACATTGGTTCCCGATTGGACGGCAAGCAGATGAACGCGAGATTAGCTTTGTCTGAAATGGATAGCTGCAGTGGTCCTCCTTGTGCTTCCCTGTGACAGCACATGATGGAGAGTGTGCGAGTTAGACCACCTTGACACCATTTCAGACTTTGAGCCCCATATACTGTATAAACGATATGACAGGAGAGAGATTTGTCAAGAAGATTCAGCCAGACGCAGGACAGCGGCTGGGAGTCAGGCCAAACAAAAAGTCCTGGGTTGTAGGTGTGTTGTCAAGTGTGCCTCTTGTTACTGCGGTTACTGAGGGGCCATAGTTTGGATGGTAACACTATGGCCGCCTTACCTCCGTCACCTTTGGTTGCAGCACCAAATTCTCTGGGCTCATCCTAGGAATGTCTATACGGATCTGACATGGGAGGAAAAAAAGGGTTACAAAAACAACCATAAAACTCAGCCAAGTCTTCTCGTTTTCTTCTTTAAAAAGACAAGCAACAAATATTAGATTATACATTGTTGTATTATAGAAACGGTGATGTATTGTATTTAAATGGAAACTGCAACAAAAACTAAAATCACACTGGAATCTCTAGAGTACCAGTTTGTGCCTTAAGTTAACTCTCACCAAATATGCAGTAGATGTGTTCCAACAACTTAACTGTGCCTCTCTGAACACATACGCTCCTTCACAATCTTTCTCTTGGGATTGAAATCTTACTTCAAATCAGTCTCTTATGCACAACAGAGTTTCAAAACGCCTGCTCCATATGTATTTTAAACAATCAAGCTGTTGGGCAAGTTTCCAAAAAACATTAACAAATATGTAAAGATGGAAACAGATGGCCAAGCACAAGCCACAAAGACAGAGCAGCTGACAATGTCCCATATGAACAGCATCAAACAATGTAGAAAAAGTACAGTGGTTCTCAAAGTGTGGTACAGGAGTATTTTACAGTGCAAATCCTGTCTGATTAATCCAGGTTTAACGATAAAGACAAGGTACAAGATAAAAAGTGGTTTCATTGTCCATCTATCTTCAGTACTACAAAGCTGGCTGTGGCTGAACGTATTGTGGAGACGTTTCCCGTACAAACTGAACTCAAAAAGTTTGAGTTAAGATATAATAAGAGATATAAATAAGAGGGGTTTTTTTTGTTCATTATTATTATTAAATGTGAGCCAAAGTTACATCATAGAGAATCTAATATCATCAATAAAACAGACTGAACTCCAAATGAGCTAAAGTCATGAACAACATTAAAGTGTCATGGTTCCTCTTTATAAAATCTGAGCACATTGACATTTATATGCGCAGGACTCGTGTGCTCTTTCTCCTTTATGTCTCTGCGCTGTCCACTCATTCGGCTTACATTAGCTGGAGTCTCGTCTGTGAATGGCCAAAAAGTCGTTTAATTGTGTTCCTCTAGAGCAGGTTTGCGTGTTACGTTACAACAGAGCGCTAACCTGACAAAAGGTGCTCCAGTTTCATAGTAACGGCAAAGTTATCTTGTCCATCCTCTAATCCAGTTTTGTAGTACAGGCCTTTAGTTTGATACCATTCTCTATCGGTTTGGTCCTATTTAAGAATCCCTGGAGTCAGCAGACGATTTTCCGAACTCGCATGCAAACATCATCATTTGCAAACATCATCATTTGCAAACAGCATGTCTGAACACACATTATCACACAACAAGAGAAAGAAAATCACACAAAAGACCGAAAACGGCAAAAGAAGGGCCCTTAAAGACAACTCACATCAAGAAGTCTATTGTTCCCATCGCTGCAAAGGCGATCAACGTGAAATTGGACTGGATGTGAATAAATAATAATGTTCCTTATCAACTTGGATGGAAAGTAGTTGAAAATGCACTGTATAAGTAAGGACACTTATTTGAGCACACAAGAGGTTTGGGTAATCTTCTCTGTATAGTCCGTTCCTGTCAAAATATGATTTTTTCACAGTCACACAAAATCGCTGTGTCCTGGATTTGAGCTGTAAGAATACATTAGTGACATGAAGAAGTTGTTGCATATGGAAATTAGTGGCTGTACCTGTCTGTATGTGTCCTGGTGGTGCTCATCGTTACGGGAGTCGTAGTATTGCTGGATAAAGCCAAAATATTCTTGTCTTTTCCGTTGTAGTATACTCTCTCTCCTCTCAGCATTAGCTGGCAAGTATCCCTATGAACAGAAAAAATGACATTGACTTGAACTTGAAGCAAAATAATGGTGAGATAATAGTTATCTTTGTTTTCAGAAAAAGATAGTTGTGGTAGATACAAAAACATCATAAGCAGCTGCATACATGTTTACAAAACACATTACATTAGAACCAGAATTAACTTCTTCAGCAACTTAAGAGTATAATAATTAGTTGACTTTTAAAAACGTTGGTCGACAATCAAAGATAAATAATGATTTATCAGTGCTTTACAACCATAGCAAATACATGTACTATTGCTATTCACAGGAGACTCATTAATGCAGCACTGTTGATATAAAGACAGCCTTTCACATGCTCTAAGCTCTAGGCATTTAACAGCATGCACTCTCTCTTTTACTTTTTATCTGTCAATGTCCACCACCTAATGAGCCTTTTACACCACCAACTTCAAAACTACTCAAACCCATGCAGTACTTTGAGTTTCCAAGTCAAGTCAAACACAAGCCCCCTGACACTAGACACAAAACCAAATACCTCCTACATAGAAATAGAAAGTTGAAACAAACGTATAAAGCTATGCCAAATCAAATTGTCGGTTCATTTAAAATAAAATGACTTTTTTTCCCCCTCCACAAAACGAAGTGAATTTGAAAATCTGTCCGCAGTTTATAAGGTGCACTCTGAACAGAATCCTACACTGTAAACATCGCAAATCTAATCGCAAAGCTCTGCAAGCCCTACGTTTCACAAAAAAAGAAGCAATTTAATTATTTTTGAATTGTGCATCCTTACTATATACTACTTATATGTTGCCCCAGCTGACATACAGTGGGGCCAATAAGTATTGGGCAACTTAAAAATGTACAAGTTCACCCATTTAAAAAGATAAGAGGTTTGTAATTTTCATCATAGGTAAACATCAAGCGTGAGACACAGAATGTAAAAAAAAAAAAAAGTTCCAGGATATCACATTGCATGATTTTTATACAATTTATTTGTGAAAATGGGTGGCCAATAAGTATTGGGCAGCCAGCAAAAGTTACTTTTAATACTTTGTAATGTAGCCTTGGTTGGCAATTACAGAGGTCAAACGGTCCCTGTAGTTCTTGACCTGGTCTACACACACTTTAGTTGGTATTTTGGCCCACTCCTCTGCACAGATCTTCTCTAGAGCTGTGATGTTTGACGGTTGTCACAAGGCGAAAGAGTTTCCCCCCCCTCCACAGGTTTTCAATTGGGTTGAGGTCTGGAGACTGGCTAAGCCACTCTGCTTTGGATCGTTATCCTGCTGGAAGACAAAGCCACGTTTCATCTTCAATTCTCTGACCGAGGGAAGGAGATTTTTTACCTAAAATGTCACAATACATGGCCCCCTTCATCTTGGCATTAATACGGACCAGTCTTCCTGTCCCCCCATGCTTCACAGTACATATGGTGTTCTTGGGATGCAACTCAGCATTCTTCCTCCTCCAAACACGGCGAGTGGGGTTTAAATGTTCCATTTTGGTCTCATCTGACCACATCACATTCTCCCAATTCTCCTCTGGATCGTCCAGGTGGTCTTTAGAAAATTTCAGACGGGCCTTTACATGATTTTTGTGTAGTAGGGGAACCTTTCGGGCAATGCAGGATTTCACCTCATGACAACGTAGTGTGTTACTTATTGTCATCTTTGCGACGGTGGTCTCAGCTGTCTTCAAATCATTGACCAGTTAACACCGTGTAGTTCTGTGATTTCCTGGATTTGTTTTTTTACATTCTATCTCTCAAGCTTGATGTGTACCTATGATGGAAATTACAAACCTCTCTTATCTTTTTAAATGGGTGAACTTGCAAATGTTTAGGTTGCCCAATACTTATTGGCCCCACTGTACTTCACTTTGCAGAGAAAACTTTTGCTTCATGACCAAATGTTGTACCCCAAGGAGAAGCTACACTTTTTCCATGTTTGTCTTGGACTAATGGTAATTTGTGTTGTAGCACTTGGGGGAATGTTTATCAGGTTTTTAAGTGAGTACAAGTTGGTGAAAGTGTGTATCCAATGTTCGGTCAGGCTTATGCAATGAGGTAAACTTGGTGACGACAGTGAACAAATGTAAAGCCCATTAAAAGCAGGCGCTGCGACCACAGGCTCTGAAATATTCACAGAGTTGGAGGCTTTTGAGAACGACTCAGACAGAGTCGCTAACTCTGGGATAAAAACTTAAAGACTCGTTTTATTATTACATTCAGAGCAATATAAAACTTACTGCAGTTTTAAGATTTGAATGAAGAAAACTGACTAATAGTTCTGGAATTTTAAAAGGAAACCACTATATCACTCACATTAAGTATCAAGCTTTATTATTCTTCTTATTGTTTTATTAGAAGTCTTTAGAAAAAGTGCATTCATGTACGTTACAAAGCCAACTTGTAATAACATGATGGGTCTAGAAAAGCCAAGTCAGATTATGTTTCAGTCAT
Source organism: Chaenogobius annularis (assembly GCA_015082035.1). Classification (NCBI taxonomy): domain Eukaryota; kingdom Metazoa; phylum Chordata; class Actinopteri; order Gobiiformes; family Gobiidae; genus Chaenogobius; species Chaenogobius annularis. Next base: position 1,023,387 of record BJKM01000004.1, on the reverse strand, counting down.
GAACTTTCTGCCAATTTGACTTATAGAAACAAAATAGCATTGCTGTTGTCGTTTGAGAAGACATAGTAACATATAGGACAATGCACTACGGGCTTTTAAAATATTTTTTTTTTTAGAACGCTTATTTGATAAAAGCTTTTCACAATGGTTCTAACCTTGCAAAATATTCTCAGAGGTCAGCTAAGAGCAGAGCCGAGGGTGTGACTGCTTTCAGTAAACGGAGATGTTACAGCACTCTTCATTTATCCTCCTCCTCCACTTTTATTTGTCAATACTCTGAAGTTAAAGCGGGCATTTGTCTGGGGATAGATCTGGCTGCTGTTCAGTCACATGTGAAAGCAACTCAGTCTTGGACAAGCTTTAGTGAAATGGCCATCAAACAAACTCTTTGTGACAAAGTGCAGCAGACAAAAGCACTGAATTGTGAGTCTACTGTTGTCTAATGTCGTTCCTGTTGGGTTGTTTGCCGTGGAGCTAAAACACACACATTTACAAACTCACAAAGTACCACGCTTTGCTTCAGGAAATTGTAAAAGACGACAAATGTTTGCTTGTTGGGCCTTCGCTGGAATCTGCCGAGTCAAGAGACAGATTTGGTCAGTCTTTACCTCCTCACAACCAGCATAGAACATTTGCTGAATGTCTTCCCTTGTTCTTCTCCCCTGTTTTGCAAAAATCTATCTCGTCTAATAGAGCCTAAGGGGCTAAAAAAAAACTAATATTATTAAAGCCCATTACAACATAAAAAAGTTGTCTCAACTAAAAGCTTGTCTTCAGCCATATTTTTAAATGATCAACAAAGTCACAGACAAGGACAGGGGCTGTGCAGATTCTGAGGACAAAATGTATCTGGCAAACAAATGGAATCTAGTAAAAGATAGTTGGCCTTGTAGTGCCAAGTGTCAAGAGTCCAGACATAAACTACAGGCAGGAATGTCTGCAAAGAACCCACGACCAGGGTATCAACAGGAAATAGTTTAGTAGTGGTACCATAGTTTATAATTTTATGAAATCATTATGGTATAGTTATTACTTTTTCAGAATTGAATCATAAAGAAGTAACTTGAACAAAAAACATGGGCCTAGATTATGATTTTTTTGGGGGAGTATTTTTATGCAACATAGTACCTTAGCTTCCTAGCAAAAACATTTCTTCAAGCTAAACTTGCCCCGGCCTGGCTGGTTTAGGCCACTCTATACAAGTTTTTTTTGTTTTTTTTGCTAACGTCTTGTTGATTTTCCTGGGGAGACACTTTCCGTCTGGTGGTCGAATAAATGAAGAGCTCGGAAAGGTTCTCTCCTTTTCTTTGTTTGATTCTTCAGATGCCATGGCTGTCCTGGGCTAGTAAGAGGTCTATAATCAAGATAGAAATATAGAAATAAGACTAGCTAATTGCATTGGTTTCGAATGATGGGACCAATTAAATAAACAAACAAACAAACAATCTTAAGTGTGTGAATGAAAAAAGCAAACAAAAAAGGTTGTAGGTTGTTGTTGTTATTATTATCCCTGGGTGGAAATTTGGTTTTTCAACACTACCTCAGCAATGTTTTTGATGAAGATACAACACTAAACTTCCCTAAATACAGGCCCTTCAATTAACACATTTAAATTTATATGGGAATATATCAAGAATTGTGTATTAATCTGCCAAAGATATGTACAAATTCCTTCATAAGCGAACCAGTCCAAGACAAGGACAGCTCTAACCACAGTTCCGGGTTTGACGTGGGCAGAGCAGCTGAAGGAGACGAAGATTTGTGAGTGGTGAAGGTTAATGGACGTTTTAGTGGAGGTCAGTCACTGCTGCAGCTGCACTCGCTCCACTCGCACCACAGGATCCACACAAGGGTACTTTGAAAGCACTATTAACTGCCTCCTAAATTAGATTGAGATTAATTAATTAACCACTATAAATTAGCTGGCATAATGTTTAGGTAATGCTTTAACATATCTAGTGTAATGACTAGATATTGTGCACATAGGGAAAATCGAATTCATTTATTTGATAGCTGATGAATTGCAGAAAGATGGCTGGAGACAATTAGGATAATAAAAATCATAACTGGCCTTACAAAATGCATTCAGTTTTGAATTTGATTTTGAATGCATTATTGTGCACTAGTTATGCAGTGAGCACCCATGTTTTCCAAGGACCTTTGCACACTTTGCTTCTCAATTTGAATGGTAAATGTTAAGCAGTCTGACCCCGTTTCACCTTTTCTCTAATTTATGATGCAAATTCCATTTTGAAAAAAGACTCTCACATGACACAGTCCCCAATTGGCATCAATAATTGAACTATACACTAACAATGTTTAATGTAGTTTGAACTTGGGCGACAAATTTCTACTCGTTTTATTCTGTGCCTAAAATGTCAAGAGTCGCTGTACCCTTTCCACAGAGAGATGAAGAGATGACGCTGGAGCATACGCACTACAGCTCTAAGTTATCTAATGTAGAAAAAAGTGTCCGAAACACTCAAGCTGCTTCCGCTAATCAGTCTACATGAAATCTTCCTCTTCATCCTCCCAGTCTTTCACCACTCTAATGTATCTCCCACTCCACTAAACTTGCTCCAAAAACAAGCGATATGCTCAGGGAATCCATTTGGGGACTTTAGATGAAACAGTTTATTTTCGCGAGCCGCCTTATCCTATCCTAAATAGATTTGTACTTACCAGCCGCACATTATCTTAAAACCAGACCGGAAGCAAAGTGTCCCAAGACTAAAAAGGACAAGCAAAACTTTGTTTGCAGTACTTCTTAATATTAAATAAAACACAGGGCTTTCAGGAATTCACTTTGTTTATTGTAAAGAAAGTGTGACTTTGGTGGTAGTAAACTTCATATAATAATCAAAATAAGCAGCAGTGTGTACACTTTTTAAGAAGACTATTTGTGAATTTAAAGTTATGGTGAGTGGTAGAATGTGTGCCAGTATTTTTGAGACAATTCATCTGGAGGAAAAGTGGCTCAAGTCTGCACAGCCCCAAAAGATTCCTAAACCAAATACATCTTTCAACTCTGAGTCTGAGGCTGTTTACTCAATGTAATTTGCTCAGGCCTCTGGAGTAGGAGGCAGACTATGGTTACATCAACAAACTGTGGAAGAACAAACATGATCAATATTTGTCAGGAGTGTAATGAGCCTGGATGAATACACAAACATTTTACATAAAGTAACACATTTAGCTTTTTATGAATTTACCCTGAGCTCAAGTCAACCCAGATCAGAAAAGAATTCGATAAAAGGAAAAAATATAAGGCCCATAACTGACGAAACAAGACAAACAAAGAGTCTAAACCAGGTATAATCCAGCCTAAACCAGGCCTGATTTGGATTTCTAGGGTTTAAACTTTGGTGTCCACTGCTCAATTTTTGAATTGTATAAGATCTATGTATGTCACACTTCAAGACATGAGGAATTTAAAGTTGTAAGACAGCGCACAGTCACACTGAGCGATGGTTCACACGATCAGGCTACAACAGAGTAAATATGCTCTTGGCACGTGTGGTGAAGTCACCAGAGTTGTACTGGTTACCTGGGGCTAGCTGTGTTTTTGCATTTGGTAAAGTTGGAAAATGGGGAAATGTGGTCCTGTTTACAGCGGAACACACTGTTGTTTCTTTGATACAATGCGTTTAGGCCAATTGTTGGTCACATGTTTGATAGATTATGATCATAAACATTGTGGAGAAAATTGTGTAAATGTTGGTGTATATTTGTTCATACGTTATTTAAGAACCTGTGTGCACTACTCTGATCCTGCCGTATGCAGAGCTGCTGGTGATAAATATGGTGGCTGAAAATCAGGGTTATTTGAATGAAACCCCCGAAAATATTAATATTTCCACTGGAATTACTGCATGTGTGCACGGAATACGGCAAAAAGCATGTTTGTCTGAATAGAAAATCACAGAAAAAATGCATGGAATTTGGAAAACAGGTCTAAGAAAAATCATTAAATTAAAAACTACTATATCCTACATTTGCAATGAAATAATTCATAGGGCTTAATGAATTGATCAACTGATCAACTGCAAAAAGACTAATTGATAGTGTGACGTAGGTACAGACGCCTGAACCAGCATAGCAGCTCTGGTTCAGGCTGGGTCAGATGAAGGTGCAGGGAGTGGCGTGAGGAGGTTCGGCCCGAGCAGCACTTCCGGGAGGCGGCGGAGGACAAACTGCTCCGAATAAAGTCTGCCAAACCGGGAAGCAGATCTGCGCTAGTCTGTGCTTTGCTCCAACTCGGAACCAGCTGTGGCCAACGAGCACGGAAGACAGGATGGCAATCTGGTTAACCAGCCCGGACCGGTCCACTGCGCGCGAGTCTTGCTCCGCTTCTTACTTCCCGTACTGGATCCGTGCAACTTGGGACGCTTTGCTTCACATCTGAAACAGAATATGAGGCGAACGTATGGACCGAACCAGCCCGGCTCCAGGCGCTAGGATGTCACCGCTCACACCGACAGCCTCTGACGAACCCATCCGGACTAGAAGCCGCTGCTCAACAGTCTTCGATGGAGCACACAGAGGATGGAACATCGTCAGGACCATCCAGACGGAAGAGTCATGGTGAGTAGTTTGACCGTCTCTGTTACCGTTGGTAAGGTAGGCTGATGCGAACGAGTGGTCTCCAAATGATTATTATCAAGTAAATTTATGCTGCAGTTTTATAGTTATTGCAATAAGCTCACGATAATAACTCAAAGGAGAATATTCTTTAATTACAGTTAACTGAATTTTGTTTAAGCTTACCATAAGGACAAATTTAATAAAATTGCAGTGCGTTTTCTGCAGTTGAAGTGGTTTTACTGTGCAGTTTGCCGTTTTGTTTAAAGTTAGTATACATAGTACATAGACCTGCCGTAAGATTTGCATGCACCGTGCGGCCATGTCAATTTTTTTTAAATCTCGGAAAGTGCCTCGTTTTGGTCATACGCGCTGATTTTACTGTACAGAAGTTTTAATAAATGAGGGTCATTGAGAGGAGGGTGCTCACTCTGCGACCAAGATTCCAAAATATCAGACACACTCCATGCTGTAAATCGCAGCTTGTCTTTGGTCATAAAGCACTTATTCATTTAATCTCTGACCTTGTCTCATTGTGAGACCTACGACAAACAGTTTTTGAGCTACAACACAGGATTTTCCGCACAAACGGAAATCTTTCATTGGAGCCAGCGAAAATCATAAGATAGACTCCAGGTTTACAAACAACAGTAAAAAGAATCTTCTGATCGTAAGTTATTCAGTTGGAGCCTGATCAAATGACAAAAGGGATGTGCTTGTCCTTTTGGCGATATAATCATGCGCGCTGGTGTAGGCTAACGGTTGAACATAATCTCCAAATCAGTCACTGTGTCTCTCATTATACCCTTTAGCCTATCAATATTTCTACACTCAGTTAGTTTCCCCCTATTCACATTTAACAGCCACACTTCATTAGGGAATGCACATATTGCCACAGGCCAACACAGTCCTACAAAGCAGAAAAGTCATTTAATTTCTTCCTCTTTCCTCAAGGCCCGGACAGCAAGTGCTCTTTAAACAAATGGCATTATTATTCTGAATAAATAGAAAATCCAAAATGGATGCTTTCCAGCTGCAAAAAGCAATGTTTGGTCATATATCAAAGACAAAGCCCCCATCCGGAGAGGATATAGAAATGCTTGCACCTTCATGTGAATAACTGTAAATGCAAATGTTTAGAGTGACAAAAAAAAAAACACTTCATATTACACAATAGACATTTATATTCTGTCATTTAGTGTTGTCAAGATACTAAAACTACAAACAATATTTTTTCATGTAATTTACACAGTTTTACATACAATAGATATTCTTTCCCCACTATAAAAGTAGTTTCTTGAATATGTAGTTATGATACTGATCAAGTTGATGGTTAAATTAATCAGGAAATTAAATAGATAATATTGTCGGGAAGTCTGGGAGTCCCTCCTTAGACTGCTGCCCCCACGACCCGGCCCCGGATAAGCGGAAGAAGATGGATGGATGGATGGATAATGTCACTTTTTTTTTTTCGTCACTTTTTTTTTTTCTTTTTTTTTTTTAGCCTAGCATCATTGCACTATAATACAATACTAATTAGAGACAGTTGATTTTCGCTTGTAGATCATTCTAGGCCTGTGGGGAAGGCATTACTGAGCTCCTATCAAATAGAGAAAAGTTTTCTTGTGGTCTTTGTCAGGTAAAAAGAAGCGAGACGGCTGAAGCATGCCTGCTAGAGGGGGGAACAAAAATCAAATAAGTTGGTGCAGGCGGGCGAGCAGCAGAAGGGCACAAGGGACATCACTGGAGTGAAGTTTGATTAGGTGCCTCTGCCAAGTTTAAAGGAATACAGTGAGAGAGAGAGAGGGTGTGTATGTGGTAGATGTCTTTCGTTTCTCCAATGGATCAAGCTGCAAAGATAATTGACAAAAAGGAGCTCTTGTATAGGGACTCCTCAATAGATAGGGCACAGATTCTGACACTTTAATCCAACAAAAAGAGGTTACCTAGTATGTAATCTGGCAAAAAAAAAAAGGAAAGACAATCCGTCGAGAGGAAAATTGGCTCAAGTCTACACATCAAGCTCCAAACACCAACTAAATCTTTCAACTTTGTTTGAAAAATAAATTTTAATGGATTTAATTCTTATATTCATATATTGGTTGGGTAACATAGCATTAATCTATTGCCTATAGAGCTGTCCAAGGGTTCTCCAGTCCGGAGTGTAGTTTAATTTTAGTTTATTTGTCTTAAATTCCCATCCGCACTGAAACTGGCCTGCATATGTAAGCATGTAAACAAGAAATGTGGAAGGTGTTGCATTCATTGATTCACATTTGTATGCATGAGAGTTTTGGGATATTACAATTCCGCCCTCATTTTTGAATTTTTTTGGAAGTTAATCCTGTGCCGTAGTACCATCTTTTTACAGAAGCAGTAGACAGATAAATCATCAGCAGAAAGCCATTGGTAACAATCAGAATGAGAGCGCCAAGCAAACAATAGGTTGGACAAATATGTACACAAATTTATATTAATGACTGAAGTACAACCGTTTATTTCTAAAGGGGCCGGGGCAATGCAAGTGTTTCTCAAACTGTGGTACATATTCTTCTGGTGGTACTCAGACATCTTCTATGTTAAGTCAGTACAATATGCTTTTTGAGTGTATATTTTATGTCTGAATCAACTTCATGCATAGACTACAAGTTAGACCAATTTGGTTCTTGCTGGTAGCTATTGCATAGCCTTGCTTTAAACCTGCTTGACCTTTTTAGATATAAAGACAGTGTTTCATTGCAGCCATTACCGCAAAGTCAAATGGAGTGAACAATTTCTCCTAATATTGCATGCCATCACTTCAGCACCATATAAAAGACTGAAATGACAGGATAAAATGGCCAGTTGATAACCTCTTACTTGCACAATACCAACACACCTTTAATGACATCTTTTCTGCAGCGCATTAACTATTGTGCTGTAATTAATGGGATAGTCATGCAGCTCAAAAAGCCGCTCTTCTCCTCGGCTGTACACAACAACAAAAGCTTAATGAGTAAACACATTGCGCGTTTCATGAATAAATTATCGGTGGCTCATAATTAATTTTCTCTATTGAAGATGGAAAAAACAGGATGTTAGGAGTCTTCATAAATCAAAAATGACAATAACCTGACAGTGATTGTGTGTATAAAAAAAGATTATGTATAATGTGTTTATTGTTTATGAAGTGTAGGCTGCATTAATGTCATTGTTAGCTATGGTTTCCTTTAAAGAATTAACGGGGCTTCGGCTTTTTCTTTATATAAAGTAAGTCATCTTTGAGTACAACAGAAGAAAGGGACTACTTTTAATATATTTATTTATTGTTTTGTTTTATTGAGTATGGCGAACCCGTATTATTTATGTCTCACACACAAAACATATTTTATTGTGAAGGGACTAAGGAGGAAGTTGAGGTGTTTTGGCGGATGTTGTGGTTCAAATTTTTGTTCACTGTTGTTACACGAAGTGAATAAAGCAGAGACCGAACCGTTCCTCTCGTCTCTTTTTACTAACTTCCACAAGTGTATATTAAATGTAGAGATTACAGCAAGTTGAAAACAGAAAAGGGACACTTCCTTTGCGAAGATATCACTGTAAACAAGCACATTCCTAATTACTCACCCACTTACAAGAACAGGAAAGAAGGGAGGAATATCTATGTCGTAATTTCAATGTTAATGGTCACTATTAGCAAATCGCAAAAATGTTAATTGCTCAAGTTCTTAAAATACATGGGATTCAGTTCAGAGATCAGCCTTCTCTCTAATGTTAATGCTCCTGGATGAGTATCAGAATCCAACTATAAAAACCTAAATGGGTGTGTACTTTATATAAAACTTACTGATAGTAGTTTCCACGTTATTGGTCGAACTTGTCTAGGAATTCCAGACCAGCTCAGTTTCCGTAGCTCATCTGAAAAACAAGGAAGAAGAAAGATCTTTTAAGTCTATAGTTTAATAACAATCATTTAAGTCAAAATCAGAAGTGTTTAAAATGTGAAGAAATCGCATGCCAACTCCATTACTGCATCATAATTCGTTTATGGACGTTCATCTATCAGTAAATCCATCCAACAATTTACTGACTGTCAGCTTTCGTCTCATCTTTGTGAAATTATCTGACGGGAAAGAGCCACAGATTATTAAATACATTCTCTCATGGCCAAGAGGAAGCGCAGGCTATAATGTAAAATAAAGTTGGATGGAGAAGTCCAAATTGAACTTTTAAATTGGTTGAAAGCAGCTCCCTTTGGGCCATTGTAGAAAATGAGAATCGGCAATAGTCCAAAAATGCTTTGTCTTGTGGCTTTCTACTGCATTTCATTTAAAGCCATTTTCACTGAATCACAAATAACATGGCTAGGTGTACAGGCTCTCATATCCTTACTGCAAGACAAGATAGTGTTAATAACAAAAAATCATTGTTCAGAGCAGTGCTTGGTGTTCGGTTGAAGGTCTGGAGGAAACTTGGGCTTTGGAAATTTTTATTCGAAACGATATTAACTAAGAAGGAGATACCAATACCAAAATACCAATTCAGTCAGAATTTTGGTCTATAGCTTTTTATTATTTTAAGTAATTCACTATTTTGAGAGCGAGTATGATACAGAGACCATAGGGGCTCTGTATCATACTCGCACTCGGATTTCCCCATTTTTTTAATTTTTTTTTTACATCATCATTCAGAAAGTTTGATTTCATAAAGACGATAGTCACAAATAAAGCGGTACATCACAATATGACAATATAAATTAGACCGTTTCTTCTTACATTAATTGTAATCCAAAAATTGTATATAGTGAACTCCCTAGATAAAAGTGGCAATCACCTTTCTCCAAACAGTATCGACTATTGCTGGGGTAATGACTGGGGCTTGCTTGTTCTACGTGGCAAAAGCAATGAAAGAGATAGCAAAAAAGGAAACGGGCAATCGGCTTAAATGCAATGAGCTACGTCCTTTGGCTAAATTGAGTGAAACGCATTAAGGGCTGTTCAACCGAAGGGAGTGGCTATTTATTTGTACCAGCTCTTGTGCATCTACCACTTAAAATTTCCCCCTCTCCGTGTCCCCTGTGACTCTTAATTACCGGTATATAGAAATTCAATACAGTGATCTACTGCATGCCATGCCTCTGTGGGTTTGCAGATGGCTAAAGCAGTGAAGAAGATGTTTCGATTACCTCAAGGCTACCTGTGCAACAGCATTTAAAATATAGATTACAAAATAAATTTTAAAAAAAATATCTCTCCAAGACAAGACAGACAAAATAAATATTCTGAAGGGTTTTCTTCCAATCTCTCTCTCACTGCAAAGACTACAACTAAAGAAGAAAGCAGTGTTCACAAGAGCTTCTAGCACAAGCTGATGTATTAGGGGGTAGCAAGGGAGCGGATTCATTTCCTCAGATAGAAAGAAAAAACAATGTTACAACGGAGAGGCCAAAACATCTGAACACATCTACCTAGTCCAGTTTTGCGCAAGAAGTCTATTTTTCCTGGACACTGCAGTGCAGAATCACATGGATACACAAGAGAACACTAATAACATAAAAACTGCTCCTTCTTGTGGATTCTTTCCGCACCTCACCCAGTTGCGCACCTGCAGTGCTCCAAGGTAATTGTAATAAGGCGCATTGATTTGAATCATGTTTTAAATCTTGCTGCACCTGCCACTAGACCTCACCTGTACCTGCTTCACAGTTAATGTACACCGTAAAAAACATACAGAGGACACTTTTAACCCACCACCAAGTCCAGTCCTGAAGATCTAGGCCGTCTGTGTGGTGCATGTGTTTGTGTAGAGGCTGCTTGGTCTCACCTACAGTATGTACTGTACAGGTCTCTACGCTCCTCAATGCACACATAGAATTATTGCGTTTGTGTTTGGGAATGTGGTCTTGGATACCAGCCGATGTCAAGAGGAAGTTATCTGCAACCCCTGCCAGATATGGAATAACCATAATCAATTATCATATGAACAAGATTGGAAACTATATCAGTCAGCTGGTAGGATTGTAGTTTTAATTCACTTCAAATAAGTTTGTACACAATGATAAGGGATGAAATCCCAGTTTGAAGAAACATGTACATCCCAAATAGGCAATTAAAAAAACACTGAATTTCCTGGTGCTGACAAGAACTGTTAGTTGTAAAATGGTGTGGTTTAGGGCTGCAGCTATTGATTATTTTAGTAATCGAGTAATATATAGATTCTTTTCTTCGACTGAGTAATCAGTAAAACATTTTTGTACATTCCGTAAACCATTTAAAAGCATTTTAAAAAGAGCGGGGGTCCGCAGTGGCGTGGAGCGAGTTGCGGTGGTTAGAGATACAGCTCGGGACACAACAGAACTCTTCCCGGTCGCACTTGGGAGTTTGGAACGCGCCGCTCTCTCTGTTGCGCTTTCGTACGAGCGGAACTAGCTCCGAAACAAAAGCGCCACATTCACGTGTCACCTTGCAGTCCTAGTGTGGTTTAATATTGAATACATTTTATTCTGTCTGTAAAATAATGAAATTGTCGAGCAAAACGTGCATAAATAAACCATGGGATTTGCCCAAGATGAAACCTGAAAATGTAGTGTATTCTTTTTTAATGCAATTCATATACTATTTACATACATACTAGGGCTGCAGCTATCGATTATTTTAGTAATCGAGTAATCTATCGATTCTTTTCTTCGATTAATCGGTTAATTTTTAGTGAACGTTAATAGCTCATAGTAATAACAAATACAAAATAAGGAATTTCTGCTTAAAATAACACATTTTATTCTTAATTCATATGAATTTGTCCCAAAACAGCAACATTTCACTTCAGTCCAAACTGTTCTGTTTGTATATAAAGAATATATATAAAGGACTTCATTAACTTGTCATAGATTGAAACAGTTACAGTCGCTCTGTCACATCACTTAAAATAAGACATTTTGTTAAACGTTATGTGGGTGGGACGGTGGTCCTGGCGTTTTGAGCATTTTGCGCATTTTGCGTTTGGCTCGTGTGCCGGTCACTTTGGCCTCCGCGTCTCGGACTTTCTGTTCACAAACAGATTATTCTAACACAACCGCGGTCCTCGTGCTGTTTCCATGTGCATTGGCCGTTTAAAAGTACGACTGTGACTGGGAAGCAGAGTTGTTGAGTGGGGAGGCGGGGGCACGGGGTCCGCGGTGGCGTGTCGGGGCTGGGGTGGGCGAGCTAGATGCGGTGTTTAGAGTTGCAGCTCGGATTATTATAATAGATCCATGGCTCTTTCACTCATCAAAACTCTAATACATCCATGAGTCCACTCGTGAGTTTAAAACGCGCCGCTCTCTTCTTATCGCGCCTCGTCCGAGCGGAACAAGCTCCGTGTGAAACAAAAGCGCCACAAGTCGTTCCGTGCGCCACAGATTCACATGTTTTTGATTAAATATGTAAATTAAACGAATCATCGAAGCAATATAATAAAATCGAAGCTTTTTGTAATCGAATTATTCGATTTATTTGAGTAATCGTTGCAGCTCTAATACATACACACACTAATATACACAAAACTGTATCAGTCTGTCTAAAGAATCACATATTTTCACCTCAACTGTCGCTGCCCGTAAATTTCTTGCTCATATCAGTGTTAAAGCCCCATTAAATTTGTACTGAAGTCATCTTCTCATTACGCATGTGGAGGGCAGTCAGAGCTTTACCATGTGCAAATCTTTTTCAAGTAAATCTCCATCTTTAAAGGGTGAAATCGTTATCTTGGGCTTCATTATTACAGCTAGTCAAGGGTGGCTCTTGCCTTGCACCTTTGAACCTTCATTTGCACTGTCAGGCAAAGAAATGAGTCCATGAATCTTGTGGGCTCTGCTTAATTAAACTATGTTATACTTGTCCCACCTGGCATTAATCTCACCATAGGGAGTAAAGAGAGGAGGGTAATGGAGGGAACAAGTTAGATAATAGTCTTTACATCCCAATGCCACAGTGACATCTAAAAAGGCTGCATCGGCTTATGGTCATGTACTGACTAGCTTAGTCTCAAACTTTCCAACACCAAAAAGTTTACTGGTAGAGCTACCCGCTTGTCTCCATGAGATATTAAGGTAGGGTAGGTTAAGGTTAAGGCATACTTTTTCATCCGTAGTGAGGGAAATTTCATTTAGGTGACAAAATGGCAGAATGGCTAGGCTCTCTCGCTTTACAGCAATAAAGTTCAACTCACTTGTTACGTAAAACAACACATCACAAGTAATAACTGAGAATACACATTATTGAACATTCATAGAATAAGCCGCTTTGACCGCCCTTGGTATAAAGGAGTTTTTAAATATATTTTTTGTTTGAAGATGTAACTATACTCCTTTAGAAGATAAGTTGCTGTGCAAAAGGATGAAAATCCTTAACCTTTTGCCTGGAATGTTCCACAGTATGATAATATCTTATTGCTAACAATACTTGCAAAACATTCATTCTTAGTGCGAGTCAGATAACCTCTCCACAGATCTGACCTGTAACATGACCTCACCTATTGTCTACAGAGTTGCACAGGTTTAATGCCCTATTTAGGGGGACATTAATAGACTTTCACTGAGGTCAGTTTGAGAAAATTTCTACAAGCTGAGGTCCAAAACTTCACGGTATTTCTTCCACTATGCCAGTTTATATTATTAATATATATTATTATATTATAACATAAATAAAGAGTATTATAATGGCCTAGTTATTTTTTCACAATTTACAAATGTATTATTTTATATAAAATAGTCTAATAATGGTTTTAAAATGAATTGAAATGTTTTATTGCTCTTTTAAAAGTAGATCTTTGGTAGAATATAAAAGCTGAAATAGATGTGGAGCAGAATTCTACTTTGTGCTGATCAGAACATCACACACTGGACTCATCGGGCTGTGCTGCACTTCTTATTTAGTCAGAAAAAAACACATATCACGACTGATCTCTGCACTGTTAAAACTTTCTCACACCACGCTGCGATCTGACGCACAGTGATGTGCATTCAGCAGGAGCGCACGGGCAGCGGGCAAGCGGGCAGCACGGGGCAGCGGGCAGCGCGCACGGGCAGCGGGCGCGCGCACGGGCAGCGGCGCACGGGCACGGGCGCACGGCACGGGCACGGGCAGCGGGCGCACGGGCAGCGGGCGCACGGGCAGCGGGCGCACGGGCAGCGGGCTTTCTGTGCGGGTCAGGCTCCTGCGTGTTTGGAGACGTTAACTCCCAGTTCATTTGAAACGATTTCTTAAAAGTCGCTCATCACTAACACGGGGAGGCTGCACTGCTCTTTCTCCATGCAGGGCTTGCGCTGATCACCCCAAAGTTTGTTGTCAGAGGTCCGGGTCTGGACGGGACTGCGCTTGGGTTCAGGTTTGGACCGGACACACCTTCGGCACCAATTACAGCTTCAAGTGTTTTTCAGCACAATGCTACACAAGCATGCTACACTTATTTATGGGCAGTTTCTCCCTTTCTCCTTTGCAGAACCTCTCAAGCGTCATCAGTTTTATTTGCCGAGTGTCGCTTGACAGCCATTTTTGAATCTCTCCAGAGATGTTCAATTGGTTTCAAGACTAGGCTCTGGCTGGGCCACTCAAGGACATTCACAGAATGGTCCTGTAGCCACTCTTCTGTTATGCTGGTTATGCGCTTAGGGTCGTTGTCTGGTTGGAAGATGAACCTTTTCCCCATTCTAAAAGGTCCAGAGCCTCTGGAGCAGGTTTTCATCAAGGATGTCTCTGTACACTGCTGCATTCATCTTTCTGTTGATCATCAGACCAGACCATTTTGTTTCTCATTGTCTTATAGTCCTTCAGGTGCCTTTTTGCAAACTTCAGGCTATCATGTGCCTTTTACTGAGGATTGGCTTCCGTCTGGCCACTCTAGCATACAGGCCTGATTAGTGGAGTGCTTCAGAGATGGTTGTTCTTTTGGAAGGTTCTGCCCTCTCCACAGAGACACTCTGGAGCTCTTTCAGGGTGACCATCAGGTAGGGATGTCACAATGTTAAATTTTAGAGTCACGATTATTGTGAGAGGAAATATCGCAAATTTTACAAATAATCACAATTCTCTGAAAACAACAACCTGCTTTGTGAAGAATATAGAAGAATATTACAGGTAGAATTACGCTCTGACACTAACCCAACAAGCCATCAGCGGACCGGCCCCTTACTCTGCCCCGTGTAAACTGATGAATCGGGCATAAAACAGTCGCTCAGCGCGTTTATCTAGTGTTTTTAACAAGCTGGGCTCCGACTGATACACACACACACGTGCGCATGACGCCTGGACGCCTGGTTCTTGGTCACCTCCCTGACTAAGTGCCTTGAGACAATCCTGTCTTGGAGGTCTACAGACAATTCCTTGGACTTCATGGCTTGGTTATTGCTCTGATACTGTGAACTGTGGGACCTTATATACCTTTTTGTTTTTTTATTTTTAATAGATTTGCAAAGAATTCTAACAAACCTTCTTTAAAGTTGTCATAATGGGGCATAGTTTGTAGAATTTTGAGGCAAATGATGAATTCAATTTTGAAATAAGGCTGTAAAAATAACAAGTACTGTGAGTACTTTTCTGATGCAATGTAGAATGTGTTCTTACTTTGCCATAACTATACAGTACAAAATATAAAAACTAAATCAGTAACTGAACTAATTAATGCTAGAAATGCCTGCAACAGATACAGTTTTAAGTTACCACAATTACCACAAATGAGGCAGTGGGCCAAATATTTAGATGGCACCATACGCCTAGTCGGACAAGATGATGCCCAAACGACCCATTCATTATGTCCAGAAAGAGCCAACACAGCCACAAAGTAAGACTATAGCGGAATCCAAATCACAGTGCACCCTAAGTGAGTCCAGATGACTTATGGACACTCAGCACGACTGTCAGAGCTCTAATGCACTGTACCAGGCTGGTTTAAATGGAAGGGGGGATGATAATAGTACATTTCAGTGGAAGCGCTTAAAACTTCCCAACTAGTTGTATAGTGCTCAGAAAAATAAATATCATTACAAAGTAGGATTTCATGCCCAAAATATACTCACTCAAGCATATCGAATTACCAAAAGTACCTATAAAGTAAGGTGCACTTGAAGGACTTAAGAACTACATTGTGGATGTTAAAAAGTATCTTTTTTAATCTACTTGACACTCGGATATAAATCTCAAATCATTTTGCCCACTTCTATATGAAAGATCATGTCTATAATTCTTAAAGATATGCTTGCTTGCTTGCTTGCTTGCTTGCTTGCTTACTTGCGTAGGTCCACAGCCTATTTTCTGTCAGTAAAATGATTGGATCAGAGATAAGTCTTGTCACACAATGTCACACAAGTCTGTCTTGTTTATAAAATCAACACAAAAAGGAGTTTTTTTTTTGTTGTTTTTTTTTAATGATTTCAAAAATGAAATTATTATGCATTATTTGTATTGTTAATAGCCTTTAAACATGCTCTTGTGTACCTTTAGTTTAGCAGCTCATATTTACAACTCTGCAACCAGTAGATGGTGCCAACACAAAGATATCACTGCACGGCCTCTCACTTCCTGGTCTCGGAATGCAGTTGTACAGATGGAGATTAGATGGGAGAAATGCACAGAATGAGTCTGGCGATGTTTTATTGACTTAAAAACAGCAGAGAAGATTCTCAGCGCCACGTCAGTTATTGAGGAAGAGTAATCACAGCAGCGCTTCAAACAGACAAACTCCTCTCACTGCACAGAGCGGAACTATTGTTCTTCTTTGGTTTTAACAAGAACTAAAATATAAGACAATCCTCGCAAAATCAGACCGGGTCAGCATGTGTGTCAAGCGCTAATGACAGCTGCCTCATGTTTTCACTCAGCGTCGCAGTGAAAACTTTTAGATGACAAGTTAGATTTATCAAAAGAAGCCTGTCGTCCCTCTCTGGTACAAAGCGCTTTTGCTGCTTCCTCCAAAGCATGAAAGAAGCCTGTACATATAAACTTCCCTCCTACGCTCTCTCTGCCTCTTGCCCCGAGGCTGTGTGTGGCTGGAGCAGGGGGCGGAGCTGGCCATAGAGTCAGCAGCGCTGTGAGGGAGAAAAGTCACAGGAAAAATGTCTGAATCTATGCATCGGTGTGACATCAAAATTGCCACTACTGGCCGATAATTATTGGTGACCGATAATATCCTGCATCCCTAGTAACTAGTGAAATCTGTTAAGCCCCAGAACAGTTGAGACACGGTGTGCTGTGTGCACACTAGGGAACCAGGAGTTAATGCTGGTGTGAGGTTAGCATGCTAGTTGTTAACATTATTGTGACAAAACAACAACAACAAAACTCTACTCTGGTCACTGAAAGTTGCGAAATGCGCTTAAAATAAAACTGCGGTGAATTAATCATATTACCGATTAAAACAAACTAGTTAATATTTTAAGCCCTTAAAAATACACTACCCCCTATATGTTTTTGGGGAAAAAGGGCTAAGGATCACCCCAAGCTAAGCACAGTACACTATACCATCTGGGAGTTATAAAAATGTAATAATTTAATAGCTTCTTTGGGATAAGGACCGTTGTTTATCATGCAGGCAGGCACACCACTTTCGGGACTGTCCTGTAGGGACCAGCTTAACCCTGGAGGAAGTTGTGTTCCTCACTGGCATTAAAAAAAAAAAAAAAAAAAAAACAACTGGTGTTTAGGCCCACTGTACTACATTATGCATGAACATACTCAAGTGCACTTTGTCTTGGCTGGAGTTAAGCTAGGGGACCACAGGGGGTGATTAGGACACCATGTACCCTGATACAAACATTCACAACAGCTGCTCCGACCCTCTGAGGTATTGAATGCTTAAATATGCTTGTAACACAGGGAAGAAAATGGACGGGTTCTAAACATTTTCAATATTTTGTTGATGTATTCTACTTGAGGGTGAACAGTGTGGGGCTCGGAGTACTCACTCATGTTGAGGCAGTGGTGACACCAGTGAAACAGGTGAGAGGTTGTTATGGTTAGTAAAAACACACGGTATATGAGAAAGTATTCAACTCAGTGGCCTAGATTCTCACAATGGGAATTGATTAAACAGGCTGATTTAATATTGGTTCACACAATTCTAAATGATCTCGCTCCACCTCCTTTAAAAGGAATTTGTAAAAAGAAATTTAAAAAAAGGACAACAAGAACAGGTTCTAAAGGTGATTGTTCTGTGCCTTTCAGAAAGGGCTTTTGGACAACTATTGTTTGCTTACCCAGTGTATCACGTCTGGAACTCATAAGAGCTGTCAACACTAGCAGCATTTTCGAAGCTGTTAAAAAATGGTTGTTAGAGGGTCTAATATGTCACTATGAGTAACTTTTCAGTATTGAGGGTTTGTTGGTTTAACTCCAAATGAACTGCTCTTTTATATGATTTGTCTACTGAATGTGCAGACGTGTGACCTTTATGTGACTCTAGTGTTGTTTCGTCCGGTCATCAACCTGCCAAGGGACTGAAGATGGAAATTCACCACGTTGGCTAAAAACTTTACCCATTTACATGCAAAATGTTCATTAATATGTGTTGTCCCTTTACTAATAAAGTACAAATATCAACGGCAAGGGCCTTGGTACAAAATAATGGGTTTGAAACCATATAAAAGGAGGCACAATGAAGGAATTGTATCTATTTTTTCTCAAATGGTTCTCATCATTTAAATGAGAAGACATACATTTCCAACCAAATTTGTTATTTCTAAAAATATGTATAACATTTATAACAGTGAGGATTGATTCCAAGCAACTAATCAATGATTCAAGAGATGGAAACAATTGTGTCTTGTGTAAAAGGTTTTTCCAAAAAGTCAGGGTCTAAAAATGTGTCCTTTCTTTTCCAACAAGGAACATATAGCGTAACCCACCAACATTTAACATAGTGTTAAATGTTGGTTGAATGTTCACACTAAGAAAGACCGTTACATTTCTTAAGAGCTGTAAAGCTGAACACAACATGAGAAATGTATCGCCATGAAGACTTGTATGTTGTAAAAATTCCCTTCTCACCCTCAGTGGGTGGTCTCGTCCCTTTTTCTAAGCTCGGGACCGCAGTGTCTTTGCTGTTCCGAGCACAGCCCGTTTCTATTATTATTAATTTTGTTATTGTTGTTATTGTTATTGTTGTTATTGTTATTTTTGCATCATCATCATCATCATCATCATCATCATCATCATCATCATCATCATCAGTTTGTGTTGTTTTTTTTGGGAGGGGGGGGGTATTATTTATTAATTACTTTGGGTGAAGAGCTCTGTAGTGCCAAAGAGATGCACTACAGGGCAGTTGTGGACACTAAGGTTTTAGGAATAAAGGCAGGTGCATATGTATGACCGTCTTTGTAGTGTGTACGGTGGGTCAACTCTTGCCCACCTGTCTATCAGCCAGAAACCTGTGTGTGCGGCTCGCTGTGAAGGCCGGAGAGAAGAGCAGAGGAAGAGCTGTCAGTCAGTGCTGCCTGGACTGAGAGCTGATGGGAGGCAGCAGGGAGACAGTTGGCGAGCCGAGGCCATGCACTATTCAGGTATCATTCACTCGGAGTGCGACCAGTGGGGCAAAACACCACCAGAAACCACACACCTGCCAAAATATAGGGGCTACAGGGGCTTAACTGTGCACCAAGTACTGCCTCAGGTTAAAAACAAGAGCCGCCAAAGCCAGTTATCCTGCAGAACTGTGGTACACCAGGATTTCACTGGAGCAGCAAAGGTTGAAGCAGGGAAGGCTAGATTTAACAGACAAAAGCTGCATAGAGGGTTTATATACTAGACATGTTTTGGACATTTGTTGTTGTAGTACATACAGTTAAATGGCTATTATGAGTCTTAAAGCATAAAATGGCTTGAGATTGTTTTATGTCCTTTGGATTCAAATCAAATTGAGGATTATACAGCACAAGGTGCACATAACAAATAGTCAAAGAGATCTATTGCTTCTACGGTTTCGACCTCCAAGCACAAAACAGGTAATGTTATCTTCTGTTTAAAGAATAGGATATCGGTTGATAATACCCTTTGCAACCAAATCACAGCCTCAAGCTAATCAAGAGTTACCTTTCACTTCACAACTTGAACTTATCAGAATCAGAATGCTTGTCATTACAAACTGCAAGACTAAATGTAAAAAGTCACTCCACAGTGGTTCTCAGTCAACTTACACATACAAATATTAATAAATGAGTTAATGAAAGAGATATATAGCTCAAACGACACTATTAATTAGGGCAGGGAAACAGTGTTCCTTGTG
Organism: Chaenogobius annularis; assembly: GCA_015082035.1. Taxonomy (NCBI): domain Eukaryota; kingdom Metazoa; phylum Chordata; class Actinopteri; order Gobiiformes; family Gobiidae; genus Chaenogobius; species Chaenogobius annularis. Next base: position 1,003,575 of record BJKM01000004.1, on the reverse strand, counting down.
ATTCAACGGGATACACAATACATGGGTCACTACAAGATTTTTTTAATCACGATTTTGTGATTCATGCAATAATCGATATATTGCAATATATATATATTTTTTTAAGGATTTTTTTGGGCCCATAGGCTTTATTAGACAGGACAGATGAGCGTGAAATGGGGATTCGAGAGAAGGGAGGACATGCAGTAAACTATCGTTGTTGGGATTTGAACTCATGACACTGGGGCCGGCTGCACATGGCATATGTGTGCCGCATTAACCACTCGACCAACAGGCAGCACTATTTCACGATTTTTAAAAGGGTCAAATACATTTGAATAAGAGTATTTCTTTGTAAAACCCCGGCCTTCACAAACATAATAAAAAATACACTTATTTTCATCCTCCAAATAGTAAATGTATCAAATGGTTTGCATAAACAAAAACACAACAAAAACTTAATTTCAGCACTGTCACAAAATCTTTTTGTAAAATACACCAAAACTGGTGATCTATTGATACAGTAGCCCACAATATTGATTCTAGATTTAGTATCACAATACATCTATATTGATAACTTGATCTTTTAGTACACTACTAGGAATAATATAGCACAACTACCCAAAGCACCTTTTACACAAAGTTCAATCATTTGATTGCACATAAACAAAAAAAGTAAGATATGTTATTAAGTGCACAGGAGCATAATTGATACTCTAATCAATGCCAAGGATACATTTAAGCATTTAAGATTAGTATTTATGCAATATATTATATGTTACCTGCGACAAAAGGATCCACACAAGGGTTACAATAGTTCATAGTATCAAGTGCTTCTAGAATTGCTTTGGATGAGCTTAAAAGGTCAAAACCCAAATATTTTACTTCAGTTTTACATCAGTTTAATGAGGGCCATTTAGTTTAGGAGGTCAAATAAACAATAGCAGGGAAACAGACATTTTTATCACGTAGCATATTAAAAAGTTAAGCTCTTGTCCTATAAACCTTGAATGGTGTTGGGAGAGTTTCTGAACACATCTAAAAAGGACACAATGATGGCGCCAGGGAGCAGACGGCTCGTAAACTAATGGGACTCTTGTAAAGAGATCCTCCCCCTGGATGATACCTGCTCCGGAGTCCTGATGGATGGCCCAGATGGTGAGGACAGGACACAGAGATGGGCGTACATGTGTGGGAATCAGTGCAGTGCTTTGTGCGCTGCATACCATGTACAACAGGGACGGCTGTGTTCCCTGAGGCTCACCTTGTATCTAGATAATCTGAAGAGGATTCACATACAACTCAAACAAGGTAAATAGCAAATTAAGGTAAATACAAAATAAGGGTTATAGTCATTTTAATTTTTTAAAGCAATGGGAGCTGGGAACATTACCATAACCATTTCAAAAAGTGCAATAAAAAGAGTTATGCAGTAATTGAGACTTAACTGTATAAATAGATCAAATGAAAATGACAAATAATTTGTTATTGCTAAAACAATTTCTTCCCAATATAGTGCTTTCTGCTCAATGCAGTAACAGCTGTTCCCATTCACCACATTTAGGCAATTTTGTTGAACCAAATAGACCTACAAATCGTGGTCAACAACAATCATCAATCTTTATAGATATGGACATAGAGTAACAGTACAGAGGCTGAAATCACCAAAATCTTCCTTTTCATTGCAACTTTGTCATGGATACAGTAACCTTATTAGGCCAACTACTACGGGCATTCCAAGACCCAGTAGAAAGGAGGACGTAGTTGTGCCCTACTATGGTGTGGCTTTTAACTGAATGCTAATTTTCTTTTATAAAAATTAAATGTCAGTAGCCTCTGTATAATTCGTCACCCAAACACTGGTCATCATTCCTTGTTCAAATGCAGAGGTCAACAGTACCCCCTGATGTAATCTATGGTAAAATTTGAAAAAATTGGGAGTAAGTCAAATGGACAAGGTCAAAATCAAAAGCCATAGGGAGGAAATTAAGGGTTCCAAAACTGATTAAAAGGTTACAGAGAATGTGTAGCCTGAAATTGTTGCACTAATATACTGAGTACTCAGATCCAAACATACATTAATGGACTTATTTAATGAAAACAAATGAAAATGGTTAATCTGTGTAAAACGGGAAGTCACACATTATTTTGCCAATGTTGTGCAAAGAAATGTTGAGCATATTGAGTCCCAGAAGATGCTTGCTCCAACTAATCTTGAGACACACAACAATGTAATTGTCAGGCTGACATGGCATTCTAAGAGAAATAGAACCTAGTTAAATTGAAATACTCTTGTGCCACTTCCCACTTTTTATAGCAGCTATTAACTTTGCCATTAACAGCGCTTTGGTGGATAGTTAATGCCGATCCCATGTTGTCACTCGTGTTTAAAGAACTGTGAATTGCTTGCAGAGTGCATGGGTATGTGTCCTGCCTCATAACAAATGCTGCATTCAAAGTGATGAGAGATGAGGAGCTGCAGTGTTAGAGCACCACCAACAGAGAAACGCATGGACTGGCAACAAAAAATGTTTACAAATATGTATGATGCATTCTATTCCTATTAGTGGTTTATATTCCCATATGCCACTGACAGTTCTGTTGGCAGATGCAGGTGGCGCATGAGTCTGTGCGTGGGAGACCATATAATGACCATGAAAAGAGCAAAGGGAAAACAGCCAAGTGCAACACACATATGAGCGGATGAAAAAGGAAAGTGAACGAGAAATTGGCATAAAAAAAGAGAATGGATCATTGCCATAGCAACACCAGTATTTCTGAAATAAAGGCTATATATATATATATATATATATATATATATATAAATATAAACACACACAGGATGCCAGAGTCCGAAGAACATTAAAAGAAACAAAAAAATGTATAGGGGATATAGCCAAATTATTTGACAATAAAGGCATTGTTAAATGATAACTTCTTAAAACAACTTGTGCTTATTTGTACTAACAAATTAGTAGGTTTATGTGATCAGATTTAAAGCTGTATATTTATTAATAATAGTACAGTCCAATAAAAAATTTAGGAAATCCCAGTCAATGTAATAACACCAAATGACATTAAAAGAATCAACAAAACATACATGTTGAAATCAATACCCAAAGCAGATTGGTGTAAATATTAGCTTTCTAAAAGTGAAAGTGCTTGAATGGTAGAGCTGAACAGTAGTCAGTGCATGCATGTTCGCACTGCATTGCCTCAGGACATGAGCAATAATTAGCAGAGTTGAGGCTGACATCCATCACCTGGCCCAGGTTATAACCTCCTCCATGACCTTATATGTTAAACAGGCTGCTGTCACCACCCATCACACGCATCGCAGGACAACCATGGCTAAAGACAACGAACGGGCCATAAACCGGTGTAATGGAGATGATAAGCACTTTGAGCCATTTAAAGTCTGCACAGTACTGCAGTGGGGTTCAAATCGCATATGTATTTGAGGGCCTGTTGTCCAAGGTTTTAACTGGTGTAATTGTGTGAACCGAATAATTCAACTTGAATCTAGTACTTGTAAGGGGTGATGGTAAATAATTAAATTTATCGTTCAATATTTTGATTATTACAACATTTATAGAATTGGCTTCGTCAAATCAGCACTTTCAAAGTGGACCTCTAATGCATTATTTGTATTGTTATGTATTTATATAATATATTTTAAACATGTTCTTGAGTACCTTTGCTTTGGCATTACATAATGAATACATAATATTTTGCAACCATGTGGAGGATTTAGTGTGCCAATTAAATGATTAAATGCACAATTATTAGTTAACTATGCATGTAATAAATTAATAAAAATGGTACAATGAATTAATTTAATTAGCTTGCGCTATGCAGCGTATGTTTATGTTGTCCAGAAGTAAATGGATCTTGTACATATCCTCAAATTACCACTGTAAAGTATGATTATAAAGATGGAGCTGAGGAGGATTCTGTGCACACCTGTACAAAACGGCACCAAACCGTTGCCCGTGTGGTACAAGGACAGTGCCAAGCTGTAGTCAGTCAGTGCAACAACAGTTTAAATTTAAAAAAAAAAAAAAAAATGTAGTCAGTCAGTGCAACAACAGTTTAAATTTAAAAAAAAAAAAAAAAAAGCAATGACTCCCACGATGAACTTGTCGCTAAACCAGAACAAAACCCGGATTCTTACAATCCCCATAACTCCTCCTTAACCCCACTCTAGACAAGAGCGGCCTTGATGCAGATGTCCTTTTGCTCATAAACAGGTGAATTTAGTAAACTAACTATCCACACAAATCCCATGTGACGTGCAAAGTGCTTTTATGTGTCGCTCAATTTCCCATTATCCGGGTTGAGGCATCAGCCTCCAGCAGGTTCAAGCAAGGAATGGTCCACCAAACCGCCGCCTGCACCTCTCCGCGGCCTCTGCTGTAGTTGCTGTGGCTCAGTTTGTGCTGCTCTAACACCAGGAAGTGACGGGCTTCGCGGAGCACGTGCCACATTGCTTTAGGGTCCTCAAAAGTGCTTTTTTTTTTAAACAACAGTGATACATTTCCACAGTTTTCCTGCTAAACTGAGCGACATCACAGTAACAGCAGTGGCCCCTCTGTAGAGAAATGGACTCGACCAGAGCAGCCTAAAGCTTGGATTATACTTCCCGCAAGTAAATTCCGGGCAGAAATGCGACATGTGGAGGGCAGCAGAGACGTTGGCAGTATGTTTAGTCTGTGCAGGTTTCATGTAATGTCGACAGTAGAAATCTGAGCTAGCTACTATGAAATCCCATTCATTTCCGCTCAGAACCGTCCGCATAGTTAATTTTTTTTTCCCTGACACCGACGCGAAAAATCAGGTCCACCTGTCAGCAAAAATGATGAAATTTTGCCGCGCTGCCCCTCACGGACCTCGGGACGCATCAAGCATAAACCTACCTTAAATCCTGCCCGCCGAGTTTGACAGATTCTTTTAATGTTTGCACCAACACCATCATGAATTAATTAAATATATATTTTTAATGTTAAGCTTTAAATGATTTTCTTTCTTTTTTTCATATTGTTCGAAACATTTAAGTTATTGTACAATTGTAATTAATTAATGGCATGTATAATTAATTATTAATTGTTAATTTAATAATTTAATTTTGGCACACAAAATCCTCCATACATTTGGCATGCTTATGCCAAATCCTCGACGCTCGCCATCTACTGGCAGCTGTGGGAATGAAACATTCAAAAATTGTAATTAAAAAAACAACAGCAATGTTGTACATAAATAATGTGACCGGCATAGAGTCTAGCAATTAATGTACTTAAAAAGGAGTTTTCTACCTGTGAGGTAACAATCTGGGGAAGATTGAAGCGAAGGGGTTTCTTGGCTCAGAGCAATACGATTTCCCAAACAGAATTGATTAAACTGAAATGAAAAGTAGCCTGCATGGCTAAGTCTGGCATATTTACATTTTGGACGAACACATGTTCATTAACGTGCAGTGTCCCATATAGAATAAAGATAAAATAAAAAATATTGTAAAAAAATCTAAACAAATGTGAATTAAGCAAAATACAAATCAAGGTTTGTTTTTGACAATGAGATAGATACATATAGATCTAGATCTATATAGCTATAGATCTAGATCTATATAGATCTAGACAGATCTCTATCTCTCTATATATATATCTCTCTCTATATATCTCTCTATATATATATATCTCTCTCTATATATATCTCTCTCTATATATCTCTCTCTATATATCTCTCTCTATATATCTCTCTCTATATATCTCCCTCTATATATCTCCCTCTATATATCTCTCTCTCTCTATATATATATATATATATATATATCTATATCTTTATAATATTATAACGTGATTAAAAACTCAAAAAAGTACATTATCAAAGCGTGTCCTTTTACATGGAGTGATTTATAAAATATGGGGGCAGGACAAAGATGCCTTTGACTAGTACAGCTTCAGACGTTATAATTTCATTTTAAGAAGATTTTGTTGTTCTATAGACGTCTACCCAGCTTGTGCGACTTTAAAAATACTATTAGAGTTGAACTTTACACTGCTTTGTGGCCAGTACAGCACCTCAAGGTGGGGTTGGTGAGGCTGCGGTCAGCAGTGAAGCGGGTCTATCGATTCTACTAACACTCGACACACACTGCGATAGACAGACGAGCCCACCTGCTATAACAACACAGACTGGCAGCTCTCACTTGTCATCAGCAAAGCCGGCCCCCAAATAGAAGAAAGATCTGAGGCTATGACGGCTATTAATGATGTTATTCATGTGAGAAACGGCATGGGGATGGATGAGTGCAGACCCCCTCCAGTGAGCTCAAGGACAGACAGTCACAAAGCTTTCACCCAAGAGGCCACTGACTGCTCTGACAAACTATTAGACTCCATAAATTATCAAGTTAAACGTTCAGTCAAATATATATGTATTTTATTTTTCACTTTGACGATTTGCATTTTGTTTTTATTACTACTTGGTATAATAATTGTGCATGTTTTTCAGATGCATTAGGCAAGCCAATATCCTTGATATACCATTAACTATACAAACATTTCACCAAAAACGTATAATCCTTATAGAAATGCTAATACTGTTGAATAATATCTCTTGAAAATGCTGACTGTGAGCTTGAGTAATATTTACAGATGTGATACACTGCCGTCTGTTCACATCTCTGACGTTCAAGTGTCACATGGTGTCATCTATACATCGGTGAACATTGAAGTCCAAGCAATGAATACAAAATACATATACACAGCACCATCAAAGTTTCCGAGTTGTGTTAAGGTATACAAAACAGAAACTCTGGCCTCAAATAGTTATTTGCCCTCTGTGTGTCATGGAATTGTCTAAATGACTTTGAGGCTACATACTTGAAGCCCTTATGAGAGCCCAGTGAGACATTATGGGTCTAAATGGGATCTAAAATGATGTGTTGACGCCCCGAAACAACAGCAACTAAATGTCTGTCTGTGTCTTTATTACTGGAGGCAAACACTGATATTATTTACCATTTCTCACAAAAATATTTGTTACATTGGGTTTAAAGACTCTCTTGTCTGTCTGGATACTTTCGTGTGCTCGTCTATAACCAATTCTTCACTGCGACGATGACCCATTTTTGCCCGTGGGGATCATTAAAGTTTCATCTGATCTGATCCTTCTCTGGTCCTGATCACCCTCTGCCCCCCTCGCCTTATCCTTCACTTAATTATGTCCCGTGAATGAAGTTCATCGTTCATTCTGCCAGCAGCCAACAGCATGGCTCATCCTAATGGAAGCACGGAGACCAAACTAAATTTAGACAGGAGGCTGTTGATGCCTGGCAGGGCTTTAATGGGGCCCGACGTCTTAGACAGAGAGCTGATGTAAAGGATACACTCATCTGTCCATAACCAGTTTGTGTTGCAAACTTTTCAAGGAGATCACACACAGAGGTGGGGCACGTTGCTGACTAAGGCAATTCAAACTTAATGAAATCCTACATTTACATTTTAGGATCTCAGCCAGTGCTACTTCTGCTTGTACTTCTTCAAAGCAATCTACATGTGGCAGTGAAGCGATGACAAGGGCTTCTCAAAGTCCAACCCAATCAGCCATGGCTGCTAATGTGATATGAAAGACATCAACAGAGTTTCTCGAGAAATATTTCGTTTTGTTTAAGGCTTTTTATTATATCTGCACAGCTCACCAGCAGAGGTCACATTCTAGACAATTAATTTCAAAACTGTCAAGCGGTTTCAGGATAAACTCTGCGCAAGAAAATACACAGAAAAATGGCAATGTTGATAAAACACGACAATGAAGTGATGTGGTGTGATTTGTGATCAAAATGTGGCCCTCGTTTGGACACCCCCAGTCTAACTTCTCAGGCTAGCTCCATTAAATTGAAAACATTGTCTGGATGACTACCTCTGAAAAAAATTTCTAGGATGAATCACTCCTGGATGAATGAGGGATTAAGCTGACTTGCCATGCCATGCCTTAAGGTTCTGTCACCTGAAGTCTTTAATGTCCCCAAATCTGCTGTTTGTGTCTATGGCACTAAGAAACACTTTGACCAGTGATGTTATCCTACCCCCACATTTTGGATCATCATGGATATATTGTTGGAAGGGGGATGAGACACAATCTCCACAAGGGTGAGACCAGCTGAGATTTTTACATTATTTTTCCACAACATTTTTGATTTTATATATTGTGCTAAATCCTTTGGCCAAAAGAAAAAAAAAATAAGATTTCTACCTTGTGTGCACAATCTGGTGGCAATTTTATGATGTTGTGAGAGGAGCTTGCTTCACCCCTGAATATTGTCCACCTTTATTTGATGGGTGCTTGGTTTAACATGGAGAAAGAGAAGGAACCCATCATAATTCAAGACCAATGACAAACAACAAGAGAAAAGCACCATCTTTACAATAATGCTTTTGGTAGAAATTATTTTCCCCTTATACGGCTTTGTCTAAAAAAAGGTTGTTGTACTGGTGAGCTTACTTTTCCCGGACACCGCAGTGTTTTCAGGTCAGTAGACAAGTGTTATCATTCAACCCTACTGAATCTGCTCCGCATTGGCTGAATATGCCCTGTGGTACAACGTTGTCGGTATAACAGGCAGACTGCATGTAACTCGTTCAAAATAAGTGCCATTCCCACCCCGTATTGAGTGTAAATCCAACGTTAGAGTCACTGATGAACTGCAGCACCAGATGCCCTCTCTGGGGTTGGATAAACAATATGTAATGTCATATGCACAACACACACTCATCATTTGCTTCTGATGTTAGCTGTATTTTTCCCTAGTAATATGCACTTTCCCAGATGGCTGCACGACGTTCTCCCTCACTGCACCATTAAAGCTCACACAGCTGGCAAACTCCAGATGAGTATACATGAACAAGAACAAGTCTGGCCATATAAGACATATTTCACTTGTGTTTGGTCAGTCTAAATAATCAGAAATATTAGTTAAATTGTGATGGGTTTTTTTGTTTATTTTTAACAATAATTGTAACACTAAAATGTTATATTGTGACATCTCTACTTGTTGACCAGTGATTTTTGTTTGTTTACCCCTGAATATTGTCCACCTTTATTTGATGGGTGCTTGGTTTAACATGAAGAAAGAGAGGGAACCCATCATAATTCAAGACTTTTCATAAAAGACAGCTTTTGTTGAGGACTTAGAAGTCAGATAATTTCAAGAACATGACATGAGAACCAGTGTCCTACCCAGATCAGTGTTGGGTCCAGCCAGTATCTGTCGAAACTTGTCCAGTCTGGAGGCCTCTCTCTCCGTCATGGCGGGGGTCCCAGATGTGTTCTGGTCAGCCATTCGTGCCACTAAAGGGATTACAGGGGGCCGGTGGGGCAGAGACCGCTGTCTGTGGAGGGCAGCCCGTTCGCTCTCTGCGTCTATGGAGAGACGAAAACTTTTGTTCAAAAATGTGACTCATTTATTTTAAAGTGGACATATTTGTAAAATGGACTTTTGAGTTTTTAACCATATTGTAATGGTGTTCCCTTATCATTAGCTCACTCAAAGTTGAATTTCAATTGATTCATGAATGTTTGTAATCCTGTATTGAAATGCATTTCGAGGCTTGAGTGCTTTGTAAATCATTTTCACCTTCTCATATTCGCGCCACTTCTTTACTTAATGTATTTATTTATTCATTTTAAATTGACTTGGCTCAAACAAGTTGGTTTCAAACACATCACATAGCCCTTTTTAATTAGTTTAATAGAAAATCTACTGCTTCTTTGTGAAATTCCACCAAAATGTTGGTAAAACAAATAAGATAATTACAACACGGCAACTTGATGGATCAAGTCAATATGATTTATTACATACTAGATACACAATTAACTAAAATAAAAACGAAATGAAATGCGCTTGAAATGCCTTACGATTCATAACCATTTTCAGAACAACCTTGTGTCCCTTATCTACTTTTAGCCTTACTCCATTTTCTCTTCTTGAGATGGTATAATAAATGTGCAGTATTCATCAGAAGCTGCACAAGTTGGACAAAAAGGAACATGTAAAGTGAACTGGCTGCAGCCTTTGTATCAGAAAGAATCCGCTCAGGGCCACATGTTTCCACAGATGTACTAAAAAGGGCAGAAGAATCAAACAAAAAAAACAGAGTTGCAGAGATTGAGACTTGTATGACGAGAGATGATGCTGGGTTAGGGCCAGGAACTGCAATTTCCTGCAGGGTTAATTTCCGGCAATTTTCCCAAATTTTTCTATGGAAATTTGGGGAATTTTCCTTTAAAAAAGAAAAGGCATCATATTTTTGCTGATTGAGATATACATTTTATGTATATTATATATTCACTGTTATATTTATTTTTTGTAGATGTCAGTCACTGACCTTTTATAGAAAAATGTCTTACTTATTTGAACAATTAAACATTTGGGTAAAAACAAACTCATTTAATTAGAATAAGTGCTCACTTCCAATAGTGAGGTCAAGTAACCATGTAAAACTACACAAAAATGAACAAGAACATACAAAAACACACAGAAGTATACAAAATATTATTCCTGAGGTGTTTTGAAGATAGATTATCTTAAATGTTTTGCGAGTGGTCTCAGTAACTTCAGTCCTAACCATTCTACTCTTTAGTATCACTGTTCCACTTGGTTCTGTGGTGGTTATTAAGCTTCTGTACATCTGAGACAACCTTCAATGCAATGTCCATTTATTCCCATTCATTAACATATACTCTCATTTACATCATTCACATAAATTCCTAACCCAACTCCCATGGAAATGTTTGTACTTTTAAAATTCTCCAACAAGTAGAACAATATCCCTGTTCTCCTTTATAACTGCATAAAATGGTTACAAACCTGTCCAACACAGCTTTATTTGCACTTGAAAATATATTTTTAAAAAGTCACCTACGGCTTCTCTTAAGTCTTTTGTGAATGTACCAATAATAAGCGCTTTCTAATGGGTTATTTTGCCCAGGAGTTGCATGATTGTAGGCTGCAACAATTACTCGAGTAAATAGAGTAATTCGATTGCAAAAAAGCTTCGATTATTATTGTTTTGCCTCAATGATTTGTTTAATTTGCATATCTAATTAAAAACATGTGAATCTGTGGCGCGCAGAACGACTTGTGACGCTTCCGTTTCCCACGCAGCTTGTTCTGCCGTAATAAAGCACAACAGAGAGAGCGAGGTGTGTTCCAAACTCACAAGTGTGACGGGGAAGGGTTATGTTGTGTGAGAGAGCACAGTGTTTTGAGCTGTAACTCCAACTACAGTAACAAGCTCCGTGTGCTGTTCACTTTAGCCTCCGTGTGTTTGCCCCCCCGTTTCATAGCCCTACTACAGATTGTTTTTATATTGGTGTATGAAGCAGACATGAAACAGGGGTCCAAGTTTTCAAACAAAAATCCCTGTATTGCCAAAACAAGAGGTAACTGAATTTTGAGATGCTAGACGGGTGATTTGAGACCAGTTTGGAAAATCTGATTTTGTTTTCGCTCATATTAATAGCCCGAAAATTGTAACTCAAGATCTCAGCATATGAACTATATAACAATTAGAAAAAAACATTTTAAAAAGCCAAATTTGTATGACCAACAATTCTACAAAATAAATATAATTCTTCAACAAGATCTGAATTTAACAAAAGAGTACAAAGACCTTTACTCCTTTACCCTACATGCCATCATATATTATTTCCTCTGCGCATCTTTGTGCATTTGTAAAACACTCACTCAGGATGCATGCAGTCACTTGCGTATGCCCGTATCCACACGAGACACAGCAAAGCAGCCAGGCATCTCTGGAGATAGGAGGTGGTGCCCAAAGGCAAAGTAACGCTGCATATGCTATTACTATCTACAACACAGCTCACACAGCAGAGAGGCAAGCAACCAGACAGTCAACATTTAAAAGGTCAAAATATGCTGATCAAGTATTACACTAAGAAAGAAGGTTGAAATAAAAGAACAACCACCACTTATAGAACTTGGTTAAGTTACACCCAAAGTAGGCAACTTGTGTGTCGTGACACAATCACTCCGACAATTACTGTATGTCCTTCCTTCTCTCTGATCCCCATTTCAGAGAGAGCTGAGCTATCCTGTCTAATAAAGCCTGCGGGCCAAAAAAAAAGACAAAGAAAATTGGCATGTTAGAAGAGGAAAAAAGTCAATTAGAATTTGAGTTTTAGAAAGTCAAAATTTTAACTGCAGAAGATGTGCAAAACAGCAAGTCCAAAGAAGGCCGTTTGCGAGACCAATCCAATCAACCTAAATGTATTAGAACATGGGCTTGTAAATAATCAGGTTTTCAGATGTTAAAATGCCCAGACTTACTGTATGTCATCTCTGCAGTTTGCCAGTTTAAAACATTGCTCTGACATCTGAGGCAAGTCTTGAGTATTGAAACCACAAAAGCAGGACCTTGACATGGTGATAAGAAGTAGTAGTCTTGTGCTACAAGAGCCACAGACTGAAGGGAGCACTTTCTGTGTGTCACAGCACATCTGCGCCCGACTTGATAAAAGTTGAGACAGCGAAGGACAGCTACTGGTGCCTCGGGATTAGTTTGGTTGTTTTCATAATAAACAATACATCCCAAAATACTAGCAATATCAGTTGTTCCAAACAATTCACTTCCATTTGAAAGAAAGTATTTAGGTTGAGATACCTATTCAGTGGCATATTTCAAACAACAACATTTTTATATGTTGCTTTTCAGTACATTTGAACAGACAGAAGCATTACCCAATCAACCCCCGTTAATGCGATTTCTCGGCAATGATGGGAGTTTATCTCAATTAAGTCTCAAATCTTTGTCCTCATCTCAAAGACAGGCAAGTCCAAGTTGAGTGTCAAGTCCTTTTAAATCTTTATACCAAATTATAATGGGCTACAGCTCACATTTTTGCCATTCGTATGATTTTGTAAATGGCTCTTTGTCCTGGTCACAAACAGAAAAATGGGGACGGTGCAGCTCGGTGTTAGAGTGGATAGAACACATGCATGCAGACTGTGAGTTTAAATCCAACTCTGACAATTTGCTGCATGTCCTTACCCGGGCTCATCCCCATTTAACGTTGCATTGTCCTGTCCAATAAAGCCTACGGGCAAAAAAATTAATAACTCACTGCAAGTCCATCAATCCATCTTCTTCCGCTTTATCCGAGAGGATCCCGAGGAGTTCCCAGGCCAGCCGAGAGACATAGTCTCACATACATAGTTACATAGCCGTAACACCTCCCTAGGGAAGCGCCCAGGAGGCATCCGGAACAGATGCCCGAGCCACCTCAGCTGGCTCCTCTCGACGTGGAGGAGCAGCGGCTCTACTTCGAGCTGCTCCAGTGTGACTGAGCTCCTCACCCTCTCTCAAAGGGAGCGCCCAGCCACCATGCGAAGGAAACTCATTTCGACCGCTTGGATCCGCGATCGTGTCCTTTCGGTCACTACCCAAAGCTCATGACCATAGGTGAGGGTAGGAACGTAGATTGACCGGTAAATCGAGCGCTTTGTCTTTCGACTCAGCTCCTTCTTCACCACAACAGTCTGATGCAGCGACCGCATCACTGCGGACGCTGCACCGATCCGCCTGTCAATCTCACGCTCCACCCTTCCCTCACTGGTGAACAAGACCCCGAGATACTTGAACTCCTCCACTTGGGGAAAAGACTCCCCATCCACCTGGAGTGGGCAAGCCAGCTTTTTCCGGTTGAGAACCATGGCCTCAGATTTGGAGGTGCCGATTCTCATCCCAGCTGCTTCACACTCGGCTGCAAACCGTCCCAGTGCATGTTGCAGGTCCAGGTTTGATGGAGCCATCAGCACAACATAAGCTGCAAACAGCTGAGATGAGATCCTGTGGTCCCCAAACCGGACACCCTCCGACCCCTGACTGCGCCGAGAAATTCTGTCCATAAAAACAATGAACAGAACCGGTGACAAAGTTAAGCCCTGGCGGATTCCAACACGCACTGGGAACAGGTCTGACTTACTGCCGGCAATGCGAACACAGCTCCTGCTCCGGTCATACAGGGACCGGACAGCCCTGAGCAAAGGGCCCCGGACCCCGTACTCCCGGCTAGGCAACCCCTAAAGGGCACTCCCGTGGACACCGTCGAAAGCCTTCTCCAGATCCACAAAGCACATGTGGACTGGTTGGGCAAACTCCCATGAACCCTCGAGCAATTCGATGGAGGGTATAGAGCTGGTCCAGTGTTCGACGACCAGGACGAAAACCACTCTGCTCCTCCTGAATCCGAGGTTCGACTGTCGGTCGATTCTCCTCTCCAGTGGAGGCTGAGGAGTGTGATCCCTCTGTAGTTGGAACACACCTTTTTGAACAGAGGGACAACCACCCCAGTCTGCCAGTCCAGAGGCACTGTCCCCGACCGTCACGCGATGTTGCAGAGACGTCTCAACCAAGACAGTCCTGCAACATCCAGAGACTTTAGGTACTCAGGGCGTACCTCATTCACCCCGGAGCCCTGCCACTGAGGAGTTTGCCAACAACCTCAGTGACTTCGGCTTGGGTGATGGATGAGTCAGCCTCCAAGTCCTCAGTCTCTACTTCCTTCTTCGGAAGACGTGACAGTGGGATTTAGGAGGTCCTCAAAGTACTCCTTCCACCGTCCGACGACATCCCCAGTCGAGGTCAGCAGGTCTCCACCCGCACCGTAAACAGTGTTGGTGGAACACTGCATCCTCCCCCTGAGGCGCCGGACGGTTTGCCAGAATTTCTTTGGGGCCGACCGATAGTCCTCCTCCATGGCCTCCCCGAACTCCTCCCATTCCCGGGTTTTTGCCTCTGTGACAGCACGAGCTGCGGCACGCCTGGCCCGGCGATACCCGTCAACGGCCTCAGGAGTCCCACAAGCCAAAGAGGCATGATAGGACTCCTTCTTCCGCCTGACGGCTCCCTTACTTCCGGTGTCCACCACCGGGTTCGGGGGTTGCCGCCGCGACAGGCACCTGAGACCTTGCGACCAAAGCTCCGAGCAGCCGCATTGACAATGGAGGTCGAGAACATGGTCCACTCGGACTCAATGTCCCCAGCCTCCCCCGGGATTTGGGAGAGGCTCTCCCGGAGGTGTGAATTGAAGACCCTGTTGACAGCGGGCTCCGCAAGACATTCCCAACAGACCATCACTATACGCTTGGGTCTGCCAAGTCTGACTATATCTAGTCGGTACCGTTCAACCTCTCGCACAAGCTCATGCTCTTTTTCCCCCAGCGAGGTGACGTTCCATGTCCCCAGAGTTAGTCTCTGTGTCCGGGGATCCGGTTGTCGACTGCCGCCCAGATCCCTCTGCACCAGCCCCTTACGGATCCTCCTGCAGATGGTGGGTCCACGGGAGGACGGCCCCACGTCGCTTGTTCGGGCAGCACCCGGCCGGGCTCCGTGGGGAAAGGCCCGGCCACCAGGCGCTCGCCGTTGAGCACCCACCCCAGGCCTGGCTCCAGGGTGGGGCCCCGGTAACGCCAATCCGGCCGACGTAACTGGCCTTGATGTTTTTCTAATCATATGGGGCTTGTGAACACTGCAAGTGTTTTCTAAAAATGGAGATTTTTGGAGAAATAAATTCTTCTCCTGTCATAGAACTCCAAATCTAAGTCAAGTCCAGAGCCAATGGCATTCAAGTCCAAGTAGAGTCCAAAGTCATAGACTTAAGGCTAAGGTTAAGGTACACTTTAATGTCCCCACTGAGCCCAGGTCACTAATAGACGGACTCTGGTCCGGATCTGGACCCAAGGGGCATCTGACTCGGACCCGAATTTCTGACACGAAACCTTGGAACCTCATTCACAGAGAGCACAGCAGTCTAGACTCCCCGTTAGTGATGAGCAGGCTTTAAGGAATAGTTTCTGACTAATTAAAAATGAACTGAGAGTCCGTGTTTTTCCTTTGCATCCACTCTCTCTCCCTCACTCGCTTGCTCCCTTACCACAAGGGATATGATAAAATCACAAAAAGGCAAGTGACCGCATTTTTTACATTTTAATGAAGATCCACGCACATGCCCGCCATAATATACATAAATACACAGCATCAGACGTAACAGTGCAGGTGTTCACGACTGAGCATTCAGCATGATGTTTAACATAAGCCTACACATGACCCAAACAAAGCACAGTGTATCAGCTTACCGATAAAAAAGAACTGACAGTCCAGAGTTGCCCTTATATCCACCCAAAAACACAAAGTCTGTGTGCTGTGCGTAAATCCACATCACAGTTTGTCACACAACCAAAACAAACATGATCAACACTTGGCTATAATCCTCCACCGCCTCGGTCCAGGTAAACATGTAAACTGTAAGTAAATGTGGCGTGGTTCTTCCAGTGAGAATGCAGCCAAAAAGAGTCCGCGTAAAGTTCAGCCAAAAAGAAAATACTATCCAATCTACCATAATCCTCCTCCTCCACCCATAACCGTGTAGTAAAAGCATAAGCACGTGCTGTGCATCAGTGCCATATACGTGGCAAACAAAAGTGACACTTAACTTGAGAGTCAACTGTGAGCCGACGACAGGCACGTTTCAGGATGCCTTTTTTGTACAATATTGGCCATTAATGTAAAAACACACACGCGCACATGCCTGCTGTAATTTTTTGTTGCTATAATTCAAGTACAACCTCAATTTACATTATGGGCCTATGGGCTATACCGCACATACAGCACACGGCTGTGTTGAGGTGTTTTAACCACGACAGCCCTACTTACCAGCTCGTTCGCCCCTAAAATGCAAGGAGGAGCAGAGCAGACGTCGAGGAAGGCAGGCACAGGAAGGCGGACAGGGGGGATAGCACAGACAGCATCCCTACCTGTGCCTCTGCATGTTAAGCATCAAAATTATTTAAATCCGACTCATTATCACAGAAAAAATGAGCCCAATTAGGAATACTAGCATAAATGCAAAGATACATGTACCGTTGACACACGAGGCCACCGAGCAGCCTTTCATGAGTCGCCCCAACTCGCCCCGCTATGAAATTATATTGCAATGCGTCAGTCAGAAGCAGGGCGACTGGAAAACACTTTTCCCCAGTCGTAATGTCAGTTATTAGGTCTATCTGACTAAATAAAAATAGAAGCACTGCATAGACAGAGGTTGCAACACTCAACTTTCTGCTTATTAAAGCAGTGAGAAGAACATAAAAAGGTGGAAACGTTTTTTGTGTGTAACACAAATCAGCCAATTCAGTGACGTTTTGGGCAGAGGAATGTCAGTCACCCAGTTCAGTGTGTGATGTTCAGATCAGTGCAAAAGCAGAACCATATCTCAAGTCAGCCCTATATTTTACCTCCAATTAACGTTTAAAAAAGTAATACAATATTTAAATTAATTTTAATACCTTCATTAGACTATTAGATATAAAATTATCTATATTGTTATTTTTCACAATTTAGTAGGCTAAATTGTGAAAAACAACTAGAACTATTATAATACTCTTCTCTAAAGAGTCTCTAAAGAGACTTCGTGAAGTTCCGGACCTCAGCTTGCGGAAATTTTCTCAAATTGGACCTCGATGAAAGTTTATTAGTGGCACCTGTCATGAGGAAATTTGTCCTCTGCATTTGACGTAAAGTGAATTGCAAGTACACCACTTGTTTGCTTTGTCTTCCTGTCCGTTACTCATGATAGGGGCTGACCAACAGGAGAACTGGGTGGGAGATAGTCGATGAAAACATATTTTTTCGCGCAGAGAATCTAATATTGCCTCTGCTTTTTGCATGGCCTGTTTACTTGAAGAGACGAAAGATAAAAATTCAACATGACTAACCCGGAATTTACACCAAGAGCGTCAGCAGCGTGTAATGTAGTTAAAGCTGCATTCGCCAGTAAATTTCGAAGCATTACATCAGAGACGTCAAAGCTGCTCCTACAATGCAAGTCTGTGGGATGTAGGTACGGTACTGGCTTTCCCAGGGCCCAGGCAAGGAACGGGCCATCAAAAGTAGCCAGTGTGATGTGTTTTTGTTTCCTGCTCAGTTAGGAGAAAAGCCACGCCTTTCATCAAGAATGGAAATTTATCAAGAAAAGACAAGAGGGCAAATAAACTTGTTAGTGCAGTATAACGTATCTGACCACCACAATGTTTCTGACAATTGCTTGGCTTGTCCCTCGCTCCTCTGTCTACAGTTCTAAGTATTCCTTAGAAGCGCTAATAGATGCATGTCAAACAACCCTTTCCCACTCAATTTTTGATTTTTTTCTGGGCATTATTATGTAAATTAGCCACTCACATAAACAGTGTTTTGAATTAGGTTTTAAAACTTAAAAGTCGATCAGAAGGACGATGCTGTACATAGAGCTGTGGCTGCTGTGCTTGCATTAATTAGGCTACTTACCTTCAAAGTTTCACGCATTCTCCTGTCTTAAGTTGCACTTTATTGATTGTGTGATTGATGTTTGACATCTTACAGCACGTTACATTTCTCCAATTTTTGCAATAAACTCGTCCTAGTTCATGAATCATTCATTCCCCGAGGTCCTGGGTGTGATGCATGAGGTCCAGGACTCGATCAGGATGCAAGGCTCGTTATTTATGTGACACTCATGTTTTAGATATTCTGAAAGGGAATCAGCAGATTATTTTGACACTACATGCCCTTTTCCTGCATTTCCCATGCTAAAAACCCTGGAGACACTCCGTTGACGCTAAAAAATTTGAACTCTGACCTAATTTGTGCGGCGCACGCCGTAATTACACCCATTAGACAGTTTATTATTAAAAGCAATTCCTGCCCTGCTGCACTTACGCACGGTTACTGCTTTGGTGTAAATTGAGGGTAACAGTTATACAAGTAAGACCTCCAAAAGTTTAAACTTTTAGTATTTAGCTCAGTAGGCAAACTTTGGAACACTGAGCAATGAAGTCCACTAACCTTTCGGTGACCCAATTGGAGCCTCGCTGTGAGACTTCACGAGGCGCACATCGCTGTAGGGGCTGGAGGTAAACGACACCTCTGGGCTGGGAAGCTCTCCCTCGTGGGGTTGCTCCAACTCCTCCTCCCCCTCCACATCCAGGTCCTGGTCCTCTGGGTCATCCTCCGTGGGTTCTTCCTCCCTCGGCTCCACCTCCAAAGAGTCGTCCTGTCTCTGCCGCTCCTGCTGCCTGCTGTGGTTCTCTATCACCTGGACACAGCACAAAAAAGAAATAACAGTAAAGGCAGCACAATACATAATCACTTTGTAATAAAGACATTCAACAATATAATTAAGAGATTAAACATCCCACAGGCTGGCAGTTCAACCTCTGCAAGCACTACATATAGATGATTTGTCCTTGGCAAGACACTTACAACCCTATAGCTTCCTATAAACATAACCCTCTTTTTGGTTGTGAAGGCTCTGAAATATATTAGCTTTGTATATATAATAGATAGATAATAAATATATAACAGATCTGTGATACATCAGGGGTGTCCAAACTATGGCCCCGAGGCCAAATCCGGTCCTCAGGCTTTCTGATTCTAGATATATACCTTAAATTACAAAAATAATTATTGTGGTACATAGACCACGCATTAATGTTACAAGACTTAATAAAGGCATGTAACAATAATAAACTAGGGTTGTGCTATTAATCAAATTATTATGATTAGTCAGTCTTTTTCATAATTTTTCTGAAATGTAGGCTTTTTTATACAAGCTGGATTTTCGAGATGTCCGTTTCCTCCTCTACTCCATTGTAGAGCTGCAACGATTACTCGAATAAATCGAATAATTCGATTACAAAAAAGCTTCGATTATTATTATATTGCTTCGATGATTCGTTAAATTTACATATGATTAATCAAAAACACAGTGAATATGTGGCGCACGGAACGACTTGTGGCGCTTTGTTTCACACGGAGCTTGTCCGCTCTGACGAAGCGCAAACAAGGAGAGAGCGGACGTTTTAAACTCAAGGTGCGACTGGAAAGTTTTGATGAGTGAAAGAGCCATATTAATAATTCCGAGCTGCAACTCTCAACACCGCATCTAGCTCCGCTCACCCCAGCCCTGACACACCACGCGGACCCCCGCGCC
This sequence comes from Chaenogobius annularis, assembly GCA_015082035.1. NCBI lineage: Eukaryota > Metazoa > Chordata > Actinopteri > Gobiiformes > Gobiidae > Chaenogobius > Chaenogobius annularis. The sequence continues at coordinate 983,550 of BJKM01000004.1, read as the reverse complement.
CCCCACTCAACAACTCTGCTTCCCAGTCACAGTCGTACTTTTAAGTCTTTTTTTTGGCCAGAACAGCATGTCCAATGCAGGAGGTGTCCAGCAAAAAGCTTTAAAAGCTGAGTGTAACGGCGCTGCGCTGTTACATGGGTGGGGGTTATCATTATTCCATAACTTGTATTTTTGTTATTTATGCCATGAAGGTTGTTTTATTCTGATTATCACCGTCCATATGGGGATAATAACACGACTACAGTGTAGTACACTAGTTTCTAAATTTATTAGTTACGATTCTTGCCATTCATACCAGACCAGGCCCTCAAGTTGCTTGACTCCACCTCATTATTTTGACATAATCACAAAATCATTAGAATTCCACACCCTGGCCGCTTCATCAATCGCGCCGACTGCGAGGTGTGTGACGAATTGAGCTTTGCTGCGCCCACGTTAACGCTACCTTTCGGGGCCAAAATATGGCCCTTAGTGTTAAGAGTTTTCAAAGTCGCTCAGCATAACCACACCTCAAGAAGTTATAACAGCTGAGTGACCAGAGGTTTCACTAGACATGAGCTATTTTTAACAGTCACTATATTTTACTGCAGCAGGCAATACACGCATAGGTACTCTGGGCTTTTAAAAAAGCAAAAATTAACCACACTCTCAAAGTCACATTTCTTTGTTACAGATGTAAAATACGAATTTCTCTGTATTTCCTTCTTTAAACTCAGTAGTTAAAGCTCAGTAACTGAACTATATTGAGTTTCTGCAGAGCACACAGACATGGCTCGCTTTTGTCCGTTTCCTCCTCTACTCCATTGTAGAGCTGCAACGATTACTCGAATAAATCGAATAATTCGATTACAAAAAAGCTTCGATTTATTATATATTGCTCGATGATCGTTAAATTTACATATTTATCAAAAAACACGGAATATGTGGCGCACGGAACGACTTGTGGCGCTTTTGTTTCACCGGAGCTTGTTCCGCTCTGACGAAGGCGCAACAAGGAGAGGAGCCGGGACGTTTTAAACTCAAGAGTGCGACTGGAAGAGTTTTGATGAGTGAAAGAGCCATTATAATAATTTCGCAGCTGCAACTCTCAACACCGCATCTAGCTCCGCTCACCCAGCCCTGACACACCACCGCGGACCCCCGCGCCCCCCCACTCAACAACTCTGCTTCCCAGTCAAGTCGTACTTTTAACAGCCAATGCCCATCTAAACAGCACGGAGGACCGGTTATGTTAGAATAATCTGTTGTGAAACAGAAAGTCGAGACCGGGAGGCTAAAGTCACACGGAGCCCAAAAACGGCAAAATGCAAAATGCTCAAAAACGCCAGGACACACGGCCCACCAACATAACGTTTAACAAATGTCTTATTTTAAGCTGATGTGACAGAGCTACTGTAACTGTTTACAGTCTCATGACAAGCTAATTAAGTCCTTTATATACAAACAGAACAGTTTAGACTGAAGTGAGTTGCTGTTTTGGGGACAAATTTATATGAAATTAAGAATAAAATGTGTTATTTTAAGCAGAAATTCCTTATTTTGTATTTGTGTATTACTATGAGCTATAACGTTTATCTAAAAAATTATTCAATATGTGTTTAAATGGTTTACTGAATGTACAAAAAAAATAACCGATTACTCGATTAATCGAAGAAAAGAATCGATAGATTACTCGATTACTAAAATAATCGATAGCTGCAGCCCTACTCCATTGCCACACTCCTCTATACTGCATCTTAGATAAACTAGTGCTTAAGCAGCAAAAGACAGTAAAGCGGGACAATATTCAGTGATTTTATGCTTCTACATTTGTGCATCTGCAGCGCACCGATACGAGCGCGACATATGAACCCGTCCACTCGTGTCCTTCACCCCTCGGCCACACTCCTCACTGTTCTTTGTGTTCATATGATCTAAATGTGCTTTCTGTCCGTTATGCTGAACATTAATGTGTCAAAGCAACAACAGCACAGACACTTTCCTCTCTCGGAAAGTGTCATTTTTTTTCTCATTATCTGAAAAAAATCCATCAATGAATTTCTCAGTTAAATTTATCTCTGCCGGTGAAGGTTCTGAAAATGGCTTGCAGATAGCGGGCGAAACATATCAACAAGGTAATTACAGCTCTTAATTGTCTTTGAAAAGTTTTTGGGGAAATTGACCATTCAATTAAACTCGGTCAGTTTCCAAAGCTATATTCTCTATTCATAATGTGTGACATTTGTAAGAGTTTACCTATTATCTTAAACGTTCAGTAGAAGATAATTGTTTGAGTTTGTAGCAAGCATTGATATTTCATGTTTTATACCTAAATATAAATTACATATATGGAAAACAAGTAAAAGCAATAAAAAAATCCAAAATACCATCAAGACATTTAAATCAGGAATGTCCAAACTGTGGCCCAAATTACCAGAAATAGTACAGATCAGTCCAACCTATAAAATGATCCGATACTAGGCTAGCAGTTAAACAGCTGCGAGGATGAGATCAACAGAGAACAATAGGGCAGCAGGTTTATTTATACAAAAAAAAAAAAAAAAAAGGGCAGAGCAGTTTCAGGTTAAACTCATCTCTTAATCTAGCTCAGGGCAGTATAAACTCTATAAACTAGTACCTTCAGATTGAAATGATCTCCAGAAACAGTGTCTAGAGGACTACCTTTTCTACTAGGTTTGATCAAATGAAACCATTTACACTACTTAGGGCAGTTTATGACTTCCTGTTGCAGCGAGTTGTCATCTGTCTTCGCAAACATAAAAAGAATAACATCCAAAGTAACATTCAAAGCAAGTAAAAACTGCATCATGAGTTCATAAAGTCAGAAGAATCTCCTCTACATCTACAAGTCCCTGTGGAAAAAAGTTACAGGTCTCTTCTTAAACGGCAGTGGTGTCAAGATACTAAAATTCTATTTCGATACTAAGAAAAACATGTATATTCAATATCAATTTCGATATCAAAATTAAAATAACCCTTTTTTCAATAGAATGTTTTATCAAAAATAAAAAGGATAGACTATTTAATGTAGACTAAGCGAATGGTATTAAAGAGCCAACATTAAGTTCTGACTATATTACATTAGGACAAACTAGGGATGTAATGATATTTGATATACAGTGGTCCATTGCTGTAGCCCGCGTCACCTTTCACAGCATCGCGGTTGTGCTGATTTTTTCGTGTGCTTTTTTATTTTTCAGTGCATTGTTTTCTGCGTTCTGATTGACAATGGTCTACAGTCCTTAGTCAATCAATCTCCTACGTACCGTGTCTCTTGTACAGTAGCAGCTTGCCAAATTTATCGCTGGCAGCGTGACTGAAATGCTGCATGTTTTGTACGTTTTTCTAACCTAACCGACAATGTAGAAGAAATGTGAGGAAATGTTAAAGCCTGCCTGAGAAAAGTGTATAAAGTGTGTAGTGGGGGGTTTTGCAACCTTATAATATAATAATTGTAAAAAAAAAAAAAAAAATGCTGACCAGTTCATGGATTTTGCCTAGTGCGGGTTATTTTTAGAACGTAACTCCCGTGATAAACGAGGGACCACTGTAATATCTAATCGTTTTACACGGATGGCACAATTCAATACACGTGTTCACTCAATACACGCGTTGCTATATTTTGGTTCGGAAAGGAATAAAGGTAGGAGGTAAACATTACAGCTGCTATATTAATATTTGAATTTTAACAGAGGTGCGTTTTATCTTTCATTTACTTTTTATTTTACATTGATAGATCCAGTAATGACAAAAATACAAACTTCTAAAAACTCTAGAATCACTTGTATCGTGTTTTGTGTTTAATAAATCAAGGAGGAGAAAGACTGAATATTCACGATTACTCAAACACACACAACTGAAACAAAAAACAGCATTAGAACTGTTAAAAGTCTGTCAGTTTAGTATAATAATATAATAGGGGCTCTTTAAGGATGATTGGTTGGAGCCAAGTATCATCACAGGTGGTATGATGTGAGAGGCTTAGAAATAGACTTGTAAGTTTACCTTATTTGCAGTTTCCATGACCACCTCAATATTGAGATTTTGGGCACCCATCGCCAACAGTTCGTCATCATCCACGTCCCAGGCATCACTCGTTGTGCTTTCAAACTCCTGGAAAGTGGTGGCTTTTTTAGGTTTTCCAGGCGTGGTCGGAGGAGGTTTGTTACCGGCTTTAATTAGACTGCAACACACAGAGCTCATCATGAATACTGAGACGATGAGGGAAAGACATTCATTTTTAGATAAATGTGAGAAATGGATCAAAGAGGGAAAACAATTGGTGATAAAGAAAGCACAGCCTGCTAAAGTAAATGACAATAACTGTGGAAGATACAGCGTTGTTGTGACGCTTCGACCAATCAGCGTGAAGTATTTTTTCAACGTCCCGGTGGCTTTCGGGAGAGACTTTCCAGATTGATTCATGTGAAGAACTCAAATGCAGACTGAGACACAGATAAATCTGGAGTGAGCTAGTTTACAGTGAACCCACAACGTTGAGGGGGTATTAACCACACATGTGCAACGCCTTAAACAGCTGCAATTTAGCACTAAGTGGTCATTTTAAAAGATCATCATCAGTTTTAAATTAACTGAATTACGGTTATTTGCATTTCCAGTAGGGCTGTAATCAAATAAAGAAATTCTTGGTATACTATAGACATGCCCTGTGCAAGTTCTCAAAACTATAAAGTATCCAGAATCTCCAGGGAATTAACTATTTATAACAAAAAGTACCACTAAACACCACATTTTATTGTAAACATTTAAAAACAAAAATCAGGATTTACTCTTAAATTTCTAGCGAACTCACTCACTGCCGTCTCTTTTGGTCCATATAAAAAAGGCATTATCAAATGAAATAATTAGTCGACTAATAAAAATCTCACCCCATCAACCGAAGGCCTAGAGCCCAAACTTTGTGATAATTACCGATAACAAATATGAACCAGTCAAATTATTTGGAGTCATCATACGGCAGAGTATGTAGTAGTGATACTTTAATAAATGTTACTCTGTATTTAGTTGGAATCAATTTGGTAGTGTAATATTGTTTGCATGAAGCAAAAAAAAAGAAAAGATTACAAAAGTATTTTGCAGATAAGAGTCTAAGGATTAAATACAACTTCTCGTGCTGATTGGGTTTTTATTACCAATGAATGGGAGCAAATTAAATGAAAGTAGTATCACTGTTGCCTTCAGTCTGATACAAGGACACCTTTTTATTCAGGCGAAGTGAGAAACGCATAGGGGAAAGTGGATTCAATTAAACTCAAGTTACGTTTTATGCAATAGAGAGATGGACAAGAGGGGTGAAGGGTGCCATAATTTTCCGCAAAAACAAGGATTAACCTAATAAGAGAAAGATTTTTGTCATAACTCGACAAAAACACGAATTAAAAGTGGATCCTCTGAATTAAAACTCAGAACAAGTTGAACGGGTATGGCGAATAGAGCCTCCTTTTAAAATGCAAGACAAGAGGAATCAAAAGTGTAGGTGCAAAGTCAAGAAAAGTATAGGAAAAACCTTCATTAAAATGTAAAGCAATTGGTAAGTCACACAGGAATGTGTACAACTGAAGATGGATGACTAGATTTTCCGGAAAGTTCACTGCAGGGAGTGGAGAACAAAGATGCTTGTGCTAGAATAACAAATCAGTTGTCCAGTTGCCAATTCAATTTTTATTTGCTAAGGAACCTATCTGGATGAAAGAATACACAAACAACTACGCTGCCTGTCCAAAAAAAAAAAACTTGGTTTGAACAAAGCAAATACAGTAGGCCTGAGCCTCCTACTGGATAACTACTGCATGAGTGATGATCTTTCAGCTGCAACACAGTATTTAAATCCAACTGATGCAGTGAGTGGCTTCTCATTTCTGAAACAACCATGTGGAAAGACAAATCCTGTGGTCATGGAAAAGTTGTCAGTGTGTTTGAGAAGGGTCAAATCATTGGCATCAAGCAGAGAAAACATCTAAGGAGAAGCAGAAACTAATCTTTTACAGATCTGAACCCTAGTGAGAGTCTTTGGGATGAGCAGGAGAAAGCTTTGTGCAGAAGTCACACACTACCGTTATCAATACAAGATCAACTGGTGAAACATAATGCAAAACTGGATGGAAATAAATCTTTTAACATAGCAGAAGATTAAGATTAAGTGCTGTAATCAAAGCTAAAGGTGGTCTATCGAACTATTAGAGTGTGCCCCTTTTTTTTCTGTGGCAACTTTTTTTTGAACAGGCAGTGTAATATGATTAAGATTTGGTTCTCACCATCTTGACCTCAAGACTTGAGTTATGAGTAGCTGTGCATTAACACTCCCATATGTTAATAGAATAACATTCATATTTCTGTGAGTATCCAATTGATCAGAAGATATTTTGGCAATCCTTCAAAAATGTACTATAACGTCTCAGACAAATGTGAAAGAACTGTAAAATTACCCACCAAAAAAACCCAACACTTTATACCTTTTAATCAAGATTAAAAAATAAAACGTTTGTTCCATTTAAAGTTTTAATTGGCTCTTTTTGCAGCATTTTGATTTTAAGATTTAACTCTAGTGTAGACCTGGTTTAAATATTGTGCTATTCTGTAAGCAGGAAGCAAGAAGCAGTAACCCTAACGCCTAACCCTCAGCCACTGCACAGCTCCACTTATCCATCAAACTCTGTGAAGGATGATGCTACAATAAAGCTACACCTGTTTGCACTGACAGACACACGCAGACACTTACCTTGCATGAAGCAGGGGGTCAAAAGGTGGATGCTGTGCGCCGTAAACGTGTTGTATGCTGGGGGGAGAACATCTGAAAATGTTAATGAATGAGTCCTGTCAAGCTAGCTCAACCAGCTTCCTCATTTCCTCAAACTCCAACTCTGTATTACAGGAATAGTTAATAATGGGAATTCCGAGTGGTTGCAAAGGCTCCCAGAAACTGTTTTCCTGAATGTACATACTTTCTTGACCAAAATACAGATAACGACAGGCGACAGGGGAAATTATCAACAATTAGCCACTGTTAGCAAATTAGCTCTGAGCCACCTATGTGCAGCAAGCGACAAACGATGGTTGTTCAATTGATTAGCGGGTTGGAATAAAAGGTAACATTGGCACAGTCATTACGATGGTACGGGTTGAATTAATTTGCTTTTATACAAAAACAGTGAGGCATTTTCTGAGTGCAGCTAGCCGTGCTAAGTTAGCCTTCATCAGGGAACACGTCACTCACCTGCCAGGAACCTTCGCCGTGTTTCGCTTCCAAAACTTACTCCCGTCATTCGACATTTTTCCTCGGCTATCCCACACGTCATAAAATGAAGCACCGGAGCGCTGTCGTGTTCAACAAAGCCCGAATTTGAGTTTATTTACACAGATTCCCTCCACCAAAACTCAGAAAGCTGCCATGTTGGTGCTGCCAGATCGGTGAGCAAATGCGGTTGTGATTGGCTACAATGCGAGTTCCTCCGTGCGGACCAATCAGAAGTGAGATCTGATGTGAGGTGGCTGAGATGGGGGGAAGGGGAGGGGGGCTACTGACGTCGTTGCCTGCTGTCTGCTGCTGTGTTGACAAAAAAGTACTGTCAGTCAAACTAGAGACCACCACCAGCATCAGCACCAAGGCACCTAGGAAAAGACGCCACTGACAAATAACAACATCCCTGCTGCCATAAGTGTGTTTCATAAATTGAATCAAAGAGCTTGATCGTGCACTATTTATTTTTATGTATTATTTACTTCCAAACCAAACTATAAAACTATTTGGTTTAATCAGAAAATATAACTTTTGAGGATTACAAACCTTTTCAATACATTATGCATTTGCGTGGCCATGTAGCCTACCAATAGGCCTAAGTGCACACTAGGCTACAGTACACTTAGTACACTAACACTTGTCAAGGAGTGAAAGAAGACGTAATGTTGCAATAGTCTGCTCACACGTTTGTTGGCCAAGAATGAAGCCCGCAAAGAAAGAAAATAATGGTAGAAGTCTCACTCTGACATGAAGTTTCAAAATTATTCACCACAATAATGAATATAGCGATCTTTCGGATTCGGAAAACATAATGCAAACACGCCCGACGATTAAAATGATACGATTTTACAGATGATGCATGCATATTTTGTCAAAATTAATCTGAAACTCATGAACAATTATTTTATGATTATGACTCTGCCAGACTGTTTTGGGGTGATTTATATAGTTGGCATACAGTAAATAATATAGCCACCTACCTATTCTAAATTACAATAGGTTTTACAGATAAAAACGTGGGTATGCGTAATATGTCGGTGTAATCCCTCATTCGTCCAGGAGTGTTCCATTGTAGAAAAAGATTCAGTTGTAGTCATCTGGTATATTTTAGAAAACAGAGTCCGGTATGCGTAGTAATTTGGTAGCTTGCCTATTTATTAGCAAATGTTATATAGAAGCAAATTTGATTCTTAAAAGCAGTAGATAATTGTATTGATTTCAAGAATCAACACATATCCTTGTATAAAATAAATATATAATTTAGGCTACTTACGTGTCGGTGTAATCCCTCATTCGTCCAGGAGTGTTCCATTGTCGAAAAAGATTCAGTTGTAGTCATCTGTAGTCATCTGGACTCCAGTCATCTGGACTCCAGATGACTACAACTGAATCTTTTTCGACATTAGGCTACTTACATTTAAGTTAAATGTAATGGTGCCTTGAGATTTATAGAATTAGTTTTTGGCCTAAAGCTATATGAATTAATGTCCTCTTTAATGTCATTGTATTTATTAATGTGTTACTTTGTTCATGTATCAATTTGGATTGTTTATTTATTTTTTATTTTATTTTTATTTTTCAATGGTGTAACTTGGAATTTTAATTCTATTTAGATGAGGAAAGTAGCAGGCCTATTGCACCACTTTGGTTATAGAAATACAAGTTGTATTTGTGGCACACAGTGAGTGAGTTGTCTGTTGCATAAACGCTCTCTGCTCAGGCTTCAGTTGCTTCAGTCAGGTCCGCTTCCCCCTCCCTTCACTGGGCAAGACGCGCTCCTGACATGCGGCCGATCCCAAAGTTGACATGAGGACGACCAAGTGGCTGACACACTTTGGGATTCCCTCAGACTAAGTCTTTGGAGCAACAGGCACCATGGACAAGCAGCACGGGTTATTGTCAATGCGTCTTTTCCGCGAACAAGCCGAGGTAGAAGTTGTACTGAACCGCACTGTATTGTCATGGAGTGACATCCAGAGCGGCGACAAACTCGGCTCTGCCATCAGCAGCTCGTTAAATAAGGGTGAGTATGGAAAAGTTCGTATTTTCAACTAGCATTACTGCCTGTATGGGTCGGAGATAAGCCAGACTGTTTCTCAGTCAATGGTTTGAGATGAAGCTGTGATTTCTTTTGGTGGCGGGTTTTTTGGGGGGATTTTTTTTAGTATTCATGGTTTGCTCAACTTCTACCTGGCAATCATGTTTTAATTTTGGTTGCCCCAATTAGTCCTGATACTGATATACAGTAGGGAGATCTGCTATGGGCTTATTCATTCAGCAATTTGAACAACTTTATCAAAAAATCTCAGCACAAAAAGCACATAGCAAAAATTCTTGTCCAATGGTTGCACAGCAGGTTGCGTTGCCATTATAGTATTAGTAGTTTGACAGTGTCTAGGTTAAACATTATTTGTTATGGTCTGTGTCTTCACCTTTGTGAACAGGGTTCATGTGCTGAGGGGCTGGTGCTGTGAAGAGCATATTTTGGTTAGTAGTTCAATACGTCAGTTCAGTGTTTTAATATCAGATATTGGGAGTCAGAAAATATGTATATATAGGCGTTATATTGGAAAAGGGGTTTTGAATTTGATACACAAATTGTGCTTCCTGCCGTTATGTCCTTTGGCAAGACACTAGTAGGACGTTATCATTATGTAGTTTAATTTATGTGCAGATAGCGTTATTTGCCTGATAAAGTTATTGATAATTGGTAAATAGTTCACTAGTATGTCATAAAATAGGCTTGAGTAAAGTTGGCGCCATTTATTTAGTTAAAATATAGTTTGTTATAGCTACTGTTGTCTTGGTTCGGTGAAATATTAGTGTCTATTCATATGTAATTTCAGCTATTGTGTCAATTGCAGGGTGTGACAAGTGCAGCCATGAAATGATGAACCCACTTGTTGACGTAATAGTGAAAACTTTGCCCTTTCTCTCTGCAACAATGGTCACACCGGATCCCAAAGTCCATGTAACCCCCGAGGGCTAAATGTTTGTTCATGAAGATGGAGTTCTCGCTCTGCAATTACTATCCCGTATTGAGAGCACTGTCATTACTGCCAGCACTGCACACTTGGCTTTAAACTTGGTCATTGACCTTCTTCAAAGTGGTATCAGGCGCCCTATAACAACCCACCATAAAGACTTCCATTTATTGAGTCAATGTTCAACACAGTCCTCTGAGAATCCCGCTTTGTGATGGTGCCAGTGATGAGCTGGGCATTTCACGGTAAGGTAGGGGCGGGAGATATTAACAAAAAATAATATCTCAATAGTTTCAGTATTCAGACGATATTATGTGTCAAGGTTTAGTCACTGGTTTAGTCCTGTTTTAGTCTGGCTTTAGTCCTGGTTTTTCACTGGTTTAGTGCTGGTTTAGTCCTGGTTTAGTACTGGTTTCTCCCTGGTACTGGTTTAGTCTTGCTTTAGTCCTGTTTCTCTCTGGTTTCTCCCTGGTTTCTCCCTGGTTTCTCCCTGGTTTCTCCCTGGTTTAGTCCTGTTTTAGTCCTGTTTTAGTCTTTCTTGTCATTCCAACAGAAATGCGTTTGAACGTGTCTTTAAATGTGTTAGTTAAGGATTACTTTAAGTATCCAGCAAATGAGAATTTACAGTCCATAAAATTACCCACAAAAGTGCAGAAATCACTTAATACTCTAAAACTTTTTTTGTATTATTGTTTCTGCATTTTTCTTAACTATAAACAATATGTACAATATTTAAAATGTGCATATCTTCAAGAACATTCACAAAATAATGAATGTTTTTGTATTTTTGTATTTAGTTTTTTTTCTATATATATTTTACCCACTTCTCTTTCTGTGTGATAAATATCTAATGCGTTTAATAATAACATCATGAGTAAAGTTGATGTGTGTTGTTTATAAACATTTTCAGTTATTGTTGTTTTGCTTAATCATAAAACCGGTAAATTAATTTCACTAGAATAGAGCTGGGCAATATGGCAAAACAATGAATCACATTTTTAATAATATTGTATTGATCAATCTCGATTTTCCATAGAATATTTGTCTTATTAACAAGTACAAGTGGCGTTCGATATACATTTTCTGAACATAAACAATACAAATTATACTGATATCTGACATTTATCTTGCTGTTGTGGCCGATAACCAACCAATACCGACAAGACTATTTAAAAATCCATTGTTTAGTTTAGTTAAAGTAAAGTTTTTGGGGTTTTTTTACGTTTCGCTTTTGTAAAAAATCATTTCAAAACATATTTACCTGGGACAAAAAAAAAATTTGTTGCATGATTGTGTTGACATGCAGCCATCATTTTAGATCGCTCTTCTTTTTCCATTTTCACTCATTGTCTATTTAAAAAGACAAATCAGATGGACAGAATGACAGACACATGCTTGGTAATTGGGCACACAGGGACAGGAGCAGTACAGAAAAATATTGATGCCAAATATCTGCTACATTTTTAATATTGGACCATTCCAATTACTTCCTCAAAAGCCTGAATTTTGCCCCAAACCACATTCTTTTACTGACAGAATAGGCTGTAGACTTTAAAAGACCAAACTGATCATTGACAATTAGGAATGACTGAATCTCAGATTAGATTATGATGCCATTAATCGCACAGCTATAATTCTTCTCATGTCCTTCTGAAAATATACATTTACAAATATTTCACAATGATATGCATGCAAAAACATTGCAGAAACATATTACATGCTTATGTTTCACCAAGTAATTAGTTTTATAGCAGTATGAATGGGCCACATAGACCTTTTGATCTGATGCTTGTGAGGCATAAATGGGGATAGAGAAATAGCAAGAGAACTGTCTACGGTTATCAAAAAATTTATATGAAGCAGCTCATGTTATTGTTTGTTTTAGGGGTGGTTGACATTATTAAACCCAAGGCTTTTGACAGATGATCTTCTGGTTTGAGGGGATTCTGTCAGAGCTGTCGAGTGTCGAGCTCCTGTTCTTCTTGGCTCACTGTGTGTCCAAATGTTCTTCAAATGCCATCAAAGTGATACATAGTTTACAAGCAAGGCTTCATCTCTCTGTCCTTCATGCTCTGGCTAAGACGATGTCACTTTATGTCAGCATCTTACATTTAAGTGGATTAGGTGAAATAACAGCATATGTCACTCAGATAAACAGAAAGATTATTTCATAAACACGGCCACTCTTGGCCTTCTCATTCAAAGCTTACACGTGAAGGGTCGACTTGTAGGTGGAAGTGAGCAAACCAAAGACACATTTCTGTGATGTATTCAAATAAGAGATGCATATGCTATAATGAGTACAGTAAAGCACAACATTATTTTCCCAAGAAGACCTTTGTTAACATCAGGACAGTCATGTCACTTTGTACAATTTCAACACGCTGTAAAAATATGCCGATGTCATATTCCCTCATTACCCTCAGTAGGGGTAAAATAGCATATAGTCACAAAGATCAGATCACTTTGATTTGAAAATTATCTAAATAAAGGCATCATAACAAAGATAAAAAAAAAATACTATCCAGCCAACCAGTATTGGAATGATGGATAGCTCAATCTCATAAATGTAATCTAACCCTAATCTTCTGCGTTAAAATGTTATTCATTACCTACCAGTGGCCTCCATCTATTATGCTAAACTCATACACAAAAAAGAAGTCATGTGCTTATCCAGCCGAACTTCCTCAAGCCTTCTAAGCCCTCATATCTCTGAAAGTCAGGGACTTTTTACATATTTGCTTTTCAGTGTGGTGAAGCTGCGCCAATATCCACCTCAGAGATACACATGTTCAAAACGAGCTTTGGGGTAGACTCAACGCTATATTATGTTAAATTATGATCACTACTTAATGTCATTCTTTGTAATTAGAGAACGTGGCATATGGCATATTGACTTGCCATATCATAGTAATACTTTAATTAACCATGGTTGTCAAAAGTATTGATATATATTGTAGGTGGGTGTAATCTGAGGCCGATAATAAAACTAGTACAGATATAGAGGAATCAAGTTTATTGGATTGATACCAAGGTATAGGAAATGCAGGAACAGAAGAGAGGGAACAGAATAGACCCCGTTCACGTGTGTCTCTGGGGTTTTTATCTCATTCCGGTCCACACCAGACTTCCCTATAGGGTCATAACCTCTAGCTCCGTCTAGCTCCGTTCCAAGTAAAGTCTGACTGACAACAGCACATGTGAGTTTAACTTAGATCTGCATATCTCAGGCACATGTCTAGACTTTACATACTTACATATATATTTATATTTATTTTTTAATAAAAAAAATAATAATGATAATGAATGTGCTGAAAATTACATTTTAATGTGTAACAAAAAGAGCCTGTATTATCACCATTGTGGTCTCAAAATTGATATTGAGTATCAAGCCTTTTCCTTAGTATCAACTTGTGACTCATGACAACATTCCCTAAAGCATTAATAGCCCAATCAATTACCTGCACTAAATAAATACTACAAAGAGATATGTGAAAAAGTTTTGTATTTATATATCTCTGCTGCAAAAACTGTACAAACGATTATTATTGACCTGTAAAAGATATTGTCTATTCTGTCATTTATTAGAAGGATAAGTTGCCATTGTAATTATTGTGACAAGTGTATTGACAGCTCTGTTGTTACCTTTACTTTTACTTGTGTCCCCCTTTTTTTAAGTAAGTCTGCTACAAGGTCTACATGATGCCAAAATACTTCACCCACGTATCAGAAGGGTGACCGCATCTCAGTCAGTCTGACCAAGAATCTATAAAGAACCATATTTATTCATGCTTTAACTCGAGTATATTTAGAGTGCCCTTGTCGATAACATCGTTGAGCGTTTTCTCATCTTGACTGTCCATTTTTTTCTTCGTGTTTTCCTGCACATCAGTCTAACAAACCCGCTGTGTCCAATTGCAGCTCTCATTTGACAGTTCACCTCCGTGTGTGCTACCGCAGAGGCCGATCATTGTAATCTAAAGCCCTGTGCACACACAACTTTGTACACACGGCCAGCTATAGAAAGAAGCAGAAGCATGCACCCAAATAAACAATCCTAAAAGGACAGAGTGAAATTGGTTGGACTGAGAGCGTTGGTGAAGTGTTATTGGCAGCAGCGCAGGCTCTCGCTCATCACATCGATTGCATTTATTTACCTGTGTCTGGGTTCAATAAGAATAAAGAGTGGGACCGCTAAAGCTAATTAAACAATCAATCAGGGCCCTGGATGATGACTTAAGTGAGTGACTGATGCAGAACCATCCCCACCAATGCCAATAGTAGCTCTCTTAAAGGGGTAATATGTGGGGTATTTTGTGTTGGCTTTATTGGCCTTGAGAATGGTTAATGTGTTTCTCCAGATGACCAGCATCTTCTCTGCCAATGTTTGAATCATTGCACTCTCACGCCTCGTTTACACGCAATACAGGGCAGGCCTGCATTCTGAGCGGGCTACTAGACTGCCTGTCACATATACTACAGTGCACGGTGGGTATTTGTAACAATCTATAATTTGAGAGTCTATGAACATTTTACACTACCGATTAGGGCTGCAACGATTACTCAAGTAAATAAAGTAATTCGATTGCAAGAAAGCTTAGATTATTATTTTATTGCCTCGATGATTCATTTAATTCACATATTTAATTAAAAACATGTGAATCTGTGGCGCGTGGAGCGCACGGAACGACTTATGGCGCTTCCGTTTCACACATCTTGTCCCGCTCTGACTTGCCGCAACTAAAGCACAACAGAGAGAGAGCGGCGTGTTTTAAACTCACGAGTGCGACTGAGAAGAATTTTGTTGTGTGAAAGAGCACGTTGTCCCGAGCTGCAACTCTAACTACCGCAACTAGCTCGGAGCGCCGCCCACCCCAGTCCTCGCCCCGCCACCGCGGGCCCCCACGCTCCCCCACACAACAACTCTGCCCTCTCCTCTGTTGCGCCTTGAAACGGCCAATACATCCATGGAACAGCACGGAGTACCTCGACCATGTTTTAATAATCTGCTGTGAAACAGAAAGTCCGCGGCGACACAAGGCCAAAGTGAACGGCTCACGGAGCCAACGCTGCAAAACGACAAAATGTAAAATGCAGAGCCACAGCTCAAAACACCGGGATCACTGGTCCCACCCAAAATAATGTTTTACAAACATGTCTTGTCTTGTGACAAGTTAATTAGTCCTTTATACTATATATATATATATATATATATATTTATATATTGAGCTTGAATAAGAAGCCAAATTTTTGTTTTGGTGACATGTACTTATTTGTACTTCTTTGTATCTACTGACTTCAATAAGCACATAAATAAACAAACAAATAAATCTACATTTTCGAATGAAGGCCAGGAAAGTTTTGACTTGTTTATTCACTTTACCATAATACTCCCTCCTTCCCGATTGTTGTCTACCTGCATTTGTAGTAACACTGAAGGAGACTTCCTCTTTGTCCAAAACGTTGCACAAACATACCACAGTTGGTAGAGTGGCTGTATTTGATTGACAAATATATCTGTCAGTCAGTTGAAACTCTTCTGCTCAATTTCTGTGCTAGAAGTTGGAAAGTGGACAAGCATGACAGCGTGCAAAATTACTGACAGAGTAACCAAAAACATGGGTTTATTTTTGGTCTGCAGGGGTCAGTTTTTCTATTAAAAGCTGTCCGTGATCCAAAAGATAAACCTGTGCTGCTCAAACTGCTGGTGATATAACACATATTTACTTGGTTTTTCCTCACAGTTAGCAATGCTTTGTACAAAACTTTACTCTTTAAAAGTATCTTCCATGTTCGTAGCTTGTGCTTTCTTATTTGGGTGCATTTCAAGACATCGTTTGGTAACTCCGAGATCATGCCACATCTTATCAGCTGTCACACTTGCACTCGCGCTGCACTCTGTATGCGTTACATGAAGAAGCAGGAATTAAAACGGAAAGAAATGGTGTTGTAAGAAGCCGGGAGTGTAAGCTTTCCCTTCAGCTAGTGCCGGCTTGTCGTCTAACTCCAAAGCGCGTACACCGCCAACAGATCCGTGACAATAAAGGGATTACGCTGATCCACTGTGTACAAGGAGGGGCGGGTCGACAACAGCGGAATATGAATATGGTGACGGCTCGTTTTTGTCAGAGAACTAAAAGGACAGTGCAGCGCTGTCATGAGAAACTTACATGGAAACAAAACAAATCTCTGTACAAATATTGATTAAAAGCTTTGGACAGGTAAATAATAATTTAAGCAGCTTTGATAAATAAATGAACCAATAATAATACATTGTAGATTTAAATTCAATTTTTATCCTTTATCCAGAATATGTCATGCGGCAATCGGGGGACGTCCTCCTATATCAAATAAAAACAAACTATGACCTTTTATTGGACCATTCTTGCGGTTTTAAGGCTTAGTGAGGACAAATAAATAAAGTTCAGACAAAAAATACATGCAGTAGAGTAGGTCAGATGAGTGCAAAGTACTTCGAAAATATAGCTTGCAGTCGTTATTCTGGGATGTTATTGTCATTGGGTTGGGTTAGTGTTGAATAGAAAGCTCTATCAAAGGTGTGTTGAGGAATTTAAAAATGTTAATTGAAGTATCCAGTATTTTTAGTTAGGTCCTGTTTGGTGGGATGCCACAATGGGTTTTTATCTGTCCGTGTACCAAGAAAAATTAGAACCTCCTTAAGAATATGATGCAAGACACATATTGTTAGGTAAAAAGTGCATTTGTTGTGCTCTGTTGACATCAAATAATTTTACCGTTCAGCTAGGTGCCTCATATAAGCAATAAGTCAAACCTAGTTTTCTTTTTACTAGTCTATTATTTCTATTGTAAATTGAGACTTTTAAAATACATTATCAACCAAATAAAGTATGAAATGTGGTGACTGAAGCCATCTAGAAGATGAATATTTACAAATAAAGTTTATTATTAATTAAAAAAAAAAGATCTGAAACAGATTACTCTTTTTTGACGTTTGATTCAAATATGTCACTGTCTTTGTTAAAAAGGTCTTTTTGTATGTGCTATAGAGTCTGTATTGTCCAGATAATTAACCAGCCCTACTTGCAAATAAAATAGTGATGGGAAGGCACAATTTACCTTAACCATTACTCTTAGCCAAAATGTCATGTCAACACTCAACAATGGTTCTGAACATTAAAAACAAAACAAACTTTGGGTTGTTACTAGTGAGGTGCAGGGATCGTGCCAGCACTGGCACATAAATAAAAGCAATGACTCAGAGGAGAAACATTTGTCAGTTACATAAGAAACAATGACTTTGAAAGTACTTGCACTGAGGCAACTCTTCCCAAACTCAAGCGGCTCTTTTCCGTCCT
Organism: Chaenogobius annularis; assembly: GCA_015082035.1. Classification (NCBI taxonomy): domain Eukaryota; kingdom Metazoa; phylum Chordata; class Actinopteri; order Gobiiformes; family Gobiidae; genus Chaenogobius; species Chaenogobius annularis. Next base: position 965,971 of record BJKM01000004.1, on the reverse strand, counting down.
GTGCATCAGATTAAAGACTTTAGCCTTGTGACCCGAGCATTTATTACTTCCACTAGTGCTGCCCCCACTTTCTGCATCCAGGACAGATCCCATTTAAATGAATGACACTCTCTTCACACGCACTGCCCTAGTCAATGTGATTTCGACTGGGGAAAGTATGGGCAGAAGTAAAGTTGCACATATTTAACGTTGGGCATCAAAATGTGTCCAATAACTCATCCTCTGTTTTTTAAAATATTTTTTTATATATATATTTGTGTAAGATTGAAGTACACATTTTATTAATGGCATTTTGTTATTGTTGTTAGGCGTCGGAAACGTTTTGCCAGAAGGCAGACTGTTTATGTCAAACTAACCGCTGTAAAGAAAAGTGAGTTGTGATATTATAGCTTTTCGTAATATGCGCCCTTCACAATTTCCAAAAGTAATGTTATTAGGACAAAAAAGTAAGATGCAAAATACTTCAGACGGTAAAGTTGTTGATGTGTGTGACTTTTCAATCACAGACACTTTAGGGAGCTATTGTCACATAGGCTATTGTAAAAGTTGCACAAAAATCTTATTCCATTTAAGCTTCTTGTTGTGTTATATTCCTCAGAGATTTACATCATATCTGACCTCCTGAAATGTTTTGGTTTGGCCGTTTTTGTGCAGTTGAATGCTCTCCACCGAGGGAGGAGCAATCATTTCTGCTGGCATTAGCTACATTTATCAGAGAATCAAAATAAATGTGTAACCATGACCAAAGATCTACTCAGTGTGGGCTTGGTATATAAATGAGTACCGGTAGTTGTGGAAAAAACAGTTATAGTCTTTTTTTCAGCCGTCTTTCAGAGAAACTTACGCTAATAACCAACGCTAAAATAATCCAAAAAGGATTATGGTGTTTTAATAAAGACTCCAGCAAAATAATTGTCCGTTCGTGTGTGTGGCTGTATCATGTTGTAAGACAGTTTGCATAAAGTAATCTCTCTTAATATAAACAGCTGTGTGGTGACAGAAGATTACAGCTTTGTTGTCTTCTCACACTCGCTTTTACTCTGATGATATGAAGACATTTTGCTGCTGCACGCCGCTCCACACCGCAAAATTTAAATCGTTCTATTGGTTCATGGCCGTTGCATTTGCCTGAAAAGTTGACGTGCCAGAACGTGGAATAGCGACAAAGCGGCTCACAAGGAGAAAAACCTGTTGTTTGTTGATTTCTGTGTCCTCCCTCAATGGACACCTTTGTTTTCCCTAACGAAAGCAGATAGACGCTCTCACTCCATTGCCTAACTGGTGTTTTCATGCATCGGTTGTCTTTTGGCCCACGGGTTGAGGTGGGCAAAGAAATCCTTCCTTCGTCCCACATCTCCATTTAGGCATGCTTGGCTAAATAAATTTCCTCAAGACTTAGACTTGTTTCTCTGTGAATATGATGTGATATGACTGCAGTAAAAGTGCAACATTTTGCATTTTAAAATACACAACAACACGTACAGTGTCCATTGTCCATGTGTGCGGTTATTTACCTGAGTTTTGATTTATGTCTGCCCTGCACTGTGCACCCCTGTTACACAGGCAGAAATATGTACAGTAGATATAGTTACAGCCTTATGCCATGTTGTGAGATGTGAATCATCAGAAGAGGCAGTAAATTGGCCAGGGCACCTAAAACTAATTTTGCGTCGGGCCCCTAAAGGCTTGTAACCATGCCCTTTGTGGAGATAATTTTTCAATTAGTACAGATTAAACCTTAATGGATCACATACCACTTATGTTGTCTTATGTTTTCTGTTTTTTTTAATTGTTTTTTTATTTCTGATACAACATTACCTGGCATGGGACTTCAGCAGCTTGGCCTCGACATTGGGCTATGTAACATTAACATAACATTTAGTCTTCTCAGCATTGACTAAGAACTGAGAAATCACGTCATATAAAGTAAAAATAATTATGTTTGATGTAGTGTCTAACTACATGCAATTTCTTGGAGCTCTTGCCGTCACACCCTTCTCTTCAGTTTTTGTTAAACTGTATAAACTGGCTTGAGGTTACACCAGTATAAAGTGTGAACCTGCTTTACCACTGCCCACAGAGGTTAAGTAGCTGTGCTGTTATTGTGGAAACAGTGGTCACATGGTAGATTCCATGAAAGGACATACATTTACAACATTCATTATAATTAAAGCAACTTCTTCAGGTTGATGTTGTCTGTTACCGCTGTTATAAAGTTGTGGGCAAAAATGATTTGTTGTCTGATAGAATGCAATCCACTAAACAGGATTTAATCAATCAATGCCTTGCATTAAAATTCACATTTCCGCTGCTGAGTTTGATTTAAAATATGTGTAGCAATGGGCAATGTATCGCAGTTTTGATAATATGAAAGGGTGTTGTATTTAAAAACTAAACAGTGATACTGTAAGGGAATAAGGTGATATTTCTGCACTTTTGTGATTCATTTTACTGACATTTCACATTTGTCTGATTACTAAACTTCAACGAATACATTATGCGCGATGGACATAAGACATATTATCGTTATCAGGATACTCCAAAAAAATATCGAGAGATTCAATTTTGTCAATATCGCCCAGTCCTATGTATTATTTTAGAAGGTATTCAAATGCCTGTTGTCACATCTGTGGCAAAGTTCCAAGTTTCTCTCTCCTCTCTGTGGCGCAGCTTGCAGGCATTTAAAGGAGGTGCATTTTCTTAGAAAGTCAGAGTTTCTGCGAGGAGAAATCCTCCTGTATTACACTCTTAGCCTGTGGTATGAATAGGCGGTGCACTGGATAACTGTTGCTGCTCAGCTTCTTCTCAAGCACAAAGAAAAGTATGTCAGAGCAGAGAGGATCCAGCGTGTATTGGCCAGAGGGCTCAGCTCGTAGTTTGGGACTGTATTGTGCAAGGCTAGAAGTGAGAGCGTGTGTGTGTGTGTGTGTGTGTATATGTGTAGCAGAGCAGTGTCTAAATTTAGTTTTGAGTTCTTACTTCATCTTGTCTGAGTCTGACTGACCTGTTTAATACAGAGGCTGACCAGAAACAACTGTTTTCCTAACTAATGAGACCTCACTGATCCAGGGAGCATTTTGTTTTTGTTTTTACATTGTATACTTTCAGTGACAAGCGGGCAAATTGACTTAAATCATATGTCTTTTTTTCTCGCCCTCTTTTGGAGGGCTTAGTCTATCAATTTAATCATATTATCCAAATTCAAAGGCCTATGTTGCAATTGACTGTAATGCTCCTCATTATCAGCATGTACAACTCTACTCAGCATAATCTAATCTTCTATGCATGAAATCACATTTACACTACTCTATCAGTTCTTCTTTGTGATCTGTAACACGTGATTAAAAACAATTTAGAGAATCAGATCAAATGACATGTGATTATTGCGGTTTTCTTCCTTTACTTGTTCAAATGTAATGTATACAGATTACACATTACAGGTCATAAACGGCAGAATATGTCAACATTGTTTTTGTTTGTACTGTTCTGATCTTTTTCATTATTTCCTGAATACAGTAAGGTTCATTGATGTTTATTTAGCATATGCACTTTATGCAATTTTTGTATTATTTATCGTAAGTGCCTTTTCGTATTTGACTGCACATTATTGCATTTTGAGTTGGATTCAAAGTGAAGCCTGTTTGATGACTCAGGATTAGTTCAATGCTGTCCCTGGACCAGTGACTTGACCCATTTTAATCCCAGTCTTTTATAACTAGTTGGATGTTTTAAACTCTGACCCTCACAGTAAACCCCACTTGACCAGTTCCCCTCATGAACAAAGCTCTCTCTCTCACACAAACGCTATTATCCGGGTGCTGCGTTCAGCTCATGGCCTAAATACTTTTCCCATGGGAACATCAGAACAAGGAGAAACTGATTCTTTCCAAACCATCTCCGTCTCTCTTGGGATGTGTCTGTGTTTTCCTCCCATTGACTCTCCTGTCTGGGAAATCAATAGAAAAGTCTAGAGGGACCACACTGACTGTTTTGAGGCTGTATTTGCCCATTTAACCATTTGCATACTTGCATGGAAACCAAACCATGGGTTATTTAACAATGAGTGAACCCAGTTCGGATTTACGTATTCTTTTTTGTCAATATTTGTAAATGTTTCTTTTATTATCCACAGTTAATTTGTATTGTGATGTGTTTTTCATACACCTACTTCAATTATGTGTTATTCTTCCGTCTGCCGCAGTGAGGCAGCTGCGGCTCTAGAGCATACGGCCTTTGTGTCCTTAGGCAGGACACTTCAGCCGTTGTCATGTATACATGTGACTGAATGATGGTTGTCATCACTGGTCAGAGGGGCCGATGACTCAGGTTGGTAGCCTCGCTCGTCAGTCTGCCCCAGGGCAGAGTGCCGAGTGAATGAATAATGCGACGTAAAACACTTTGAGTGCCTGGAAAGGTATAATTCTAATTCAAACATGTGCGCTTCACACCGTTATGGGGCTCTTTCTCAATAGATTTGACACAGCTCTCATTTAGAAACACATGGGCGGCAGAAGCTCAGTGGTAGAGTGCTCGTCCCACAGGTTGGCGGTGCGATCGCAGCTGCCTCAGGTGTATACTGCCGTTGTGTCCTTGGGCAAGATACAGTACGTAACCCGACTCGCCCCCAGTGTCTCCAAACATCTGGTGTGTGGTTGTGTGTGTGACTGTGTGACTGGTTCCTTGATGTAAAGCGCTTTGAGTGCCTTGACGCTAGAAAAATGCATATGAATGTGACCATTTAACATTTACATGTTTTCTGAATTTGTTTTCCTTATACTACAGGCCTGTTCTCTCATGATAAAGGTCTTACACTGTCTATTTCACTATAGAACTCAAACATAAAAGAAAATAGTACAATTTGTGAGCACCCAAAATCTAACAACAAAGGATTTCCAATCCAACTTTATTTATAAAGGACTATTAAAACAACAAAGTTGACCAAAGTGCTGTGCACAAAGATAAAACAACAAAGTAATACTATGAATACATACAATTAGTGAAAAAGTAAAATTCAAGGCCTCAATCTAATTAAAAAGCCACAGAAAACAAATGTGATTCCCCACATGAATCAAACAGGAAATGGGTCTCAGCGGAGAGTACAGAATACATGGAGACATCTCATACAGTATATATCCAGTGTGATGTTGGTGTCTCCTGTCTGAATTTCCAGAACACACACCAAGTTTTGCAAAAGCATTGTTGATGTATCTGCTATTCTGACCTCTCTCTCTTCAGCATAAACATTTTGACTAAATACTTAAATCTCGTCAGCAAATGGTAATGTGTACTTTTTCAAACAAATATGTTTTACTAAAATGCTCCTTCAGAAGCAAATTCTTACATGTAATATATCTTTGGTCACTGAGAGCAGGACTAAGGCTTCCAAGCCACAGTGTCAAATGGAAAAATGAGCTTGTGAAAACACATGACCATTTTGATCATTTTGACGGTAAAAAATAAAAAATATATTATTAATGTGACGTTCCAACTTTTTGCTTGAATATAGATTGGTGTAATTTACATTTAGAAAAAAGTCTGATACTTGAGCAATTATCTGGAAGCATTATTTATTTTACTCTGATCTGAAATATGAATTCTTTTGTGCTTCTCCAGCAGTGAGCCAGGTGGTCCAGGTGAGTGAGATAATATCTGTCCAAAAGACGAAGGAGGGACACCTACAGGCCAGCAGGAGGAAGAGCAGCACCAAGCAACCCAACCAGCTGTTCACAGACGCCTTCACAGGTACCGCAATACATCATAGTAATCAACACTTTAAACTACAAAACTACAAAAACAATTGATTATATTTATCCCTTTGGTTTTTATGCTCTTGAGCAAATCACTTTTAAAGATATCGATGTCTCTTCTTACTGACAAATCAGTTTCCTTATTCACAGGTGGTACAGAGAGACAATAAGAGAATATGGAAAATTATGACTCTACAAGTGATGCTATCTAACACAACATACAGTACAGTCTATCCAATGTGGTCCAGTTTGAAAATGGGATTGTTGTTTGCCACCTTGACAAAAAATTCAGTACTCGTGCACCTCAGCCATCACACTGCCCCTCGTGTCTAACATGTATGTAGAAGAAGTGGTGCCTAATAGTTATTGCTGTCTTTTTCATTTTTCTGCTAAAGGTTAAATCCCATCACACTTGGTTTTGGTGGTCTCTGGCAGTGATCCCACAGACAGTCTGCAGTTCTGTGTTAACTGGAGCATCCCTCACTTTGGAGCTCAATGGGGCAGAGGCGGCACCGTGCCATTTCACTTATTTTTGGCTTTTAGATCCAAAAGTGACAGATTTTATATTATTTATCCAGGCAAAATGTTTAAAATTGCTTCTCTAATGCAATCTTGTACTGGCACATTACTCTGTGAACTGACAAGGCTGCAATTCCCCCATTTTTAAAAATTGGCTTAAAGTACCAGCTCCCACTGATTATGTAACACATTAAAGACTGAGTTAGCAAGCTTTCTGTGCTTCATCCCTGCGCTAGATTGTACTGTAAGTCACTCCAGTTGGGAAGTTGTCTGAACAGAAACTTTTCCATTTGATAAAAAATGCTTAGTAGATAATTTGACTGCAAGATGCTCGGGAGTGAATCCCCTGTCAAAGTGCTTAGCAAGTGTTTTTGGGACCCTAATGTAAATATTTTAGTAATGTTCCTGACTTTTTTTTATCCATGCATCCCAGGGACATGCCATACTTAATTGACTTTTAGTTTGCAACTAAAAAAATTGTTCAGTTAAAAACTCATCCTTACTTCTCTATCTACAAGCTATAAAAGAACAAATCATTGTTTTAATGGTTAATGACGATATTGATTTGAATTATTTAATGCATTTTAGATTCCTCAGGTCTATGGTCCGAATGTGCATAGCTCACTACCAAATTCGAACATTGTCAGAATCTGTGTTCAAACAACAGGCACGGATGTTTTTTGTCGTTTCTAAAACTTGGCTGAATTAATCTATTGCTAATAAAGACATTAATATACTTTGGTACAATGTTTATCATACTGACAGACATGGCAAATCAAGATTTAATGCCTCTATTGTTTTGTTCCAATCAATAAGAAAGCAAAAGTGTACATGCAAAAGTCAGTCTTGAACCCCACACTCACGCTGAAGGATGGCTCTGTAGTGGCCACTAAATAACACTGTGACTTCCAGCCAAGCTTCAGCAGCAGAAGTGAGGAGAAACGGGCTTATTTTGATATATTTGGGAACAATTTAAATGCCTTGATTGCCCTGACCGCACCCCACTGCTTTATTGACTACTTTTTCTCAATCTTCTACATGCATTTATATTAGATGCAACATTCATGTATATTATTTTGTATCACTGCAGTCTCCTACGTGCAGAGGGCCAGTAAACACCAGTGGCGCTGCAGTGATGTTGTGTTCCTGTGCCCTGACCAGAGCGTGTGTGAGCAGTGGATCCGAGCTATCAGCGATCTGCTCACACTCTTCAGTACGTACCTTATCTCATGTACTGGACTTTGAACCAGTGTTACAGTTCAGTTACAGGTGTAAAATGTGTCTTATGTACACATCGATAAGATATGCAGAAGTGTGTTTGGCCAGCCTATCAGATAACCAAGGCAGAGAACTATAGAACCAAGTGCATGCAGGTTGACAATGTCTAAATAATAATGCATTGAAACTGTAAATAATAGACAAATGCTGCATAATCTATTGCTTCTATTTTACATTGAGACTTTTTAGATACATTAGCAATCAAATAAATGTTGAAATATAGTGACTTAAGGCTTCTGGATAGAGAATATTTATGAATAACATATAGCGTCAGAAGTGTTTTATTCTTTTTTGACATTAATGATTACAATTATCATAACACAATTATTTTTTACAGCCGACTAGTCTCTATTAGTCTATTCTTTGTTGCAGCCCTACATTTGAGTTTGTTTTGATTATTTTGCTTTTTATTTTGGTGATTTTTGGATCAAACTTTTGGCCCTGCAAAGTTTGTTGTATTTTAATTGTAGTTTTATAATTTGCCTCGAATTAAAGTAAAAGTGTCTCGATAAAGAGGTTCCTTTTGTGCTAGAAGGGTAGATTATGTACTATAATTGAATAGACAATAAACCACTTAAGTATAATCTATAGTAAATGGTATGATCCCAAAATTGGTCTCCTAAACCTCCTCAATGCACAATTATTTATGTAAACTCACCTCGTGCTATAGTTTTATCCATAGTTCTCTGTCATCAATTAACACTTTATCTGTGAGTTTTTGCTTTTCGATTTGCACCTCCTCTCCATCTCTCAACATAGGCCTAAACTACAACCATGAACAAGCCATTTAGCATTCCCCCATCTAAAGCTTTATCACCATATGATGCACCACTTTTGCATTGGCCCACACTCCCCTCATAGTCACGCCATTTATTTCTCACAGCTTCGTACTTTGCTGCAAGTCACTTTGACGGAGCATTTTGCAAAAGGTCTCTGCTTAATGAAAACTTCATCAAGCGGCTGTCAGGACCACATTTGTAAGGAAAAAAGGTTGGAAAACATTGAAGGTTTTTAATCACCATCTTCTCTTGCTTGTGCAGCTAACCGACCAAAACACTTGCTTGTGTACATCAATCCCTTCAGTGGTAAAAAGCAGGCAAAGTTGATTTACGACCAAAAAGTGGCGCCGCTTTTTCAAAAGGCATGCATCTCGACTGATTTAATTGGTGAGTATTGGTTAATTGTCAACCAAAACCATAATCAGTTAATAAACAAGATTGTTTGTGGTTTGTGACTTTGTGTTTCTTGTGTAACTGTGGTTGAGGTGGGCAATAAATTGAATTTTAGATAATATCATGATTGTTGTTTTGAAGATTTAAAGACTACATTTTACACATTTCCAGTGATTTCACATTTGTCTGATAATTAAATCTGTTTAACACATCGGCATACTCCAAATAATATTTATTGCGCTTTGCCTCAGGCTTATTGTACGGATGCTGCATGCAGTAGTATATATTTTTTCACATAAATGGTTACTTGGCTTATGTTTTGTGCAAGTTTTCCCAAAGTATTATCACAATTTATATTAATCTGGGGCTTATCTGACTGTTTTATCCACATGCATGATTGGTGAGCCCCTCTCATAGCCGTACGGTGATATTTAAATAAAGGATGAGTTTGTATGGTGGCTGTATAGATCTGCAGGGCCACAGTGGGCTCCGTTGTGGCCCGAAGAGGATTGCACAGATATGATTTGGCCCCACTGCCATTAATCACACCGAGGTTGTAATGGGAACAGTGATAGTTGATAAACAGAGGTATCCAAACACATCTATTATTCAGTGACTGGAGTGAAAATTATCCTTCAAGGGCAGGTCCAATATTCAATTCAATTTATTTTTATAATGCACAAAATCACAGCAGCTGCCTCAAAGCGTAATTCTAACAGCAACAAAGTGCTTGTCAGTGGTGTTGTGTTTAAGGCATTGCACATACTGTATGTGGTTGTCACAATTGCATCGTGGGTTTACATCTTTTGAACCTCATTTCATGCTACAACTGTCCACAGGGCAAAAAGTCTTTCAAAAAGCAGTTATCATATGACATGTTCATTGGGACTCTAAGTATGGTCATCTTTTATTTCATATCCATAAAGATGGTTGTTTTAAGATCATATTTTAAGTGCACCAGTGTTTTAAAGAACTATTGTCTGCCAATATGTGGTTTATTAACAATTTATGTATGTCCATGATTCCATTGCCGAGTGTATATTAGATGACGCTGATCATAAATAGAGCAACAGTATCGGCAAAGAAATTGAATCAAGGCTTGAACTGAAGTGTCCTTAGTACTGCAATGGAACATTTCCCGACAATATACTGATCAAACGTTCTACAGTCACAGAGCGGGCCAACCAGGCAAGGGAACACCTGGAAACAGACGCCGATCTCGACAAATACGATGGGTGAGTAGGACAAAGGTCAGTTTATATAAATTAATTCTGGCAGACGGCACATGTCAGATGTTTTGAAATAATGTCAAGTTTTCCAGACTGTACTAGTTTTGATACGGTATGTACAAAGGAGAATTGATAATAGACAGGAGAAGAAAATGCACAATCATACTACCTTAAAAGGGATCCATGGGTTTCAGAATGATGAGAAACGTTTCATACCTTTTGGAGTGGGAAAAGTCCTCAAAATGTTGCACATAACGATTAAGCTTAAGAAACCCATGAATAGCCAACACAAAAGGCTTACAGACCACTTTCTTTCAAACCTAAAGTAATATAGAAACCTCTATTGCATTCTACATTTGCTTTGAAGGACAAAAACAAACACAAATCAAATTTAAACATTGTCTGTATAAGTGGTTTGTATTTAGTAATGCTGTTATTTCGCACTTTTCTTACTTTGTGATTCAAGCATATGCGCTGTAGATAAAATGCTGTTGCTAGGTGAACATCAGTAACATGAAAAGCCTTGCTGCTCAGTGCCCCATCAACTTAGTCTTGTGTTCGGTCCAGTGAAGCAGACTTGGACTCTTTAAACACGACTGCAGACTTCACATAATTCATGATGGGTGCACTTGTGGTAGTCTTTGTGATGCAGTGAGCAGCGGTAATGTAGCTTGGCACAGTGTGATGCCGATCTTATATATCGAAGGCTTTCACAGTAAGATCTGCTGCCAAGCCCTGTTATAGAGATTATAGAGATTCTGTGGTGTAGCTTTTTTCTTTATGTATGGGCTTTAGTGTAAAAAGTATAAGCAATTGGGTAATCAGTCTCTGTCCTGCCGCTATTCATTTTTATTGCAATTGATGTCACTTATAGATCCAACAAATTAACTCTAATGTGCAGAAAAGTGCTAATGTTACACTTCAGGTCATTACTTATAATCAGTGTCCATCACTTAATGTTAGAACAGGGAAATGTATTTGTGATTAGATCAGCAGTGTTGGGAATTACAGTGTTTTGTTGAACTTTTGCTCTATCTCGGTGCAGGCAACCTGATGAAATCACTAATGCTGGAAAGTAATCTTCCGTAAAACCTTGCTTGTAAGGGCATTTTTCTGGAAAAGTAGCCCCCACAATATACTTCCTAATGTTGGTCCATGCTGTTACTACACTGATGTTTTTTGTTACAATCCTAATTATGATTATGTTTTGTCACTTTGTACAGGCTTGTGTGTGTTGGTGGCGATGGCATGTTCAGTGAGCTCGTCCATGGTTTGGTGACTCGAACTCAGAATGACAACAAAGTGAACTTGGATGACCCGTGGGCTGAGCTGGTGCCGACTGCTCTGAGGATCGGCATCATTCCAGCAGGTGGGCTTTGAAAAGAAAATCCTCCAGGTTTTAATATTAAAGGATTTGTTTCTGCTGCCACTGAACATGACTATGGCCTGGCTGTGGTTGAACATGAGCGAACACTAGAACAGATTATCATAACATTTGTTGTAAGAAACATCACATTTGTGCTAAAACAATATATTTCCTACTATAACCTATATGCCCCCTGAGGTTATTGTTTAACTTTCACAGTCAGACAGTAATAAGGCCACTCAATAGGCTCTGTTGCTTTTTACAGCAGCCCAAAAAGTCCGGATGAAATTATGCAAGGGGTTTAGTGGCTTCAAATAGTTACCTGCAGTGTAACATTTGAAGCAACATTTGCTTGTTGGTAATACTTAGGTTTGATTTCTTAAGTTTTTCTTTTTTTTATGAAGAAATGTACTCAAAGTACTCAAAATCATGACATTTTCCAAAGAAATGTTAAGTGCGCTGGGTCACTTGGCTCTATAGAAGTGAACCACTTCTCTGCTAAGTACACTTGCTATTGCTTTTGAAAAAGTATTCAGACATTTTAGTCAGAAAATGTGTGTTAAAAGGAGGTCTGTTTTTAAGAGGATTAAGGTTAAGTGTTAACAAAGGCACTTTCTCATTCTTTGAATGAACACACCTCACACTTCTATATAACTACAGTGTATTGGTGTATATCATACACACAAAAATCTAGAGCCTAAGTCAGGACTTAGGCTCCCAGTTTAGGCTTCTCTACTGAGTACCACTAGCCATACCATCCCCACAATTTTAGACCCCCTGTGTTAAACCTGGTCTTCTTGCGAGTATCCTCTGAATGACATCTTCAAGCTCCTCTGTCACGCTGCAGTGAACTAGCCCATAACATCACGCCTTAGATTCACTCGTTGTCTCTTCTCCATCCCCTCTCTCTCTTCTTTCCCCTCTCTGGTCTTCTTTTATCAGCAGCGCCGGGTCCATTTCACCACTCGAGCATGATCAAAGTGGAGCAGATAGGTCTGAAATTATGCCATGTGGCGCAGAAAAAGAGATAGGACCTTATTACCTCTCAAGTTGAAAGATTTAGCGTCAAACTTCACATTTCTCACGGAGCAGAGGATGTCTCTTATCGTTCATTTGTTGGCTGAGGAGCGCTCATGAGCCAGGGGCACCCAGATATACGATTAGCTTTATGATTCTCGGTACGCATCACTAATAAAATCATCCGGCTGAACTTTTCACACTTGGTTGCAGCTTTTACAAGATACAGAATGGCTATGCTCTTGTCCACAAATGTTAGTCTCTCAGTTTGTATGTGGAGTCACAAAAAGCACCGAGAAAATTAAGTGACAGGAAAAGTGTATCTTTCGTAGTTGGTCTGCGTAGTCAAATGAAAGGTGTGTAGGAAATTACAGTCAACGTTTAAGTAATAAGAGTTTTCGAGTTTTAATGTAGGGATAGTTATGCTCATGGTAATGTTTTTTATAATAATTGCTGGCCCTGTGTTCTTTAAATATCATGTTGTAACTTTTTTTGGTGGAGGGTCGACAGTCAACTAATCGATCTCCATGGAAACAAGCAGGCGACACCTTAAGACCAAGTTTCAGGTCAGATCTCTGGAGAGACGAGCTCAGTCGCTGTGAGAACTCATGTCTTTCAAAGTATTTTTGAGGCAATACAAAATCTATAACTGAATAAATGCAAGATAGATAAGTTTAATCCATATTAGACATATTAGGCAATAACATCTCCATGGAGACAAACCCCCCGCCAGAAAATTAACACCATGCACCTTTAACTTATCAGCTTTCATTTGTATTTAATGTTTTAGGAGGTACCTACTTTTCACTGTTAATACCATTTAATACATTAGGAAGGCAAAGCGATACTCTGTAATATATGACTCAGTTGGTCAACTTTTGAAAGACAGAATAACAAGAACATCAAGAAGAATAACATTCATGCATGATTGTTGGTCAAATCCCTGCCTCAATTCTGAAAAAAGCCACAAGCTAAACCTGATCACAACAGATTCCAAAACAAACTAAAACAGTCTTTCTCAATAGAAATATTTGGTTTTCCAAGTAACAGCAGATTCAGGGGCAGTTTCAGGCATTTGGTGGCCCTAAACAAGATCTTGGTTGTAGCCCACCAAATGACAAACACTGTCATTAAATATATGGACATAACAATGGAACATACTGTAATAAAATAAAGACTTGAGGTGTTGTCTAAATCCAAAATTATTAAGAAATGAGGGATTGCCTGGGGAGAAAAAGTTACACTTGGGGTTTCAGGCAGAGCAGACACTTATCAATCAGCATTTACATGTTGGTTGTTTGAAATGAGACAATAGCCTATGTAAAGGGGGTTTGTGGGTTCTCCTCTAAGAGAATTTGAACAAAACACAAGTCATTTCCTGTATTCTGAGGCGGTTTAGATCTAATATTTTATCTCATACCCATTAGAATGTTGCACAAGACATTATGATAATATTATTATATTATATAATTTATTTGACCAGATCAAACCAGGTTAGGCTTGAAGATACGCAAGAGTTTTAGAGTGGAGCTGCAGACTTTAGGTTGGGCTTTGTCTGCTCTTCTCCCTGCATCACACCCACTGTGACTTCACTCTCCTCTCTGAGAGGCTCCAGAGAACCACTGCTGCAAACTCTTCTCTTTTGCACTTAGCCTATACCAATGCACTTGAGTTTTCCGTGAATGAGTTTGACATAGCGTGCTGCGCAGTGCTGCACTGCGGTGCATATTAATTGCTCGAAGCATTTGTCATATTTTTTTTTTTTTACTGTTTCTAAGTGAATACAAGATGATTCTCGTCAAATAAATAGTGTTTTGCTACTTGAGCTTCGTAGAACACATTTGTGGAGTCAAAACTGTTTGGTCAACCTGTGGCTCTGCTGGTGCTGCGTGCTTGTGTGTGAGAGACACATACTCCGCTCCCGATCCTTTTAAACAAAGCACCAGAGAGTTCGTTTTGCTCACATGCGCGCTCTCTGTAGCGCGCACTCCGGTCACCTGAGCATGTAGCCCTCCAAGAGGTTGTGGCCCTGACCAGATCTAAACCTAAATCTAAAGGATAGGACTAAACCATGATAAAAGTAGTTCTACATCAGGACAAATGAATTGGATGGCACAAGCAAAAATGGAAGAAATACTAATGTTGACGCAGTGTACAAATACAGCACCTGAGCTAGATTTTGTGAACCACTATGTTATTTTACAACCTTCGGTATTGACTAAACTTTTCAAGCGTAGCAGGTATATTGCATGCCTCCTTACCAACGACATGTACTGTTTTTCTTGTGTCTGACCGTTGCCCTCTACCTAACAGGCTCCACTGATTGTATCTGCTTCAGCACAGTGGGCACCAATGATCCGGTCACGTCTGCTTTACACATCATTGTGGGTGAGTAATTGAAAAGACACATGTGCTTTTTACTTGTGGACTACAGCTGTGGCAGGTTTCCTTTCTGTTAGATATTATCGGAGCTGGTCCGTCACCGGAAATGCACACAACCTTTGAACTGAAACGACAATAGGCAACAAATGCAGGGCCTCACACAGGCAGGGTAGAAGTAGGCTCTAAGATTTGTATTGTAACAAATATGTTTGATCTTAATGTGTGTCAAACGTATCAAACTCTATCACAGACTGATAGTATTGCATATGTGTATATTCATAGTTATATTTGAAACGTGAGCTCAATGTAGTGGCTAATACAATCACAAATATTCGTCGTATTCGTATTCAAGCTCTTCTTTAACTCTGATGATGAAAACTAAAAGAAAGCTTTTAACGGTTACCCTAAGTCATGTATTTTTTGTGTGAATAAATCATCACTGTGGTGGTCCGTAAATCAGTCAAATCAATATTTGATTTGAACTTGTCATATTTGATTGACATATAGATGTTTTTGAAATACATTTGACTACTTTTATTGTTGGATAGACACCAGTTAGACATCAGTTATAATATACTGTAGGCTAGAGAGATTTTGGGTTCTTTTGCTGATCATTATTCTGTTTAATTTGCCACTATTATTATATTAATTATATTATTAAATATTAATGATAAAAAAAAATCATTATGTACAATCAAAAAAAGAAACATAGAAAATTCTAATTAAAAAGTCCATCTCCCTGTAAGTTTGTATAACATGAGTGCAGGAACCATGACCATGACCTCTCCACAAGCCTTTATTATAACTGCATGTAACCAGGTCTGCAAATTAGCCTTTGGATGGATGGCCTATGGACATTCGATTACAATTTTATATGTGGCAATTCTCGCTGTTCTGTCCCTTTTTAAATAGATGACTAATAAATGAATAAACCTACAAGATTGCGAATGAATCGAGGAATAAGTTGGGTCTAACAAAAACATGTTTTGAGCAAAAACGGCTTTGGTTTGTGTCATTTAAAATCACACATAATTGTGCCTGTTAAACCCGCCTTACTCTGTGTCTATTTCTTCTCCAGGTGACTCACAGCCAATGGACGTGTGCTCAGTTCACCACAACAACTCCTTCCTCAGATTCTCCATCTCGCTGCTAGGATACGGTTTCTACGGAGATGTGCTGTCCGACAGTGAAAGGAAGAGATGGCTGGGCCCCGCTCGCTATGACCTCGCTGGTAAAACTCTAAACTAAACTAGGTCTAAACCAAAAGGAGACATAAATAAGAATTAAATCATCATTAAAACAATTTGGCAAAATGGGTATTCTGAGGTGGAAAAAAACTATTTCATTTAATTAAAGCAACCTTCTTCTTCTGTGATTTCACTTTTCACTGTGCTCATTGGTTGAATCCACCTGTCACTCACTCTGACTAGGTGACCATCAGAAGGATTGGGCAGGGTAAAGTTAATGGCTGGTGTCTTTGTTGGAGCTCAGAGTTGCATAATGCAAAAAATCCCTGAGTGCACTATAGCCATCTCTCCAGACGAATCACAGTTCTATTTTAAAGGTGCACTATTTGTTATTGCTTTGCTTGGAATGATAAGCAGATGCATATTTTTCGTGGTGATATTTTAGCCCCTTTTAATTAAACAAATGCTTCAAAATGCTTCTTACAAAACAGCTCCCAGGACTAAACCGCAGTCCCACTCGCTGGCGCCTCGCAGGTGTTTAGGGTCAGCTTCTGAGTTCAAGCCTGGCTAAGCACTTATACTTCCCTTTTAACCCTGGATCAGCTTATTCTAACCTGACTTAGACCCGACACAGTCCATTGTAGAAGGTCTTTGGACTTATGTGTGCTGGTGACTGCAGAGGATTTCAGATAGTATCCAACAGAGGGATTCTGGCTCAGGAGTTAAGGCTAAAGGTTTTACTATAACCACCTTCAGCCCTGCTCCCATGGGACCTCCTCATATACACTACAGCTCAATGCACTGTACACTACTGGGAGTGCAGTAATCTACTGTATAGCATGAAAAATTCAAACAAAATTAAACAGCACCCAGCCGGAACAAGCAAGAAATGAATTTGTATTTGTTTTGAGATACACAAAGACACATTTAGAAAAACATTTATAGGAAATTTAATTGGTTTATTAAGCGCTAACGTACAGCAATCTGAAAACATGTTTACGGTTAGGTGCGTTGTTGTAGTTGAAGTCAGGTTTGAAATTGAATTGAAACAGGAATTTAATTAAAGTACATCTCCTTGTTTGGCAAATGGGTAGGTTGCAGAACATCTAACTTTTGCCTGTTTGGCCTTCTCATTTTTTATGACTTTAATTTTATAATTGCAGATTTCAGTTAAAGTTATAATGGTTTAATCATGTTACTGCTGATTACACAGTTATAAGTACATAGGCTTCCTGCAGTGGTTATCCGCAGTTCACGTCTTTGATAGATCAGGTTGTGGTAATAAGTATTGACCGGATATTGTGCAGGTTTAGACCAAGTTTTGTCCTGATTACCTGGTTTAGTACACGTTTAGATTTTGTAATTCTAGTTCACACATGTCTGGTTTTCATTGAGATATAAGATAAGAAATATTCATTGATTTTATTTAAATTTAGTTGGATTTCCACTCATTCAGTTTGCCCAATGTTATAAGTGTGCCGCGTAACACTGTTTGTTTTCTTTGTTTTGTATTTTCAGGCGTAAAAACCTTTCTCAACCACAACTACTATGAAGGCACAGTGTCGTTTTTACCTGCTGAGGACGACATGAGCAACCCCAGAGACAAACTGCAGTGTCGATCAGGGTAAACAGCCACTCGCAGCGGACAGTATCGAGATTTTCAACGCTTTAATATAGCTTTGAAAAGTACAAGGTCATACAGTATGGCTCACAGTAGACTCATGTTGGGGGGGTTTTTAACAGGGCAATCAATAAAGTTGAGTTGCAGGCATAAATTTGTATTGCACCTTTCAAGCTGAACAGCCTTCTCAAAGCTCTACACTGTTTTCATTATACAGTCACTCTATACCTAAGGGTTGGTTATGTAGCCACATTTGCAAACATCACATTCATGTATTAGCAATCATGTATTGTTAAGTGTCTTGCAAAAGGACACAACAGCAGCATGCATCTGCTGACATTTGAGTCGGTGGATGAACGCTCTAACCACTGAGCTTCTGTCGTCTGAAAACAAATGTCAAAATGCCTGTTTGAAATCGAAACTATAAATAAGGGGAAGAAAATTAACATCTGAACTGTTTCACGCTTCATGTGTTCTTCCCTATGGTGTTTCTACTGTTGTTGTTTTGCTGTTGTTTTTTACTGAGCAGAAGTATTCAATAGCTTTATGATCAGATCTAGTAGTGTGAAGTAACAAAGTACAAAAGTAAAAGTTCTGTACTTAAGTAACATTTTAGGGTGGATACTTTTTACTTCACTACGTTTGAGAGCAGGTAACTTTATTGTACATATTTGAACAGGACTGAAAAGTAAAATAATTCTTCTTATGTTTTAGACCTGCTGAAATGGTTGAGGGATAGAGTTCCAAGTCATGGCTTTGAGCAAACAAAACAAATGTAAAAGACCAGGATAATTGCTTTTGATGACCAACAATCTTAAACATGTATAATTGTTTATTAAGAAAACAATTTGACGCTTCCAATAGTTTTAGTAATGTGTGTGAATTACTTTAACTTTTTTATTCTTACATAGTATATTTTAATGGTGTACTTTGCTCCTGTATGTGTTCTTCACTGGTCAGTCAGACATAGCTGCTGCACGTCACTCAAGATATTTCCCATTAAATTATTTGCATTCATTTCAAACCAACTTATGTTCTGCTAGTATTTCGAATAACTGGTTTTGCTACTGCTTTCCTCATTCAGCAATACCATGAATAGCCAATTACTTCAAGGTATGAGCCAAAAAATACACGCACTGGTAGTATGAGTCCTAAAGCGACATACTTTTGTGTAAAACAGTATCACCACAATATTTTGGTTATATTCTGAGATTGTTCTTTGCCATTTTGCAGGTGTCGTGTTTGTCACATGTCAGGGTTGGCAAAGAAGTCTGCGCAAGGTACAAAACATTTTTATATATAATAAGGGTTAGGGTTATGCTGTGAGTTCGTGTACCTACTTTTCTGCTTGTAAATAAACGAGAATATGAATAGTCTCTCAAAACAAGACACACTTTCAATCTTTAATTACAATACACTTTAATTTATTTTTATCTTGCTTTGTCCTAATTTTCCTTGATGCCATGTTTGATTAGATTCTTAATGAGTTATTGATTAAAATACACAATTATGTTAGTGACACTGAATAAAACTCATCATCATTTTAATTGAAATATTTTCATTACCAACTCTCCAAAACTAAAGCCTTGGCTCCAATTTGATGCCGATTCAGGACTCACCTGAGAAAAATGTATCAAAATTTGACAGTAGTTTTTTCACGCCTGCGTTGAGAAAGTAAATATTTGTTTATGTAAATTAATGTAATGTGTATATATAGCATATTTTTTTATACCAGTTGAGAATCACTGTTCTTGGTTGGTTCACTTTGCATCATTTGCTTAGCGATTTTTGTTTGTTTTTTGTCTTCCCCTGTTCTCTTTGAGGGGTAAACTCATCCAACTGCTGAGTCAATGAGTCCTGACACACAAATGGTCTCCCTCTCAGAGAAAAAGGTTATTTGGAGACATTCGCTAATGCATACAGGCCTCACACAGCTGCCTTTGTTTTGTTCTTGCTCCTCAAATGCTACTTTAATCACTATCACAATTGCAAAGCGACATTTCCCAGAAGCCTCAGCAGGCTTGTTATCACTGGTGATCACCTCTGTAAGTTTGTTTTGCCAAATGGAGGGTAAAGGTAATGATTTTTTCCGAACTAATTTTCCCTTGGAGACACAGTAAAGCTAATTTGAATGTGATTTTGTCGCACACTTGGTCGGTTATCGAAGCACTGACAGTTGCGCAGTCCCGTGGGTGAATCGCGACGTCTGATTGGCTCATGAACAGCGAGTGATCTCTGCGGAGCAGTGTTAGCGCTTTGTGAAGTGCGACCATCACGTCTGCTGTTGTGGAAATCTGCAAAGTGTGTCTAATCAGAAAAAACAAGCTTAATCCAATCCCACTTTTATCCAAGTGACGTCTTTTGATATGGTGAGCTGCTCCTTGGCCAAAGAATTGCCTTTTAAATATGCAACATTTTGAGTTGTGCTAAAGTAAAAAGACATCTACCACTGACATTTAAACTTTTTACTTCTTTCTGCTTCTAAATTGAAATCGTAACTTTTTATTTCCTTCTGCTACGGAGAGGAAAAGTTGTGTTGAAATTTGTGCCAAGACATCTGGATCTTAATGGACTTTCATTAGTGCCAATAAGTGTTTTGTGTTAGACTTGGACTGTTCCAATCCACAATTTACAATTTAAAACAATTTGTTACTTAAAATATGAAATTTATTTGCCCTAGTGAAAGAAGGTTGAATTAGAAGGTTTTTATCTCATACGTATCTCTTAAAGGTGGTGCTAAACTACATTGAGGATAAATGAAATGCATCTTTAGTTTCAGAGGTTGGAACTCGGACCTCGGAAAGACGTTTTCTCAGAGTTTCTGTGTTCCCGTTGAAAAAAAAAAGGACTCAAATCAGACATAAATGACAGCAAAGTGTTCAAATCAACTAAAATGTGGATCCAATTAAGTTAATGTGTGTTTTTACATTTGTATTGCAAGTCATAAATCAACGTTTGAAAGGGAATTTCTGCTGCCACATTAGCGGTAGCGCAGAAGCAGGGTCAACGATAGAAGACCCTGTGAAGAGTACAGAGCAACTAAAGGGAAAATAACACAAGTACAATGAATATTTCAACTGTCAGTTAAACTTTATCCAAACGCAGGGTGCAGCAATGTTGGGTTGTCTAATTCGGATAAACTCTGGGTTCTGAAATGTCGCCCGAGTTGGTAGGAATTTCGAGATGTGTGGGTCTTCCAGTGTGAATTTACAAGTCAGCAATTGGAACACAGCATAACACACCCTGTTGTTGTGTGTGTAGACCTACACATGAGTCTTATTCACTGGGCTACTAGATGATATAAATTACATCCTTTAAAGTTAATAAACTCATTAACTTCAAAACACCATGGCTTTAGTGTGACAACAATAAGCAATTTAGTGTCTAAAATGAGCATGGTTAAAGCTGACTGTACACTACAATCAAATTAAAGTGTGGTATATCTGTAAACTGAGTAGATCTCTCAGAGTCTGTTCCTAAGTTTGTGCCAGTTTCAGGTGGCAGAAGTACTGAAGGATTATTTAAACAAAAGCAGATAGTCCTTTGGCATTATGTGGTGCAGACAGAGAAAAACACAGATTTAACATAATAATGGAGCGGCTCAGTATCGTTGGAATCTTGTTCAAATCTCATGCCACATTTGAAAGATTTTGCCGTGCATCCAAGAACAAATGTGCTGAGGGACTTAGAAGTACTCAGTTTTAAAAGTCTGTCATTTTCCATGTTACTGGTGACAGCTTGGAAGTCAAGTGCTTAGTATTTGTGCCAATAAGTTATGTAATATGTGATAATAAATCATATTGACCAAAAAAAGTGGCAAAATATGGCTTTTTCCATATGTTAAATGAGGCAAGAGTAAAGTGAAGCCATGAGTCAAGGAGGGATAATTTGAAAGTATTGATCCTACTAAACCCCACTGTAGTTGCTTTATTTACACTATGCTGTTTTTTTACACATTTAATTTTTTACAAACTAAGAAATGACTATCACCTTTGTATATATAATGGAAATATGTATCCCCAAAACACAACACTTAATACTCCATGTGACTAATGCCAGTTTCAGAGAGGCGTGGCGGCTGCACAGTGCTCAGTGGGAAGTTCATGGCCATAAACGCGGCGTGTATGAGCTGTGCCTGTCCCCGCAGTCCCAAAGGCCTGTCCCCCTCGGCACACCTCGCAGACGGGACCGTAGACCTCATCCTGGTCCGCGAGTGCTCCAGGATCGACTTCTTCAAACACCTGCTACGGCACACCAACAAGGACGACCAGGTGGGGGATATTTAGCAGTTATTGTGCCTGCTACATCACCTTTTATGCAACATCTTAGATCTCATGTAGGAAACTTTGAACACTTACTTGAATTATTAGGTTTTTTTTGTTTTTTTTTATGTGCTAAACATTACTGTCAGTGTCACAGTGGACAAGGTTTATGCTTGAACTAGACAGTTTACAGATCCCAACAGAAATAAAATATTAAAGGAGACTTATAATGCTTAATTGATTTTTAAGAGCTCTTTACCATGTTATTGTTTTCCTTTCTCATTTACACATTTGACATTGTATTTGGATTTTTATTTTGCCGTCCAATTAATTCATTTTCTTTTGTCTTAAACGGTCATATACATAGGATTTAGCAGCATCATGCAGCCATTTTGGTACTAGGGATGTTAAGATTATTCGGTTAATCGATAATCGTTGCAATATAATAACCAAAAATAATAATTTCTACAATATTAGAAACACTTTTTTTTATTATTGATTTTTTTTTATTATTTTTTTTATATATATCCCCAAAGAAATACTTTTTTTATCTTGCTGTTTTGTCCCATTTAACTTAATTTGTCAGAAAGTTCAATTTGGTAATTGAGCACACAAACTTAGAATAGTAACATGTTAGAAAACAGGAATGAAACAAAATGAAAGATTTCACTGTTGTTTGGTCACAGTCTCGATAATTGTGAATAATTGTTAAATCGTCATATTTTTCTCACAATAATCATAACACTAAAATTTGAAATCATGCTATCTGTTTACTGTGAAGGGGTATGTGGCAGGCTTTTTTTCATGTTATTAAGTTATTGTAGATTGCAATTTAAAGTGTCATACATTTTTTTTTAAAAATGATACACAGATACATAGATAATGCCTACATAGCAGACAAAAGCATAATGTGTGTTCTTTGAAACAGTATTATATTGTTAGTGGTATGTCTATGGTATTTTCATTTTAAAACAGTAACATGCCTTTCTGATATACCATAAAACTGGTTCCTATAGTTTCATATGGTAAATGTATTTATTTTATATAAAGGGATCAGGAGGAGAGAAAGGAAAAAAAAAAGTAAACACGTTTTTCTTTCGTACTGGTCAACTTTAATTATCCATTTCAGTTCCAACCAGTAATAAAAACTGCAGTATCCGATTCCCAGCCTGTCTTCTTTCCCATTGAACCTAATGTGGCCCACCAGGAGCTGCTCACCTCAACCTGTGCCTCGATAAATTGAGTGTGTTGTAGTGTGCAGCGGAGAGCAGAAGGCAGGAGTTAGCCCACTGCTGTGCTAGCATCTCCATCTGCTGACTCCGCTCATTTCACCAGCTACAGTTCACTTTAGTGCAGACGCTTTAGCCCCGGCGCTTTCCTATCTTTCATAAATAACCTGCAGTTTGGTCCAGAGAGGAGGCATGTAATGGCTGCATCACGGTTACAGTAATGAATGGAAGAGGTCTAATACGCCTGTAGGATCACACCAGCATCGCCGGCGGTCTGGTGGGATAGGTAATTATTGCCTCAGGGTACGCCGGTGGGACAGTTTATCTCATTTACAAAGCAGTAATTTTATCTATTGTGGCTGTCTCGAAGAAATTACACAGTGACTTTTGGTCAATAGCGCTTTGCTGGTGAAGTTGTGTTTTAA
Source organism: Chaenogobius annularis (assembly GCA_015082035.1). Lineage (NCBI taxonomy): Eukaryota > Metazoa > Chordata > Actinopteri > Gobiiformes > Gobiidae > Chaenogobius > Chaenogobius annularis. The sequence goes on along the minus strand of BJKM01000004.1, from coordinate 942,537 downwards.
TCTATCGTTGTCTATATTCAGGTTTTGTTTAGACTTAAAGTGTTTGTTGGCTCACACTGCACCCACCAAGATGAGCTCGAGATATAGAGATGTGTTCCTGAGCGCTGTACGGCAGCTGCTCTCTGCTCCTGACACGTTTTCTTTGCGGTGTTGAAGGATGGGTCAAATGCAGACAATGAATTTCTTTTACCTACAGCACCTTGACCTTACCAAAACCTTGCCCAAGCACAGAAAGTCCCCAAAGCGTGGCACGTTTGTCCGTTGTGAGTACAATCCATTGTGCACAAGCTCGGCCGGCTTCGTGCTTTGTCACAGTTGTAGGAGGAGGGCCATGCATGTTCCTCTCGCAGAAAAGAGTGAATGAATTCTGCTCAGTGCAAACCCACAGAGCTACTGTTACCATGCTGATGAATGAGGTAGTTTTGATGCCTCTCATATCCTGTTGTCCTCATCGCTACGCTGCAGTTTAATCTGAAAGATGACAGCGCGGCCCCTATCATGGCGTGATTCCAATCCGCCTCAAATTCTAAAGATATGTCACAGGGCTAATCATTTCAGTTACAATGTTAAAGTTGCCACTTTGTAAGTTTGTAACGTTTGACCGGCTGGAGATATTGCTTTGCCTGGAAACGTATCCATCTCCATGTTCAGTTCTGTGGGGCGACGACCCCGCTTACAGTAGGAAATTATGTTTTTTAAGGTGTTTTTAGGGCTGTCAAAAAAAACTATTTTAGTCAAACAATTATTTCTATTTGTAGTTCTACATTATCAACCAAATGAAGGTAGAGCATATGGTGGCTGAAGTCTTTTAGATAGGGAATATTTATGAATAAAGTAAATTATTGATGACCTTAACTCTGAAATAGTTTGTTTTTTTGGGGAGCAGTTGACATCTTGATTTAAAATTGCTGCTGTCTTTGTTCTAAAAAAGGTCTTTCTGTCTGTGTTTTAGAGTATAGTGTAATAATTACAATCCTCAAAACATTTTTAAAGTCACAATTTGACAATGAATCTTGCAACTATCGTTTTTTTTTTTTTTTTAACCAACAAAAATACCTGTTATTGTATAAATGTAAATATGTATGTTTAATGCCATACTGTGGAACATTTTAGGCAAAGCAATTAAATATCCATGACAGGCAGATGGCCGGCAACAGTGCTAACTCCATCATACTGTCATTTTGGGTTATGGTTTCACCCTTGAATTCTTCCAGATTTGTTCTAGATTACTGCTAAATGTTTTAATCTAATCAGGAAGGCATGTATCTGTGTTTGAAAACGACTCCTGTGAAACCAAGGCAATCCAAGGCAACAAGACATACACCATCCAATCTTGCTTGACTACCGAAAACTGGAACAAGCTCAATGAAAAATTAACCGTTTAGCAGAAGGAAATTGAGAAATTGAAGATCCTGTTAGAGTGTGGAAGATTTGGCCGCTCTGTGAAGTGTGGAGCATGTCTTTAGAGAGATTAACATTCACCAAATCAGTCTTCACCAAAAACAAGCAGTGTGTGCAGCCGAGGGTTCGTATTACCATGCACTCAAGCAGCGTTTCGAAATACCATGCATATTAAAAAACCCAATCAACATAAAATCGGAGATTGCGAGGCCCGTACCAGAAAGGGATGGTAGAAAATGAAGGAATGGGAAAGTCTAAACATTTGGCAATGCAGTGTTGAAGTTCGTCTGCGCCACAGCTAACAATTTGAGCTGAATATAAAACTCTGTGGATCTTGTCTGTAATTTTGGGACTGCAGAAAAGGGATTTTTCCCTTTTGTCAAATCTGTAGAATATGTCTTTGTTAGGGCCTAAAGCCATAAAATAGTAGTAGTAATTGTTTAAATGTTAATCTTATCCAAGTAACTTCACGGGTAAAAACGGGCGCAAAAGTATTAAATATATATCAAAATGCTGACAAAATTCGAAAAACTCAACATGATTAAAATTCAGGTCTAACAATGTTTCTACTTCAAGAACTGGATTGGCTGTAAACCATAAATAAAATAAAATCAGGAGATGCACTATAAAAATGATTAGCGCTGCCAGTTGGACCCACACCTCACTTTGGGAAACACTGAACTAGATCTTTACTCACATATCGAGCTGAAGTGAGTTCTATGAGTGATAAGGGCTGAGTGACTTTGCATCTCAGTTCACTTAATATCAGCCTCAGTGTCCATACCGAGCGAGGAGAAACAGAAGTGAGGCGGCTCTAAGCGTATTCATGGCCTTGTCAAAAAGCCTTTTAGGTCCAACGTCCCGTCCGTGAATGCAAAGAGCACGCTCATAAAGTGGCTCTGATGTGAAATAAATGGTTGTCAGTGAGTTTTTTGGATGAGTGGGGTGAGATAGACAGTGGACAGGCAGAAGAATGAAGAGTGTAGGGGAGAGGACTGGTGGGGCAGTAGTTGGCGCTTCAGCCTCACAGCAGCTGTCAGCCCTCACGCAACAAGGTCCTGCGTTCAACTCAAGGCAAAGTGCATTGTAAATAGGCTCCCTCCCCTTTGGAGTCAGATCTTTCTTGGAAATTAGGGAATTTCCTGCTTAAAATAAAGAACAAATAAGATTGAAAATGACTTTTGGATTTTTACATTGTACATATGACTACTTTTGAAACTTTTTCTACCAATAAAATAAAATAGAAATAAATGGGGGGAAAAAAATCATCAGACATTAAAAAAATGATTTACTAGCCTATTCATTATACTCCTTTTGTTTACATTTTCAAGTCTTGTATTACACATCATTCCAACTGATTATGCACAGATGTCTGTAATCAGAATAGTTTGAAAATGTATTTAGTGTCCAGAACACTGAATTTCATTTAAAATGTATTTTGGTAATGTATCCCGGTGCATGGTCCAATCAGAGTTCTGTATACGGAATACTTTGAATTCTTTCACTTTCTTGCAATGCATTATAGCCTATAAAAGAAATTAAAACTGTTTGTTTGTGTGTTTATGCATGTATTTATCACTGATTATAGAAGGCGAAAACTGACACACCGAATGGTCTATTTTGAACTTTTTCTCACTATATAAGGCGCAACTCGGAGCCTATAATTGCATGATCATGTAAGCTAAACAAAAACAGTCCCAACCTTGATTTTCAATGGAAACACGTTCTGACACAGTCTGATACGCTAAATCAAACGTTAGCGTATTCAGCAGTAACTCAAATTGCTCAGGTATAAACGTGAAAAAACAGTCAGATACCGCTAAATCATTTCTATTTTGTGACTTCCCAACACTGTCTGTGATAAAAAATAACCCTGCACTTCTGCACAACAGGCCAATCTTGCAACCAGGTAGTCCGCACAGAAAATGTTTTGCTTTCTGTTTTCAGAATAAATCCTCATAATCCCTTCTGCTCTTCTCCTCAGTTTGACCACTTGTTTGTCGAGGTCCACCGAGTGAAGAAGTTTCATTTCCAGCCACGACGCACTGAAATGGTTTCAGTGGAGGACCTCAGTGAAATCCCCAAGAAGTGCACCTTCACACCAATATGCTCCGCCCCTTCCAGGTGTAACCATGGCTCCGCCCACAGCAGCTGGACCTGCGACGGCGAGATCCTGCCCCATCTCGACATTGAAGTCAGGTAATGGTTAAAATACACCCGAGCCCTTTACAAGCAGCGCACACAGGTGATCTATGGGTGCTGTACTCGCCTCTTCTCTTGCTCTGTGCAGTACAAACAAGTCAATAAAGTCAGTGGTGCTTCTGTATTTTTACCTTTGCGCAAAAGAGGAGCGGGTCCGTGTGCCGCGGGGGGAGAACAATTGTCAGTCTAAGCTAACGGAGAAATACACAAAGTTCCTTGCACCAGTGGCAATATACACGCCGATATTTTCACCACATAACCATGATCTAACACGAACATTTGACAAATAAAGAAACAAAAGCAAGTGGTCATAAGCCATAACATAATGACACAATCAACAACCGTGTTTTAGCAAAGTATTTGTTTATTTTCTGTCTTTGTCTTGGTCTTTTCTACTAGTCCATAGTTCTTCTCTTACACTCCCAGGTCTCTATACATTCCTACGGCACAGCTGGACACATCATTTATTTCATGCTCCATTGTACTTAGCCAATGATGCATGACTTTGTAATGTTACTAATTTAACGGCCCTCCCCATGTTAAAAGGCTACTCCCCTTTAATTAAAGCATGGGTCTGTCCCTTTATTGCCTCTTCCCTTTGCTAATCGCTCTCACAGTGAGCAGGTCTGAGTGCTGCTGTGTCGATAATTCATGGTTTTAGTTCGGGCGAAACAGAAATAAAGTGGGAAAAAGAAGATAAATGAGCTGAGAGTTAAGATGTAAAGCAGGGTTTTCAAACTCTGGGGTCCAAAGCAGGGCCCAAAATGATAAAAACGGTGAAGGTTGGTGGCTGCTGTAAAATAATATAACATAATCTAAGATAATATAGAAGAATATATAATATCTATCCCATTCTTTTTAATGAGGCAGTCAAATAAAAACCTACATTTTGTTGTTTGTAGGCTGGCAGGACAAATAGTTGTTGACGTGGTCATCACATTTGGAAACTAATATTAAGGATCAATATCTAAAAACTCACTTCACTTATGTCTGCAAGATTTGTTTGTGTTTTATGAACAAAATATTCTTTTTTTGGAGGGATTAGTCCCGGAAAAAACATTAGATTTAAGAAATATTGATTAAATGATTGTAAGCATTTAATTTCGGCACTACTCGCTACATCAATAAACTACCCTAAAAACTTTTACACGCGCCAATGTTTTCTAGCGAAGCTCTGGTCCTCGCGTGTGGTTGTTTGTCAGTCGCAAACACAGCCCTGGTTTTTCATTGTTTACGGCAATCTGAATAAATCTATTGAAAGCGGTACCAGCATTTAGAATACAGGCCCTTCTGTTTACACAACAGATGGAATGGTCAGGCCTTTATTAATAGACGTGATTGAGTGAATGCTTTATACTCATTCTAAATTCAGCATATGCCTCTTTGTTGCTTCAAATGAGCTTGATTCTCTACCAGAAAAGCCCCATGTTCAAACTTTATCAAATACACTTGGACAGTATTATCAAAGACACTTGGACAGTATTCCAAAAACCTGACTATTATTGGTCCGTGCGATGCCCAGTGCAGTCCGGAGGTAGTTGTTTTCCAGCCACTTTAGCTCATTAGGCTCCTCTGCGTGACAGTCACTCCCACCTGTTTCAGACGTTTCTGCTCTCACGATCCTCAGGTGCTCTGTCACTCTGCGGTTTCTTCTTGTTTTCTCCCACTTGTGCGTCAGCTGCAGGGGAGGCTGCAGTACATTATGGGTACTGTAGTTCACATTGTTTCATGCATGTGATACTAACTGAATCATAAATATTAATGGTGGGGCACAAGTTTGAGACCCCTGATGTACACGAAAGAAACTACTTTGTGCTACTTACACAATAACCCTGAATTAGTTCTTCAAAACAGTCATAGAGCCATAGATATTTATCATTCAACCATCTACACCTCAAATCTTATCATACTGTCAAAATAAATGAATAAAACAAAATCATAATATACACAATAAATAATGTGCCCCAAAAAATACTACCCCATCAATAATTTATTGAAAAGTAGGTTAATACTTCAGGTGTGACATATTGTTTGACCTAAAATATATTCTCCCTGGTTGTCGATTTCATTGTCAAAAATGTTGTTTGAGATTCATGGCACAATCTGCTAAACCAATAACCTGCTAACACTGAACTTTCCTTCTGCCAAACATGGTGTCTGAAAGTCTCACAGATCCAGCTATTATATTGTTAGCTTGTAATAAACGTCGTGCTTTGTGTGTTTCTTTGCAGTGTCCAGTGCCAATTGATTCATCTGTTTGCCCGCGGCATTGAAGAGACACAAGAGCAGCAGCAGCTTGTGTTTGAGGAGCTCTAAGAATTTGGAAACTCTCTAAATGTGGCATTTAGCTGTGAAAAGGCTGAGTTGATCTTGGCAAGGAGAAGATGCTAATATGAAGTGATACTACTGTATTTTCTAAAGTAATCACATTTCAGTGTCTTTTGATTGATTTATGGCCGTCATACAGTGGTTTGAAATGGCAGACCAGGTTGTTGTTGGTTTCCTGCGTCTTTGCCACAGCTTGCTCAGAGTTGGACTTAACTTACTATGGGCCAGGATTTTATTTTCTCCAAGTATCTCATGAAGCCTAAACTATTCCTTTAAAAGGTAACATAAAAGCAAAAAAGTGCGAAGAGATATTTAATGACAAAATATGCTTATCTGGTGCCATTTGGAATTCCCTAGTTTGAAATGCTTTATGTTTAGTTTTTCTATCTTAAAAGTGACATGTGCTTTCTCTAGCTCTTTGTTATTCTTTAGATGTATGTGGGGGGAAAAAATCACATTGAGCAGAACATAGCTGGTTCCAACTAACAATCTTTTTTTTTTTTACCTTGTCATGAAGGACAATTCAAATTGAATTTTCTCTTTGAGAGACATTTATGTCTGGAAGGTCGGCGAGCCATGAAGATAAACTTAAAGCACAGAAGAAGAAAGCACACAAATCTGATTGTGCAGACTTAAATATATATTTGTTAAACTGTGGCCCAGGTGATGCTCATTTGAGCCGGAGTGCTAATGGAAAGCAGAATACTGTGCTAATACTCTAACAGGGCTCTAGTGAATTTTGGGTAATAAGGCGAAGTGGCGAAGTGATTTGTGATTTGGGGTTCTCTGCACTGCTGCACTGCACCTGTGGCTCTGAGATCTGATCTTCATTGGTAAAAAGCAATGACAGCTCGATCATCACCTGAGATTAGCCACATTTGTGCACTTTTAACATAAATCCGAATTATCTAGTGATCTGGAAATGAGCCCATTTTAGCACTTTTTAACCATGGATTAATACCTTTTGGAGAACGATGAAGGACTGTGCTCATCTGGTCCAGTTTGTGCTGTACTATTCAAATGGATTATCTCAAATTATTTAAAATCATCAACAATTATATCTACCGGTACATACAATGTTTATTCGATGGACATTTATTTATTTATAACTATTTGCAGGAAATACAGCTCACAACTTGTTTATAATATAAATACCTAATATTAAAGCATGGTTGTATGAGTCATTTGGAGCCGGCCTTCACTTGATTCAAATACTTTTGTCTTTACTACTACCCCTTACTATAATGTAGATTTGTAAATGTAAGGTTTTTACTGTTCCACTCAAGAATTCAACTACCAGTTTATACATCTGTCAGTTTCAGGATTTGTGTTTTACTTTACACTTATTACTTGTACTGGACTACTATGAAAAACTGTGAGGGAAAAAAATAAATCAATCTGTATTTCATTCCTGTCAATTAGACTTTGCCTTGTACACGTTGGAAAAAGAAAGTCTTTATTGTCTTTATTTATTATTTGTCTATTATTATTACTTGCCTTTATCTCAATCTATTCCCGAGGTGGTGTCCTTCTCTGTGCTGCACACTTGTTCATTTCACGCTGTAAAAGTCGGCTCTCACTGAACGTGGTCCAAATCCTAATACGGGCCTATAATGTTTCACCTTCAGTTCTACTTTACTGAACTTATGATGTTCTCTCTCTGTGCTTTTATATTTGTGAACACAGCAGAAAGCCATTAGATGTGTTTTGACAAAAGTTTGATATCTTTGACTGAGAAGAAAAACTTGTACTTGTATTGCTATATTTTGCATATTTTGCAAGTACTGTATCCAGTAGATGACAAATGTATTTACCTAATAAAATTATATGAAATTAATTTCTTCTTGTCTTAAATTGTTTATGATCAGTTATGTTTTATTAGGAAAAACTATTGACCAATCCTGTAAAGTCTGGCCTATCCAAGAAATAACATTTTCATCACCATCATCATAAAATGACATAAGACATTGATGTAGTCTGCACACAGTCTTATTTGTGAGAAAACAAAAACAAATGTTAAGTAAATAAATAATAAATTACTTTACGGAAATTGAGCAATTTTTAAATAAAAAATAAATTCGATTCTCCATGTTTTAGCTGCTCGTGAGGTCTGTCAATAATTTATGGAATTTGAAGTATGTGCATGTAAATAATTCATCTTTGCAGTTTTCCATCTGTCAATCCTTATTGGTTCGACTTTTGGTGGATCAAACCACACTGACAGCCTTCACCTCTCTTTCCTGTTGCTTTAATACTGGACACACTAATCCTAATACTACACCAAATTAAATTTTACTCGGACCAAGTCATCTAGCTTTTGTTTCTTGTCAAAATCCCCTTCTTGTTGCCACTATCTTGGAGAAAAATGTTCAGTGTCTGTTGTCAGTAGCCATTTTGTGTTGATTCAGTATATTTCCATTCCAATTATTATGCGCTTTCAGGTATTGACACTAACATAAGTAGAGCATATTATTTCTTGTGTTTTGTTCATTGTAAACAGCAATATTGATCTAAAATGGCTGAACAATAGAAACAATCAAAACTGCAGGACTGAGAGGCTTCATGGTGGCATTTCACCAGCAAGCAGCAGATTTTTACGTTTGTGCTTTTATCCTTGAAAAGTGGCTTCAAATAATCACAACGAAGACCAGGGATGTCGGGTGGATGAAGACGGGAATTTTTTCTTAGCACTTGGGCCTCCAATGCAGGACAATAGAGGATTACTCAAACATTCACAAAGTAATCTTTGAGTAAAGTAATCATAAGGAAACAACATTATTAGAAGCTCATTAAAGTATTTTTCACAATACCGTATGTCTCCTTAAGCGGGAGCTGCAGATTTAGTCCCACCAGCCACAAATGTTGATTTGTTAGTTTTGTTTGCTTTGACTGCTTTCTTGCACAAGGCCTCCACAAAGCTACAAAATGGCCTTGGCCTGATCTGTGTTTTTGCAACTTTCTCTAACCGTATTCTTTTACAGAAAACAAGTCTGCCTGGTATCCGGTCACAGCAGAGGGATTCTCTAGCCTATCATCTCCACAACAGCACCAAATTGTTTTCCTCTCCCCTTTGTCCTCTCTTTCTTCTTCATTTTCTGATTTTGCCACTTCCTTATTGATTTATCCTCCATCTGGCTGCATGTGGGGCCCACTGAGGATTGTAATCTCATTCCCAAGTCCCACCTGAGACGCAAGGTGAGGCTGAAAACGCACACACAGAGCAGGGAGCTGGCCTGGATTCACCGCTGTTCTCACCCCAAGAAACATTTCCTAACGGGACAGGACAGAGTGAGGCGGCCCCTTGATACTCTCATTCACACCCCCGTGCTGTCACCTTCACACACTGAGAGGTTTGCCCCACATAAAGGAGGAAAAGCTGATTTTGAAACATGCATTAGAAGCTCAAAGCCTAGAGCGATTACCAGCTCTCTCTCACGCTGTTTGTTTGCATTCATTTTGTGCCATGAACAAGAATATTATTTGGATCTCAATTGAATATGCATTATTATTATTATGAAAAAAGGTGGCGCAATTTTATCTTTCTTGCTTCAGGCATTGTAGCTAATTAAATGTTTGCAGATTCAATCATTCAGCGTCGTTTTGACATTACATCTGATGCCCCTCTTGACACAACCTTTTAAATTGATCACATTTTGAGAGTTCTTTAAATATGTACAATGCGTGTGATGTAGAAAACAAAATAATCTATTACCTATGGGTTGACCAAAAAATCTATTCCCAGATATTAGTCAAAGTGATAGGAATTCAGTTGAGCAAGTATTGATACAGCAAAAAAAAAATCACATAAATATTGGAGCTTTCCTGAATACTTTTGAAATAGTGTGATCTATTTCAGCAATGGTATAAGACCACATCGCAATATATTTAACAAACTATTTTTATTTTGCATTGTAGATCACATTATTTTGTCCAAAAAAGGAGTGTTCTGTTATCATGGTATTGAAATTGGTATCCCTTAGTGCCGAAGTTCAGTTTGAAATTCTACTTTTGTGACAACCCTATTACCTAATTGTATTTCCAAAACACAACATGACATTCTCTCCACAAGCATGATTCCACAAAGTAAGTGATATCTTACAAGGTTTTCCCAAAAAGGACTGCATTGTCACCTCTGAGAATATTTAAAGCAAACACGCATTATGCTTTTTAATGTATTTTATATGAAACTATAAGAAAGTAGATCATTATTTTACATTTAGTCCATTGTGAACCACAATATTGATCCAAACCAGCTTAATAATAGAAACAGGTCCAAGAATCTGATATCCATTTACACATTGTTATTGTTGAAAAATGGCAACATGACATTTTTGTACCCTATGTATGAACCAGAGTTTAATTTATTTTCTTTTTTGACATAACTGTAAGCACTGGTAGAGCAGTCGGGGGAGGTGAAAACAGGAATTTTCTGAGCACAATCTTTCAATGCAGGACCAGACAGGATTACTCTCAGAAGTTTTAGATCTTTCACTCCTGAGAGGCCATTTCTTATGAAACTAGAGGTCATATTTAAAGCTTTTTGGTATTTTTGTTTTGTGTTAATAGACCCAGGAATATCTTCAGCACTACAGACAACCTTCTACTCTGTGCTTCTTTTTTGGGCTTCTTTTTGTGGAGCTTGGGATGGTTGTTTCTGGCTTTTCTTCAGAGGCTTGTTCACTCGTTTCTCTTTGAGAATGTGGCAACCTTGAGCATGGGGATGAGGTGGATTTTGGGAGCGATTGGACAGTTTAAATCTGCCTTTTTTCACTTATTAGCAGCCTTGTCAATTTAATAAGCACCACTCAACATGTATGTGGCCAACGCAAATTCAAAATGGCTTCTGACTTCTTTCAATGACCAATGCAGTGACCAACAAACCCTAGTTATATTGTTTAAATAAGCTAATGATGCTAATGTTAGCTTATCATTAGCTAATGATTAGCTAATGATAATGATAACACGTTATAACAAGGTTAAGAGAAAGTCCTTAAGAATTAATTATCTTATTATTTCCACTGTTTGTGATGTCAAGACCGCCAGCCATTGAATATATTTACTGTAACTTATCTCAGTCATAAAACCAAATACAAAAGCTCAATACTATCGGCACATGGAATTGCTTTGTGATTTTATGTGGAGTTGGTCAGAGCAGGATGCTGCAGAGGTGGTGGACAGTTGAAGCACTCCTGCGTGTATTGATCGAATCGGTCTCCCTGTGAGAGAGTGCGATCAATGAGGCTATAACAGTCCATCTTCACAGAGAGGAGCCTCTTATCTCCCACTGCCCATCGCCCACACACTTAGAACTCCAAACACCAACCAGCTCACGGCTCATGACGCGCTCAGTCTTACACCTGAGTTAAAATTTATATAATCAATGCAACTTTCAAACAGTGGAGTGTTCTGACAATTGACAGAGCCAAAGAATCTTTCCACTAAAAGATGGTGAGATACCGCCATAGCATATTGATCCATTTATCCTCTCCAACAACATGAAGGTGAAAATATAACATTTGAGTGCCATTTGAGTGTATGCTTTCCTTGGGCATCAAACACCGTACAGTAGCAGAATATAACATGTGTTTACATTATTATATTCTTATTCTTAATCTTAGTCATACATTTTTTGTATTCCTTTTTTATATTTAGTTTTGTCATTTTAGTTCATTCATTTATTTTCCTTTAGCATGTTAGAAATGACTTGGAATGAAAAATGTGTTATGAATAAAATATATTATTCTTACATCACAAATTTGAGCAGAAACCAATTAAATAAACTGGAATTCAAAATGGGAGGCCAACCCCTTTACAATGTTTGACTTGAGTGCTCAGTGAGTTCCTGTTACAGTATATTACACTCAAATATGGCATCATCATTCAGAACATACATAACAACACAAGCTGCACACTTGACTTTGATAATTAACATAATATAATAACCACTTTTATTCTTGTTAACATGAAGGCGAGAGATTCAGGGAGCTGGCAGCACAGCTTTTACAAATGTTTCCAAAAATCTTAATTTCTTTGCTCGAAAGAATGTTATTTTGCTCACCCTTTGTAAACTCGGACTGAACCATGTAATTTTCCCATTGTTCTTAATTTGTGCTGAAGTGTATGAAGTGTGTGTGAAGAAATATACTGTGGAGGGCTCAGACAGGTTTTCAAAAGTAAATGAACTGGGATGCCTTTTACAATAATTTTACTTCAAAATTTCAATTCATGCTAGTTTTTTAATTAAATCAAAACTAGATAACAATCAAATACTTGACGTGAAATGTATTTTAGTAATTACAACTAAATAAATTATGAATCTTAGAGTTCCAAAAATACCCACAGTTACATGATGTTTTACCTTTAGTTACAGCATGTGACAAGGGGAGTGGCATCTTGTGGGAAAAATGGAAATAACCAAACCATATTCCAATTTGTTTAGTGCGGCAACCTGAGAAGCCAAAGGAAAAAGGCTGTTACCATAATATCAGGATGATTTTGTTGTTTCTTCCGTTTCTTTCATCTGTGCACAAACCTCCCACAGTGTCTCACAATTTGTTTGTTTAGTCCCTTGACCAAACACTTCTCCTGCAGACAGTTAGGCCCGCACTGATGCATGCCTGTATTTTCTTGCAGCGGCACAACAGAAGCCATTGCAGGCTCCTTCTGTCTAATGGACTCATTTGGCGGAAACATCATCGTGTGTGAGCTACTTGGGACACTCCACGCTGCTTTCTGCTGGAAGGGACAAGTCTCACTAACATTAGCCTGTAATTACTTCAAGCACCATTAGCAGCACAATGGCGTTTGTGGCTTGCCCAAAACAAAGACTGTCCTGTTCGCTTGATGTTGTTGTTGGGCATTATGCCGCTTGGTTTTTTGTGTCCGGACAAACGGATCCTCCTCCAGTGATTAACAAGTAATGAGAGGGTTCTTGTGGAAGTGTTTGCAAACAGAGATCCAGCAGAGGTAATGATTGGCCTCTATAAAAACTCTTCACTCTGGACTGGACTCGGTCAAGACTTTGGAGTGCCAACTACATCAAATGTAAAATCAGGACCGTTGTCAATAATCCAAAAAATAACCACATTATAGGAATAAAGGCATAATTATTAAGCCATTAACTTTTTAAAATCTTAATAAGCTTAATAATATGAACAAATGGCTGAATAACCACAAAGCAAGTCATTCCTAAATTCCTAACTACCAGAGTTGCTATATGTGGCCATACCTGCGAGTCTGTGCCCGGCAGCTGGGGTAGTTGCACCAAGTATGGAATCAATAATGCACTGTGAAGTGCTGTAGGTCATCAAAGGCACTATACAACTTCAAATACATTATTATAATTATATTACAGTTTTGTGCATTATCCATTCACTTCTCAGTTACTCTTGGAGGTCGAAGACTTTAGAGATGTGGCAACAAATCTATTCTAGCCAAATACCGTAGCTCACCATATAAACAATAATCCATTTAATTCTTATGAGGTATGTGAGATGTCTTGCTTACGAACACCACCAAATGAACTGGGGAAGTAGGAAGTAAACCATCACCCTTTAGATTAAAAGACTGTTTTACCTCCAGAGCCTCTGTTGCTACTGCTTTCCTTGGTCATTCAACTTTTCAGGGCCCATCTACGGTCATTCTCCCCTGTGTCTTTGCCTTCACCATTTGCCCTTTTCCCTACTCCTGTCCATCTTGGTGCCAGCGCCCTGTTTTCAGCTGTGGGTGGAGAATGATTGAGGTGTCTTGGTCAGTGTCAGCACGGCTCCAGGGCAAATGCACGGTGGGACGTGGACCAGCGAACGTGTCACCTCATAAAGAATGATTAGGGTTTGGGAGGAGAGCTTAGAGTGAAAAGTGTCTGTCCTTTCCCGAGGGGCAGACTTCTTATCTAACCAGTGTCTGGGGAGAAAAACAAGTCAATATGTCGGTGCTACGATGAAACAGATATAGAGACCATCAGATTTAGCCACTGTGACACAACTATAGGGCAGTGCACTTTATGGTCAATGAGCCGTGTCTGTCCAGAGCAATGATAGAGATGGTACAGAGGACATTCGTGGAAGCAGAGACTGCAGTAATTCTGAAAATGTTAACATATCGACAAACTAAAGTCATGCATCTAAAGTATTAGTACCAGGCAACACACACACAAAACAATAAACTCAATGGATGCAGTCTTTAAAATTACACGAATTTACTATATTTATTCTGATGGTTAGTAGGGCTATATTATTTTGTTTTATAAAGTATTCCTGGTTTCAGTATATATAAAGCAAGCCAACTTGAAGCCATCTTTCAAATAGTGTTTTTGTAAACTGCTTTATTTGTTTGTTCTTCTCCAGCATGAAGCATATGTTATAAATGGTCTACAGAGCTGTTTCCCCATCTGTTTTATTCAGCTTTGATGGTTAAAAAATCTGTCATTTTGAAACAGCCACACACTCAGAGCGGGTCAGTTGCGTCTTTCTTAATAGACATTTCAAATCTAAAATGACCTCAGTGGAAATAAGTATTTATGCAAACCTCACTGATAATTTTGCCCACTCACCTCTCCAAAAAGTCTGTCTTGTTTTTGTCTTTGGTTTGCTGCAGCTGGAAATACAACATTTTGATCAGTCTTCCACTGCCCCCTAAAGGATGTTTGATGCAGTGACTTTGCTCATTTTCTCAAACGTTTTTGCCATTTGCCATTTCAGATTCGAGATTGGGGCATTTTAGGCAGCAAGTTTGCAGTTTGCTCCTGACGTTTTTGTGGTTGAAATGGACAAATTATCAAGCGTAACAATTTAAGTGCAGTTTTAATAGATAAATATAGAGATGGAGGGATTAGGTTGGGTCAAGGTCTCCACAAAAATGTATCTTTTGAGGGTGTGTTTAATCTGCACCTACCAAAAAATGTCCAATGAAGGAAAACAGATGTATAACACTGTTAATGTGTTTGTTAATTTGACATGGACTGACCCTACTTCATAACACCATAACCACCTACATGCATGCGCTTCCTGGTTTTGTATTGTCCAAAGTCATTGGTGGAAGCTATTAAGAAAAAGTAAATACGTATGAGGTAAGCACACATTGTGGTGATGCACAAAGCCAACAGATATGAGTCATTACAGTGTCCAGAGGCAGGGGGCGCGCGCACTGGGACCTGTGGCGGATAGCGATAGATAAGGGCATGCACACATTGAAATTCATGGGGAATCACACAAGGGGCTCTTGGTTTGAAGAGAATGCGTGTTACGTTCACATAAAGTGAAGAAAAGGTGTGTGTTTTCATCATATGTAAAGGACAAAGGGGACAGAGAGGACAGAAGATGGACTGTGCAAATAGTCACCAGTACATTGTAGAGAGTATGTACATGTAAACCAAGATGAGCTTCCTTTGGGTGATATAGATATGAGCGGGAGTTTAGTCACCAATCTCCAAACTTCATATATCAAAAATATTATCCCAGAAAAGTCCTTTTGTACATAGTCCCACATCGGTCATTAATCTGTATTGTTGTTTTACATATTAATAGGACAAATTATGTATCATTGTTTTATGCTTGCTTCCTGGCACTTTTGTAGGTTTTGTATTACTTTTTATTATTTTTTTGATTGTATACCTTCTTGTTTTAACAACCACAAAGCTAATAGATGTTCTCTAATTTAATTCAGAACTTCAAAACGTTTAACCTAAACCAGAGGTCTCATTTATAAAACCTAATGCGGACATCTCATATACAGATGTGGCAGGGTTAGCTGAGTCATGTGAGACTTTAAAGGTCAGAGGTGAACGGATTCACTTCCTCTTCCTGAGCAGGCCTGAGCACATGGTGGTTTCTGGGGCTGTGTCTGAATTCCGGGTCTGCATGCTCCAAAGGATCCAGCCGACGGAAGCTGGTCATCGGAGTAGCCTCAAGGGCCGTGCCAAAATGGTAGCCCACCGAGCCGCTCCGTCACTTAGCAACCCAGACTCGCTGCTTATGCAAACCCCACGCAAATTACGCACATCGACGTATTAAAACCCAAAATCCCAAATCTTTTGTCTGAAACAAAATATAATAATTACCAATGTTCCTGTAATAACTGTCAAAATGATCTAGAAGTGAAATGAAATGTGCCTCGTTAATTTCAGAATGGGATTTTATAATGACAAGGGAATGCATGACAGGTAATATGTGCATATGTGCAAAGTCACTTTATAAAGAGAGAGATCTGTGTTTCTGGAGAAAATATATTGAATGATCAGAATAGAGCTTGTTTGTCATGTTCACAACGTCTCGCTTATGACAACAGAAACCTTAATTAAGACTTAAATAAAAGTTGCCTTAAGGCTGTTGGACCCACACTGACAGACTTGCTTTGTTATTAGCGCATGCTTGCTATTCTTGAACAGTGAGTTGAACGTGTTTAATAAAGTTCAACTGACTGACTTATCCGACTGTTTTGGTTCGCACCTCCCTGGAGTCATGCCAGGTGAACGGCCCTGTCTTTGTAGGTTTGTAGTCGTGCCAGGCTCTTTCCATTTCCTGATGATGGATTGAACAGCGCTCCGTGAAATATTCAAAGCTTGGGAAACCTTTTTATAACCCAACACTGCTTGAAACTTCTCCACATAATCTCTGACCTGTTTGGTGTGTTCCTTGGACTTCATGATCATGTTTTCTCCCCAACATTCTCTCAACAAACTTCTGTGGCCTTCACAGAACAGCTGCATTCATACTGAGATTAGATCACACACAGGAGGACTCTATTGAATCGCTAGGTCAACATTCAATATTTCAGCAAGCAATGGGTTTGATCAAACTTAGACCACAAGTGAGTTAGTTAATGAGACCCAATGTTTTTTGTTTCCTCATTATCAAGACAAAAATAAATTGCTTCTAGATTGATTTGAATGTAATCTTTGATCACATTTAGTTGATCCTTGCCCTAGTTCTTTAAAAAAAAGAAAAAAGCTTTATGTCTGTAGGTGAAGTTTAAATGCGAGACAAAGGTGGATCACTGCACGTATTGACAGCCTGGCGAGCACTCAATAAAGACACAAGAGGGCGCTCCAGGCTAACGTACACCATTACTATTTCTATGGCCAAGTTTTGAACTAAAAATTCATAAAGATATTAATATAAATAAAAATATAAACCACAAACTCAAAACATTATTTTAAAAGTATTGTTTTCCTAATTTTAAAAGCAAAACAGAAGGTATGAAGAAGCAGTACTCGGAACAGGAGCTTGACTGCATCAGTCTGGATTTAATCGGAAGTTAAACCAAGACTTTAAGACACTGAACATTTATACACAGATTTATTTTTTTTTGCGCTGAATTAAAAAACAGCAACTGTATTTTCACAACGGAAAAACATTATAGTTTCATACACTGAAATTTAAAACCTGTATTTTGACAAACTTAATTTAAAAATGTATTTTTACTCACTGAAATTTAAAAACTGTACAAACTGATTATCAAAGCATTGTATTGTTTCCCTCTGATTTTTAAAACATAACATTGTATTTTTTTTAACACAGATCCCCCCCACTCACACCCCCGCCCCACATAATTCAAATGCAAAAAAATCCAATACATAAATTCAGTGTAAAATAAAAGCTTTGGTAATAAAAACACAAAATAACCTATATAAGCAGTAATCTAAATGTGTTATACATGTCGATCAATATACAATATGAAGTATAATGTGACCTCTGAACAAGTTTAAAACAAGTAACTATAAACAAAACAATAAAGCACAGTATAACAATGCAGCTAGTGCCCGTTACACCTAGCATATGTCTTTCTTTAGTTTCCCTTTGCCTTCACCTATACATATCTCATTATCTCCAACAACTCCGGAGTTGCACTTTACCATAAACTTTAATTCTTGTGTTGAAAGTTTGAGAGTTGTGGGCGAAGGGGCAGTGCATAAAGAAACAGTCGGACACAAAGCTAAATCTGTACTTGTTATTGTACCTGGGGCCCAGTGTCGGCGCGCTCTGCAGCCTGGCTAATGGTGCGGCAGTCAGCGGCATATTTCATGGCTCACGCATTTACATTAGCCACTGCCTTTGACCTCATCATCCCTCGTCTGTCCCCGTGCAACGCTAAGATTAAAACGACTGCATTGATCAGAGACGTCCCCGATGGGTGGTCTTGTACCGTCAGGCCTCAGAAAACGCAAACCAAGTGTAGCGCAAAGAAACACTGCCCCATGATGTCTCCTGCCTCATTGCACTAGCCAATCAGAAATCCATCACACCCGTCGTCCATTTGCTGCAAACACTATCAAAAGCTAATCTTCTGGTCAGTTTTTTTTTTAATGCGTTGTATCCCTGGCTATAGCGTTCTTCATTATCTGTTGCTAGTTCCTTCAAAGGTAAAGAGATGAATGGCCAATTAGTACAAACCTTTATTAACCTTTATTATTAGACCAAAGTTTATAGTTGACTCGATAAAAAATAACAAAAACATTTTAAAAATATATTAACAGAAGACCAAATGAGCCTCATTGGACTATTATAATGAGAAGTACAGTCACCAAGAAACAGGTGATAATAACCTGTTTCTTGGTGACTGTACTTCTCATTATAATAGTGTGTTTTCCCCCCGCCTCTGGGCTGTTCGACACTCTAATGGCATGTGTTTTGTAGATAGGCAGAAGTATGTGGGCGGGTGAGGAAATGTCTTGTAAAGGTTAGATCTGGTGCTAGTGCAAACAAGATTCAAAGATCAAGCCCAAACCACCAGCCAATCTCACACAGCCCACCTCGGGACATACAGGGACATATTAAAGATAAAGCCACACGTACTGTGTCTTTGGTACGTCCTTAAATCAACAGGGATCAGAACTTACCTACACATTTATGTGACATTTTTGCATTCAAGTAACATGACAACGCTCTAGATCTCCTATTGTTTGAAATTGAGCTCGACATGTCTGAAGTCTACTGTGGAATTTGCTGTTTAACTGTCAGATTGTAGCGTTGTCGAGCTGGTTTACAGCTCACATATCTGTAATTCTATCCACATGAAACAAAAACTGACCCAAAGTTCAACGTCTTCTCTGTCAGCATAAATAAAACAAAAGTGAAATTATTTGTTCACAATGGCCTCAAAAAGTGTTGCCTCCGTTAAACCCAAAATATGTGATAGTTGTCAATTGAAAGGACTTCAAACCATAAGATTAAAATGATAAATTTGTGGAGCCAATCCTAAACAAATAATAAGAATGAGTTTCAATATGAGTTTCAAAAACAGTAAATCTTCCATAGAGTTAAAGGCCCTTGTCCTCCATCTCAGATTTTGACATCATCAAATTCTAGAAAGCAACTTATATTTTAAAAAACAAATTAAAATATTCATTTTCAACATGGGAAATCTTGCATTTTGTGTCATTGACTAAAGAACAAGACTTCCATACTAATTATGTAACGCCCCTGTACAAGATCTGTTGAGTTGCACACATCACATTCTCAAAGTCATCAGCATGATTCCGAGGAAAGAGAAAGTTAAAACTATACTTCGGAACATTCTCCATGGAGCTAGATGAGTTTTATGCCATACTATGAAATATTATAGCTAAAGGAACAACATTTCCATGGAAACAGGCAGCAGGAGACTCCTCTAGGCCAAGAACGAGCCAGGTTTGTGTCGACGCAAGCCCGCTGAAAGTAAGGACACATGTTTTATAGGCTTTTTAGACCAAAAAAAACAGCTAAAATAACAGCAACTACCACATGGCTTTATTTTAGTCTATTTATTGCCTAAAATGTTACGTACTGGGACTTTAAAAACTGCTGCTCTCATTCCAATTATAACTATTGGAGTGTATGTGTTACTCTCAGAGTTTAGTGCGACAAAAATATATCAAACGTAATCAGCATTTATTTTCAGCGTGTTTTTATCATATTACTGAATAATTCTATACACGTTTATTTAGATTGGAGCCTTATTTGTGGATATAGCACACATAGATTGGGAGTTGCATGCATTATTCCTGAGCCGGGTTTCTTGTGAGGCTGTTTAGTGCTGTTGGCGTTGGGAAATACTGGATGTTTTCTGGTTTTAATCTTGGCTGCTATCCCTGAAGGAGTGTGCAGGGTGTTCAAAGCCAGGACATACAGAGGCTCTCTTCAGATGCTACTTTTCATCTGAATCCCTGTGAGTTCTGTGACCCACGCTGGGCTCCTCGTGCCTCTTGAGCCTCTTTTAACAAATGCATGCTATAGATGGACACTCAGATGCATCTGCTATGTTCTGAGCTTTTGAAGACACCATTAAAACTGGAAAATTACCTAAATGTTTCTGTGTCTAAGTGTGCTTTCCGAGCAAGGTTGTGTTGGAGAAAATGTGTCCTTGAGTTGAATTTTCTCTGTGACTGTGGAGCTTAATGTTTACGTCTGTCTCTTTGGGATTTTCTAAAGATGTTTGCAAGAGGACAATGGGATAAATTCAATCAATATGCACAAAATGTACAAGAAAATAGTCTGAATTCTCTGCCCTCTGAATCGACATTTAGTTTAATTAAATTTTTTTGTGTCTTTCTACTGGCTGTGGATTCATTCCCTCCAGTGATTCTCTACTCAATCTTCAACTCATTCCACACAAGCACAATTTGTTTTTGAGTGGCTCATCTAAGCATCACTTGTGGGATCAAGAACAATATCCTGCAGAGACTAACTTTTCCACCAAGAAAACTGTTTCCAACGAGATTAAATAGGTTTTTGAAATAGGTTGAAGTATTTAATTGCAAAGTGGAAATAAACTCCTGGTTAATAAATAGTGATCCTCTGGGGAGTTTTTTGGAGGCAGTTCTGAATATTAAATAGAGTCTCGTAGTGACACTAAAGATGTTAGTTAGCAAAGGCCGCAAAATAAACGGTCTCTATTTCACAGTTGAGGCCAAAGGGGTTCTGTTTATGCAAAAGAACAATGTGCTAAAAGACCAGAAAGAAAGACCAGACTATCATTAGTGTCTCTGAGTTCCTTAACAGCAGTTTTGTAAGAGAAATACACAGTTTATTCCAATGTAGTTAAGAAGAATGTATCTATTTTATCCGAATATGTAAAATATTCTCTGGCTGACGGGGTTTCCTTCGTCTGTACTCCAACATACACAATTGTCCGTATTGTCTGTACAAAAATGTATTTACTGTAGCATTCAATCACAACAGGTCATTTTGACAGAACCAAAACACTCAGAGGACATTTTGTGTTAAAAATCTAACTCCCAACCTCTTTTCCAGTGAGCTATGTTTACCACTACTTTGA
Source organism: Chaenogobius annularis (assembly GCA_015082035.1). Taxonomy (NCBI): domain Eukaryota; kingdom Metazoa; phylum Chordata; class Actinopteri; order Gobiiformes; family Gobiidae; genus Chaenogobius; species Chaenogobius annularis. The sequence goes on along the minus strand of BJKM01000004.1, from coordinate 921,354 downwards.
CGTTTTTACATGCCACTTCTGAAACAGAAACATAAATTCTCCATTACTGCAGACTTTTGCTCATATTTTTCAAAGCTGTATTTGATGCGGAGAAACTGCACTTTTATATGAGCATTTCAGTTAGGAATTCATTGCTTGGGGAATCGCTTCTGCATTTCTCCCTATAGTAAAAGTAGAAGACAGTATTTTTGTTATTTGTCCCCGGTGTCTGAACAGAACGTTCCATAGATTTCATTGCAGCGGAGAGACAGAGGGGCAGTTGTAGATGAAGGCTGTGGAGGACCCAGGCTTTCACTTTGATATAATCAATAAGCCCTTCTTCACTCTATTTCCTATGGGCTGCTATGGGTAATAGCCTTGTGCCCGGGCTGGGTCTGTAGAGTTCAGAATACACTCACGGTGAAGTGGCAGAAACAGTGAACACAAAGAATCAGCGCTGAATGATGCGTTTGTCGTGAACAAGTCCGAATAAGAGCGGAAATAACATCTGGAAAAGTAATTTATGAGAAATTTATGAGAAAATTAGGAAGTATAATAACTACACTAAATCCTGCCCGAAAAAAGACTTAATTCATGTTGAACAAATAGTTTATTAAGAATGATTCAGTAACTAACTACTTAACTAAATTAAGTAGTTACAAAGCCTGAATCATACTTATCAAAAGATATGTTTACTATGAGTTAAGTCTTTGTTGATTATTCGTTAAATGCAAATTAAGGTGTACTAACTATAAAATGGTACCAAAACGTAATACTTTGCTCCATGTAAGGAAATGCAGCTTTATATCATAACTACACATTTTACAGCGCTAAAAGTCATAATTTTAATGTCATGACATAATGGATCCAAGTTGAACTGTAAGTGAAAAATGAACATTCAGTTACAATTCAAGAAAAACTGTAAAATAAACACCACTCTCTTCACTTCCATGAACATAAATCGATACAAAAGTTTTCTGAAAGAGCTGCCCTGCTGGTGCAGAAGCTCGCTTGCGACAGCTTATCCGATCTGCTGTTTAATATTTGTTAATGCTTCGGCCCTATAGGCGAGGGGGTATTAAAATCTCATTTTATACCTTCATGCATGACTCGTCCGGACGTCCCACTGAACCCCCACATGTAGATGGGAAATAAAAGTTGGAGAGGCTCATGGGGGATGACTGGGAGGAATTTACACCTCACTGCAAAATGGGTCCAGAGTTTCATTAAAGAGAAGCAGCAGTCAGCAGAGCGCACAGGGCAGGTGGATCTCGCACAGGTGGGTTGTGAGGGGAAAGGAGCACTGTCTGGGGGCACGCTATAGGACGACAGAGGCTTGAGTCTTGTGTATGTTTTTTATATTCTTTTGTCAACCTAAAAAAAAATATAGTAATAATAAATAATCGGTAGCAAATATACACAGACACACATCATTATTTACCTACCAAAGAAGAACACAATCACACTGCTTTGATCTTGCATCTGACTGACAAGGTGGATGTGTGGTTAGTGCTCTTGCCTCTTCGGGGAAGAATTAGGAGGTTTTTCATGTACTCTTTATTATTTTTATTTTTTTTAACTTAAGCAAAAGTGCAAGTAGCATGTAAAAAAAGTAAACCTTTGGTCAAGCAAAGATCAATTTGATCTATTAAAAAAGGAATGTAATGGCTTTTATGCATATTTTTGTTTTCTCAAAGCTGGGGCTTCAATTCAAAACCTTTTGGCAGGATGTCACTATCATCATTTTCTACTTTTCAGTTTAGTTCAAAACTAGGAAGTGGCGTAAAGAGTAAGGAACTTGCTCTGAAATGTAATGAAGTAAAGTAGATAGATGCCTAAAAATGTTACTTAAGTTCAGTACTTTTACTTTTGTAAACCACTGCTCCTCAGGTGTACGCCAGCTGGCTCCGCAGACAAAAACATTAATTCCCTGGTAAGGTTGGTCCAGGGCTTAAATTTGTAAATCAGTTACTGGTGTCCAGAGTTGGGGGAACAGGATAAAAGAGTTGCCAGATCCATCCCATTAAACACATTTCTAAAATGGTGTGAGATTCACCAAAATCATTCCTATATCTTTCACCTCAGAAATCACGGGGGATCAAATTAAGCCCTGGGTTGGCCGCAGGAATAACCCCCCTGTCTGATCTACATAATTCTTTTGCTTTTGTACAACTTGCATGAATATAATGACAAAAAAAATGTCTTCGATTCATTTTCTTTTTTGTAACCTCAAAAGATTACTCTCATTTTGCACTTAATTACTTCCCTGAGGCTTAGACTTTGTTCTCCCAATGTAAACACCCACAATATTTTTAATTAAGCATGGTAAATACTATCAGCAGTAGTTTAGCTCTGAGCAACGGGACATTTTGTGAAGAGAAAGGGTAATCATCAATTGAATAAAAAGTAAAATCATAATAGCTTGATATTATCATAAGAAGGATAGCCTATAACGGCGCAGATTTGGCATTGTTTCCATTGTTCAGGGTTTAGTGGTTGGGATGGGCAGGACAAAACATTTTTGTGGTGTTCTTCGATAAAGGTGAATGCATCACATTTTGTTGCATATTGGACAGGTGGTCATAATGCAATGCCTGCGCACAGACTCAAAGCAGTTCTAGTTTTCCCATAGGAGGACACAGGCTGGTGCTAGTGGAGAGTTATAGCAGTCTGACAACGCGCACAGCTGCTTTATGTACTGTGTATGGGCCGCTGCATCTGTTTTTCCGTTGAGCTGGCGCCTGACCCCTCGGAGGGAGACAGCAGTCCCACGCAGGGCGGCCGAGCGAGAGAGCTAACAGCCTGTGACCGCACTGTAATTACGAGTCGTTTTCTAATTACGAACCACTTCACTGCGTCTGCGGCGCCCGATCAAACTTTTATTTTGTAAATTCTGTTTTATAGCTTGCGGCCTGGTGACAAACGCAGAGGACAAAACAGAGATGACACAAGAGGAAAGTGAGAGCAGAGTGAAGATATTACATTGACTTTACTGCAGGGTGTTTTTATTTTTGACCTGAGTGTAAGCAGTGTAATAGTCACACAGGCTACAGCAGTGTATCATTTTTAAAACAGCAAGAAACACTCAATTCCTCCACTACAGACCAGTAAAGTTCGATCTAGTTAAGTAGGTGCTATGGCAATATTAACTAGTTTTATAATGTTATTTCGTTTTTGTTGTTGTTGGTTCTGGTTGCAAACAGGCATCCAACAAATTCAGTCAATTTAACGACTAAGAGGCCAAAATTAGCATGAAGAGCTCACAAACAACTTGGCCATACTACAGGACACTGCTAAAATGTATTGGCATGAATTCTATGATGTTTGTAATGGTCCTCATCATGAATCTCCAATTTGAGTCAGTGCTGAATGTGCCTCAAAATGAAATCTGCATATGCCCAGATGCTTCTCTGCAAGCGCATAAACGTTGTTAAGGCAACACGTATTTGGACAAACAACATCAAATAAACATGTACAAACAGATCAGAGAAATATCGTGGCCAATATACAGTATACCTTAGTTTAATGTGTTTGGTGACTATGGTCTTTATCAAAAATAAATGTCATGAAACTTTCTTCAAAAAATTGTATTTAAATTCAATTATTGTGGGTATTTAAATGATAAAAATATAGTCAAGCTAATGACAGTACTTAAAGATGCACTATGTCTTTTTTCGAATGTATGGTCTGTCTCCTGCTTGTCTCCATGGAGATATATATATTCTATGCTACACTGTGGAACATTCCAGGCATAAACACTTCCATGGAAACATTACATAGTGGACCTTTAAAGCTTTGGTAGATTGGGATAGCTGAATTGCGGCTGGGGTTTGTGCAGAGGCTTTATAAAGCTGACTTGTATACTTGAAAGTTCATACATATATATACATACATACATATATATACATACATATACACACACACACACACACACACACACAGTGTGTTGGGGAGCGCTTGTCGAACATGTTGATCTCCTGTCCAGGTCTGACAGATGCTGAGGAGACTGAGTGCTCTGTTGCACCAGCTCCAATCAGAGCTGGTGACTGCTGCGGATTGAGATTTATGTGGCTCTGGGTTTGAACAGAGGAACAACAGTCAGGAGAGGAACGAGAGGGTGGATGACCTGATTTTAACCTCCTACACGCTTTAATCTTCATCTTTAACCTCCTGTCAGTGTGGTAATCTCAAGTGTGCTAAGTGAACAGAGTGAATGATTGAGAAGTTACTCTTGGTACTGGCAGTATTTGGCGCTCAGTATGTGAAAGAAGGAGAGGGATTTTGTGGAGCTTTCAAAACAACACGATCATTCTAATTTGTGTGAGCCAAGGAATGAAAAAGACATAAACCATTTCAAATCAAATATTAATTTTTAGTGCTGCTTACTTTTATTTATTTTTCTACAATTACAAAAACATATTTCATGATGTAGAAGTTATTTATGTTTTTGTTTGCAAGTCTATTATTACCCTTGGATCTGAATGAGTTCCCAGCTTTGGGTTGCCAGATTCTTGTGTCCTCATTATACATGGGTTTCAGGCAAAGGATCTTTTCCTGATTCGAAGGGTTTTATGAGGACCTTTCGCTATTAAAAAAAAACAAAAAAAAACATTATATATGTAAATTATATACACACACACACACACACACACACACATATATACATATATATATATATATATATATATATATATATATATATATATATATATATATATATATATATATATATATATATATATATATAAATTTTTTTTTTTTTTTTGCACTATTGCTGTAACAATGTAGGACGAAGTCAAATCCTTCAAACCAGGAAAAGTATCCTTATCCCTGAAACTCATGAAGTAATCCAACACTCAAAACATAAAATGTTGTCCCTGTTTATATTATGTTGTCACCTTTTTTCATTTATGTTGATTCAAAGTAAAATTATTTTGATTTTAAGATCTAGTCAATATGTGTGAGCTTTCAATATAAAATAAATAAAAAAAAGGGACATTTCAACATCAGTTCAGCTAGTTATGTTTTTAAATCAATAGAAACACAGCCATATACTGTATTTAACCACATACAATATGGTGCTTTAATATCCGTCTTATAGGAGGTGAACACCAAAAGTATTGAATGAACGCGGTTTACAGTGATATCTAACAGTGGATCTGCACAAAAGCACTTTTGGATAACTTTTAATTTGAAAAGAAAGACGGGGCCAGCCTTGTGTAATGTTGCTGTCATTGGAGGAGCAGTTGTTGTCCATCACACTTTGAGCCTTGAGACACAGAATTCCCAAAGACGGGAGCTGTTCGGAAAAGTTAGCCAGCTGTCTGAACTACTTAGAATGAGAAACAAGGAAATATTCTGACTGTACACGATTGGAGGCTTTCTGTCCATCATCGGCCCCAAAAGGTCTAAGATGGATTCAAATGACTTTGAAAAATGACACCTGCTTTTAGATGAAGCTCATTTAAATGAATAAAAAGGGTATAAGGCATTCCCACAAGAAAGAAATGACACAATGACATTTTTAAAAAAGTGGACTAACTAGACTAGCAGTTGACGCCACAGGCCAAGGTACAGATCTGTGGAGCATTAAAACATGTAATTAAATAAATACAAGATAGATTAGTTTAATACCAAAATGAGGAACATTCCAACGTAATAACATCACTGAGTGCACCTTTAAATTCCAAGAACAATGTGTGAAAAACATTTTCTAAAATAATCCATGCAATTAATTTAGCTGAAATCAATTAGTAAAATGATGTTTGTTAATCAATTACATTTAAACCTTTAAATTGTTTAATATAGGCCTCAAATGACCAGATTCCAAACAATTATTTGTCTGATCAAGCAAACATGAAATGTTGTGTACTATGTCTGCCCCCAAGTGGTGGATAAATGAGGTACATGGCTCTAATTCACTCAAAACCGCAAAGGTAAAGAAGAATAGACGAGGTATTCAAAGGAGTCCAGAGACATAAGTACATGGAAGTAAATGCTTGAGTTGCCTGGATAGATCATTCATCATCATAATGTGTATTTCTCTATGGAGTGGAAACAGCTGACCACAGAGTACTGACTCAGACTTTATGAAACACGGAGGAGCCAAATGAAGCGGTCCTCAAGGTGCAAACAATAGCACTCTACCACAATAAATCATTTAAGATATAATTGGGGCGATTATTGCCATCAAAAGTAACAAGGAGCAGCAAAAAAGGGCCAATGCTTGCGAAGAACTCTTTCATCAAATATAAAGATTAAGAAGAATGAAATGAGACCAAACAATACAATATCTGATAGCATTTATTTCTGTCCTGGTAAATGGTAGTTAATGAATGAGGTAATGAATGAGTAAAGCTGCTTTTGGAGATTTGACATTTGTTGTTTTGAAAATGAATGTCACTAAAGATTTGACTTAAGGACTTGTATTAAAGTAAAATATTTTTTGGCGGAATACGATATAAAGCCTATGTATTTTTGGGAGATTCCCAGGACCTTGCTGGAAAAAAAAAAAAAAAGAAAGAATAAATGCAGAAAAACTATAATAAATAATGAAAAACGTGTGATACAAAAGAAGAAGTATCAAAATGATAACTCTAAATTTAAGATTATACCTGCAACATATCAAATTCTGTCAGTATGCAGTAATGACCTGTGATTTAAGCAGTATAAGCACATGAATACTCATATTTTCTCTCTTTCACTCCTGACCTCCAGGAAACCTCAACAAACTCAATCAGGCTTCTTCCATCGTTTTATTGTTCAAATGCGACTAATTAATTAATTGAATTTATCATAAGTAAATATCAAAAATAGTTGCAGTTTTTTAATTGTACCCCTAAGTCTGTTTTGGTTGACTGATTTATAAACGAGGACTCTAGTCAAAATAAGTAAATGAGAACGTTTTATTTATTTTTATTTTGTAAGAGAAATGGGAATGGTGCAAGAAAAATACAAAGACGGGGTTGAATTATCTTTAATTTAAAAAGAAGAATTTAGATACATTTCTGAATAAATTAAAATAATAAAAACATCTTGCTACATGGCAGCTTCAGTGGACATTTGGCCGCCTCAGTGAAAGATGGGGCTTCCTGGGGTCAGGGGGTGTCCATGCATCAGATGTACACAAATGTCTGATGGATGCCATATGCGAAATGACACATATTCATTATTTATGACAGAGCTGCATTTATCTAAAGACTGGTACGTCCTCAGGGTAATACATGTATTAATGATGCAGGTTTGTGAATGACATTTTGAGTCCCACATTTGAACACATCACATACATTATGGGTGTTCATTCTGCAAACCTCCAGGACAGAAAGATATATGTTTCTCATTGTAAAACTATTAATTCATTGTGATATAAAATGATGCTCAAAGCAGTGACATCTGGACGTCCGTGTTAATTATGACATTAAATTGTAACAGAGGAGTGGCACGAGTTATTAGGTCTTGTAAAGCAAGCATTTCCTCATATATGTTATTGTACAATAGTAATACTGCCTCAGCCCTTTCGAACCTGTGTTATTCCAACTCACAGTCTGCCATTTAACATAACATTTAGCCTTTACATCTCCATTACTATTTCAAGTTGCTACTTTGTTTGTTGCAGTGCGCCCTCTACTTCCACTTAAGGTGTATGGAGGATTTCGAAATCTGCTTTTCACATCAAATGATCGATCCAAGCTAATGGAGAGTTGACTGAAGAGCTACAGAACTCATCAAGACCCGTCTAATCTATTTGCAGAGCCGTCCAATTCATCTTCAGTTTGTAAAGATTCAGTTTACCAAGCACATTTTAAGAACTTGCATCAACCGCAATGAGAAGAACACTCTGAAATATACTACAAAAATTTCACATTTAAAACAGATTTGTAGAGAACTAAAACCCAATGTCAGTTTTTCGGTTATTTGAAGAGGATCAAATTATTCCTCTTCCCAAAACTCCTTAATAAGTTGAGGTCATTATGTGAGTGCTGATTTGGAGTTATTGGTAATGGATGTAAATTTGCTCTAATGAATGAGCTCATTAACATAATCACTAATGTCCCATACATCACTCAGATATACAGAGGCATTAGGCAGCTCAAGTGGCTCCCGTTCATTATGCTTCAACTCATTTATGCGACATGTTTTAATATTTAATGACTGCTAACTGTCTCAGAGAAGAGATGTATTGTATCTTTCGATGTTTTATCATAGTCTTGGTTAATGGGTCACAGGCTAATGTTAGTGTTACTATTTCTGACATTGAGGTAGATGGAAGTTATTGGGATATTGTATACTGTATGTGTTAGCAGCAATTACATGTTTTCATTCATATTTTTGCATAAAGCATTGATGTATTACAATGTGATAATTCATTTTGATTAGATCAAAAACAATAGGGCTGACTGACTAATTCTCTACTTTCACAATCACTTGCTGCATCAGTGTCGTCTCTGGAAAGCATTGCTTATTAAAATGCCGTAAAAGTTGTTCTTTGCTGAGTTCTATGAATAAGAAGCAGACAATGTGGCCCCAAAGACTTAGGTTGTTGACAGTAGGTTGTGGAGCGTGTGGGCGTAACTCTCCACTCAACTTTACAGACTGCGCTGAGGACCAGGTTCACGGAGAGGCCAGATGAATGAAGATAAAAAATTTACAAAAAGGAGAGTGAGCAAAAGAGAGAGAGAGAGCGAAATACACACATACTGTATACAAGATGTTGCCTGTGCAGTTTTTTAGCACCTTCTTTCATTGTACAGCACTGAGCGCTTTTATTATTCTTGATGGTTCACTGTAAATACCAGTATTTATTTCTACTCTGTGTTCCAGAAGTAAAAGGTCACATGACTGATGCCGTACGCCAATGCACCTGTCTTAAGCCAGAGTACCCAGCCCATTCAGCGACTGCTAATGTGACACTGCAGCTTCCAGAGTCGTCTGTTGCTGCGAATGGGATTCTTTTTTCCTGAGTTTATTCAAAGAGTGCAAAATAGGCAAGATCTTGCCTAAGGACACAATGACATGCACTAGATGAGAGCCACTTCCACCCCACTTCGGCACATGGTTTTCCCAGCAGTCTCATCCATTTCTAACCTGGCCCAATCAACTTCCGAGATCAGACGAGCTTCCTCAATATCTTTATCGTTATCTTATGAATTCACTTTTAGTTGCCAGGCTGACATGCATCCTTTTTGTGTGTAATCAGATATTTTCCACATCTGTTTGAAGAAATGGTCAACAACCTGATGACGATTTATCTCTTTGCTCTGCTCAACACTTTGCTATTATTTTCAGTCCTATAGCAGCTTCCTCATAGGCCAACACACATCTACTGTATGTGATTCCACATTTCTCACATGTATAAGTACCATTATGCCTCCATCTTTGGCTAACTGCACACAGCACACAGGGAGGCTGAGATCAGACGAGCTTCCTCAATATAGGCGCAAACATTACACGTTATCTTCTGAATACACTTTTAGTTGCCAGGCTGACATGTATCCTTTTTGTGTGTGTAATCAGATATCTTCCACATCTCTTTGAATAAATGGTCAACAACCTGATGACGATTTAACCAACACACATCCAATGCATGCGGTTCCACATTTCTCACATGTATAAGTGCCATTATGCCCCTGTCTTTGGCTAACTGCACACATCACACAGGGAGGCTGAGTGTGTGGGTCATTAGCAGGCCTCCAACAGCTGCAACAGGGAGAACTACAGGACAGAATGAGATGAAATCCTGCAGGGAAACTCCAGTTGAACATTTAACTAATGACTAATGACTGTGCTGCTCAACGCATGTCCTCTGCCTTCTGGATAAAGGGACCAACTATAGGGACAGGGGTCACCTCCAACCACCAACTGAAACAATTCAACGCAATCTGCAGGCTAGTCCAGTAAAATGATTTTCAGTTTCAATACCATGTGCATTTACTGCCCTCTCCTGGCTACGTTTAGACAATGGAATCGGGAAGTAAGGTACTGTTATGTACAGTGCAAGGTTCACGTTTCTTCTTTTATTATTTTCAAATCCTCCTATTATTTTAAGGCACGTTAATAGCGTCACCTACTGGCAACAACACGTCACAACTGAAATAGTAACTGAAATTTAAAAGGGTGGTGTACTTCATTGTATGCCCTTACTAATTTAAAAAAGGAATTACAATTACAACTGAACCCGTGTTGTGTGTTTTTCTCCTTCTCAGTTTAACCTCATGTTCAGCTCAGGACCTCCAGAATTCCCTCAAAAAATTATAAGGCGTAACATTTTTGTAAAAAGTTGAGCTACAAGGTCAACTTTGACAGTTGCAAATAAATGACTTGTGGTCAGAGCAGAGGACACAGAGGTGGAGCTGTCACAGTGCACTAATGGTAAAGGAGTTACATTTACCAGTGTGTCTTTTGGGGAAGCCTAAAAATACGCTGAATCAATCAAACAGCAGGAGGATGGTATACAGAGACATGAAAAGGTCAATTCATGACACTGTTCTCAACTTTGAGCCACTAAAGACTTTTTTCATAAATAATGTCAAACTTCAATATTTATTCAGGGTTGACTTTTTTTGCTACATTTTTGCTACACTGTTTGCTGTTTTAAGGTATTTACAGATTTGTGGTCAGAAAAGTGTGTGCTGTCTCCGGTGGTTACTACATTTCAAGAGGTCTTCGACATCACACGCCTCTGACTGATTAGAGACACTTGGCTACGGAGGCGGAGTTTGAAGTGTTTATATCTGTCAGACAATTGAAACTTTTCCTCAAACAGTCCAGACCCCGCTCCTCCTTCACACGCCTTTAGTCCTCCAGATACTGCCCAGTTTATCAGGTTTATTTTAAATGGGGCTGAGGGTGGAGTTGGGGTGTTTAGTCCCTCTTTAAAATCATCAGTGTTGAAAATGGTCCCTTCTCACAACGACAACAGGAGACCCGCAAAAGATTGTAGATGAATTGTAAAACTGTTAGTAGTCCACTACTGCAATTAGAACCTCAACTTCCATTAGTGCTACAGCTGCTGTGAGTGTCTAATTGCTACTGCAGTGTTTGCTCAACTCAGGCTCTGCTTTCTGAGTTACAGCTCTGAATTCATCATCTTCATCACACCATGGGCCAAAATGTACAAACTTTAATACACTTTCACAGATATGTTTCAAGGTCAAAGGTTTTCTTCACCCTCTCCTCAAAGGACCTCCTGATGACCAATTCTGTAAATCCTACTTTGTGTTTGTTGTTAATGTTAATGAACAAAGTAAAAATGTGCTGCTATGTGCTTATTTCCATCCATTGTTCCGCATTCACTCACACAATCAAATTCTCATTCATGCAATAGTGTACTTGGACACTGGAAGTAACGTGGGTGAAGTATCTTGCCCAAGGACACGACAGTATGCACTAGACAGCTACTGCTGCCCCACTGTGACACTAATGGTCTCCCCACTCACGTACTAACCAGGACCAATCTACTTTGCTTCTGAGAACAGATATGTGGTATGAGGTATGAGGTATGAGGTATGAGGTATGTGGTATGTGGTATGGAGGTATGTGGTATAATAATAATAATAATAATACATACATTTTATTTAAAAGCGCCTTTCAGAACACCCAAGGACACTGTACAAGAGAATAAAACAGCAGAATAAAACAACAAAATAAAACAACAGAATAAAACAACAGCATAAAACCCACAGTACAGAACTGGATGATAGTGTAGAGTGACTGAGTTATTGGTGTTGAAGTGACTGAGTTATGTGGTGTTGGAGTTGACTGAGTTATTGGTGGTTGGAGTGACTGAGTTATGCGGTGTAGGATTGTCTGAACAGGTGAGTTTTGAGTCTGGATTTGAAAAGTGGAAGGGTGTCTATGTTGCGGAGGTCAGGAGGGAGAGTGTTCCAGAGCTGAGGAGCAGAGCGGCTGAAGGCTCTGCCCCCCATTGAAATAAGACGGAAAGAGGGGACAGAGAGCTGGAGAGAGGAGGAGGACCTGAGGGAGCGAGAGGGAGTGGAGATGTGGAGGAGGTCAGAGATGTACGGTGGAGCCAGGTTATGGATAGCTTTGAAAGTATTTAGGATAATTTTGAAGTGAATCCGTTGTTTTATGGGGAGCCAGTGAAGTTGTTGAAGGATGGGGGTGATGTGATGGCGGGAGGGCGTCCTGGTGATAATGCGGGCTGCAGAGTTTTGGAGAAGCTGCAGTTTCTGGAGGGATTTATTGGGGAGACCAAAGAGGAGAGAGTTACAATAATCGATTCCGGGAGGTGACTAGACTGTGGACAAGTATGGCTGTGGTGTGAGGAGTGAGAGAAGGACGGAGACGAGAGATGTTGCGAAGGTGGAAGTAGGCAGAACGAGTGATGTTGTTGATGTGGGAGTGGAAAGAGAGGGTGCTGTCGAGGATGACACCCAGACTCTTGACTTGAGGGGAAGGGGAGGACAGTGGAGTCATTGATAGAAATTGTGAAAACTGTTTGGATTTTGAGAGAGTGGAAGGGGTGCCTACCAGTAGGTCTTCGGTTTTAGAGCTGTTGAGTTTGAGGAAATTTGAAGAGAACCAGGAATTGATTTCCTGCAGACAGAGGGTAAGAGAGGCTGGTGGAAGTGATGCAGTGGGTTTAGAGGAGAGGTAGAGCTGGGTGTCATCCGCGTAGCAATGGAAATGAATGTTGTGTTTACGCGAAGATAGAACCAAGAGGAGAATGTAGATGATGAAAAGAAGGGGACCCAGGACAGAGCCCTGGGGCACACCAGCTGGGACAGGGAAGGGGTTGGATTGGTGGGATTTCAGTTGTATGAATTGACTGCGATCGGAGAGATAGGAAATGAACCAAGAGAGAGGAATGTGGGAGATGCCAATAGATTTAAGCCTATGGATGAGAGTGCTGTGTGAGATGGTGTCAAATGCTGCCGTTAGATCGAGGAGGATGAGAATAGATAGTAAATTAGAGTCAGAAGCTATGAGGAGATCATTTTGTGATTTAAGAAGTGCAGTTTCAGTGCTGTGAAGTGGACGGAAACCAGATTGAAAATGTTCATAGAGACTGTTTGAAATGAGATGGGTGTGAAGTTGAGAGGCGACTGCTTTTTCAAGAATTTTGGATATAAAAGGTAAATTAGAGATGGGGCGCAGATTATTGAAGTTGTTGGGATCTAATCCAGGTTTTTTTTCAGAATAGGGGGTAACAGAGGCAGTTTTGAGTGATAATGGAACAGTTCCGGAGGTCAAGGATGAGTGGATGATATTAGAAATGAACGGGGCAAGCGAAGGTAGGCAAGATTTGACGAGAGCTGTGGGGAGAGGGTCAAGGTGACAGGTGGAAGGTTTGGAGTTTGTGGTATGAAGTATGTAGTCTGAGATATGAGGTATGAGGTATGTGGTATGAGGTATGTGGTATGAGGTATGTGGTATGAGGTATGTGGTATGAGGTATGAGTATGTGGTATGTGGTATGTATGGTATGAGGTATGTGGTATGTGGTATGTGGTATGTGGTATGAGGTATGAGGTATTCGTATGAGGTGGTCTGAGGTATGTGGTATGTGGTATGAGGTATGTCGTATAAGGTATGAGGTTTGTGGTATGAGGTATGTGGTCTATGGTATGAGGTATGTGGTATGAGGTATGTGGTATGTGGTATGAGGTATGTGGTATGTGGTATGTGGGTATGTGGTATGAGGTATGAGGTATGAGGTATGAGGTATGTGGTATGAGGTATGTGGTATGTTGACCAGTTTGTTGTTATAAATGTGAGTTGGTTCTCCACTGACCAACCTGGATAAATGTGTTGAACTTGAACATAATGATGAGGATACAAATGTAACTACTGTGGGGCACTTTGCACAGTATTTCTCATGTACAAGTGGTTTAATTTGAACACTTGTGCACTTTAAACTAATTTCAAACTTCAAAATAATATTGCTCAAGTAAAAGTACAAAGTAGTCATCCAAGTAAGAGTAAAAAAAGTATTTGGAGAAACTACAACTCAAGTAAGCAGCGGAAATCCTATTTAAAGGAGCAGCGCAAGAAACACAAATAGCCTTGTCAAATAATTTTATATTGTCAACATAAACTTTCTGTCACTCACAGTGAGAGTCGCCCAAATGAAGTTGAAGGGGGGAAATTAGGTAAATTGGGCCTCTTTTTGGTAATTTACCTTGGGTAATAAGTTTTAAGTAATGTTTGGAATTGAATGGTGCGCTTATAGGTACTAAGGACAGTTATCTATATCGTGGGTTGAAATTGTGAAAATGGTATTATTTTCGTCCCAGAGCATCTGAAACATAAGCAAACATTTTGGAGAAGAGCTGTGTTCAGGTAAAATGAGCCACACATCAGCTAAAGCTAAAAGTTATTCTACTACCCGCAGTGCCGATGCACATAATTTGATCTCATATTGTATGTATAAATGTGTTTTTTGTATCGGTTAATTTTATTGAATGTTTTATTTGTGTTTTAGTATCCTGTGTTGTGTTTTAACAGGGTACCCATGAAGAAGAGACATTTTCTTGTTTGGTTTTCCCTATATAAATAAAGTAAAATGAAAAAATAATTATAATTCAACGACATTTCTAAGAAAGTTAAAGTTATTTTTCGATGGACTAAAATGTATGGTTATTATGATGACATATTATATATGATATTATGAAAAAAGTGGGATCAGAAAGATGCAAAACAGCTCAGCTGTTCTGACTATAATCATTGTGCTGCACTCTAGCTATGGCAACAAATGGGCATGCATATGCAATATTATCAGAATCAGAATCAGAATAAAAAATTAGAGAGGGTTTACTGCCATTGTCAATGAACAAAATTCACAAACATAGGATCTTGCATTAAGGTGCAACATAAAACACTGATCAATAATAAAACAACATATATTCAATCAAAAGGGAATGCATTAAGAAACTATTTAAAATTACTACAGTATAAAATAAAAATAAAATTAGGCATTACTATATACACAAGAATTACAGTTAAATTTACAGTTGTAGAGTAGAGGTTCAAATAGTCATGTCACAGGTGAGCTGTAATCCGACCTGCTCGTCCCAGAGCCCTGGAGACGTACAGGTCCTGCAGAGATGCGCTGTAGTATCTGTTTGTCCCTGGCCGTGGCTCCAGCGTACCACACGGTGATGGAGGAGGTGAGGATGGATTCAATGATGGCCATGTAAAAAACTGCACCATCATCTACACTGGCAGCTTGGCTTTCCTCAGCTGCCGCAGGAAGTACATCCTCTGCTGGGCCTTCTTGATGAGGGAGCTGATGGTGGGCTCCCACTTGAGGTCCTGGGTGATGGTGGTGCCCAGGAAGTGGAAGGAGTCCACGGTGGTGATGGGGGAGTCTGTCATGATGAGGGGGGGCCGGGGGGCTGTGACTTTCCTGAAGTCCACGATCATCTCCACTGTCTTCTGGGCATTGAACTCCAGGTTGTTACTGCTGCCCCAGGAAACCAGCCGGTCCACCTCCCTCCTGTAGACTGACTCATCCCCGTCCGAGATGAGCCCGATGAGGGTGGTGTTGTCCACAAACTTGATACATTTACGGAGTCGTGGCTGGAGGTGCAGCAGTTTGTGTACAGGGAGAAGAGCAGAGGAGAAAGTGCACAGCCCTGTGAAGCTCCTGTGCTGATAGTCCGAATGTCTGAGACATTCTTCCCCAGCCGCACTCACTGCCTCCGATCCGTCAGGAAGTCAGTGATCCACCTGCAGGTGGAGTTGGGCACCTGGGCTGGGAGAGCTTGTCCTGGAGCAGAGCAGGGAGGATGGTGTTGAAAGCAGAGCTGAAGTCCACAAACAGGATTCTGGCATAGGTTCTCGGGGAGTCCAGATGCTGCAAGATGAAGTGGAGTGCCAGGTTGATGGCGTCGTCTACAGACCTGTTGGCTCTGTTGGCGAACTGCGGTGGGTCCAGCAGGGAGGAGGTGAGGGACTTGAGGTGGGGCAAGACCAGGCGCTCAAATGACTTCATGACTACAGACGTCAGTGCCACTGGCCTGTAGTCATTAAGTCTAGTGATTCGGGGCTTCTTGAGGACAGTGACAATGATGGACAACTTCAAGCAGAATGGGGCGTGGCATGACCCCAGGGAGGTGTTAAAAAATGTCTGTGAAGATGGGGTTAGCTCTCCTGCGCAGTGTCTTAATGTGGCAGGAGAAACACCGTCTGGCCCAGCAGCTTTTCGGGGGTTGGATTTCTAAAATAGCCTGTTTACATCCTGTTCCTGAACTGAGAGGGTGGTGGGGGAGGTGGGGGGGACCAGGTTTGGGTTGGCGGAGGTAGCCACGCTGGGGGAGGGGGTGGTCACATCAAACTGGAGTAGAAAGTGTTAAGTTGCTCAGCCAGTTGTCGATTGTATTTATGTTTATAAAATGCCCATATATTCATTTATTTTAAACAATTGGAACCATCAGAGTACATAATAAAAATCCAGTCTGATGGTGGCTCATTTTAGCTGAAAGGCATGATCCAATTTACCTGAAGACTTATAAGAAAAATTGTCCCACCATCAAAATGTTTATTTTTTAAAAAGTAGCTTAGCTTAGGTTAGCATGTATAACATGTATTATATCATGTCTGTTTACTACCTTCATTTTCTATTGAGTTAATAACAACCTTATACTTAAGGTGCACTTAAGTAACTGTTCCAATCAATCAATCAAATCCAATGTTTTGTTTTTGTCATATGCCAAAGATGCAACAAATTGCATAAACAGGGAGTGCATATTAAAAGCTTAGACCTTATCATTTACCTGACTTCACCCTACTACTACCGTCTGCACTTGTGCATTTACATTGTCTGCTAACAGAGGCCTATTTGAAGGAAAATATACACTGGTGTTTTGTAGCATGCGTGGTATGCACGGGGGTGCATGGACAAATGAGTGACACTAGATGGCGTGAGTGGCGTGTATTTCGCATTACTTTGGCAGTTATATGAAATAGGTTTCAATATATATCTATTCTATTCTCTAAATTTAATTTAATTTTGTTGGATTATCTGCAAGAGAAAGCAAAGTGACTATATGTTTTTGGCAAAAAACAAAACTAAAAAACGACCGAAAATCTTGTGTTGTATTGTTGCGCAATGGAGAGGGGGAGCTGAGAGATGCGTGAGCGCGTGTGCAGCAGCGGTAGTAGCGGCAGCGGCAGCCTGCAGCTCATCCTCCGGTTCCTCTGCCCTTATCTCCCGTTAAGTTCCCAGCCTTCCCACTCTCCCTCTACATTTTCACCCCCTTGTGTTTAGTCTCGCCCGTGGACATGTCTGCCAGACCGGGCTTTTACCGTCAGGAGCTGAATAAGACCGTATGGGAGGTACCGGAGCGCTACCAGAACCTCACACCGGTGGGATCCGGGGCGTACGGCTCGGTGTGGTGAGTGTTTGTCTGGGGCACAGTTTGCGTGGAGAGGGCGAGGCACTAGCACAATCTTTTAGGCTTCATATTGGTCTGATGCAGTAGCGCCGTGGTGCCAAGCCCGTGTCCGCTGCCTAAAACACTGTTGTTGTTCTCACTGTCAGTGCGTATTTCGCCTCTGTAGTGACGGAATCCAAAACCTACTGGTCTTTATGCCAACTCAATCAATAGGTGTTTCCAACTGTGTATTTAGAAGGCAAATGCCCTCACCAAGTAATTCCTGCAAAATCTCATCTCTAGATTATAACAAATGCATCTTATATCTTCTTGTGTATAATGGGACATGTCTTACCTTGAGTTGTGTGGTGGTCAACTACTAGATCTAGAGGGTCTGACAGTAAAAACCTCTGGATTGAATCGATTTTACTTTGACTATATGGAAAGTCACATTTTTATAATAGGCTACAAACGAAATACTAATTTAACACAAATTTTCAGTGCATCGGTATCTAATTATGACTATAAAAGTGTGCTTTTATTTAAGCATTTTTGAAGAAATGTCTGATTTATGGATGCAAATGTAGTCTTCTGTGGGATTACACCGACTTGTCTTTAATGATACATAATGCTGAAATGTATATTGGAAATTCCATTCAAAAACTTGAAATCAGATCTGTTTTTATTCATCCCCAAGATAAATTATTTTTGGTACAGACATGCAGCCAACCAACAGAAAAAATAGAGTTATCAAAAATAAAGTCAAGAAACTAATATCTAAACTCTCAATGTGTAATTAATGTGTAATTATATTTGTTCAAACCTATAGACCCTCTAACAGTGTAAGACATTTAGAATTTACACGCAAAATAACTACACATTTACTCACAGTGAGTAAAGGGAAATTTTATATTCGACTGTTCAATATGGCTCATCTTACAGTGAAAGGCTATCTCGTGATTTCAAAGTCAATTTGGAAGCAAGATGTACAAACGGCTATGGCCATTAGAGATTTACCACAAATCTAATGTGATTGGACAAACAGTTGGTGTGTGTTAAAGCTACATTTGTAGTCTATCATGAGCTGACAGTGAAGTTCCTACTAATGCCTAATTAGCCTGTTTCTTTCTAAAAGGGTCAGTTTCATTTCAAGTAATCTGTATAAAGTACTCTTCTTTGGCTGAAGACCAATTAGGGTTGCAAAATATGGGAACTATCTGATCTCACACCTAAACCTGCATTGAATAATGAGAAATTGAGACATGTAATATTTGGATCAACTTGGTTTTGGGTAGAGATAGACCGCTGCATCGGTTGGCCAAGATATTTGTGCCGATATTTGCACTTTATCTGCCTTAAATATCCAACAGAGGCCAACAGTTTGCTTGGACGTACAGCTGCCTGAAAAATACACATAACGCTTTATTTGGACATTTTTACGCGAATAGGGCAATGCACGAATTTGGACTACACTGCTCTCTTACAAGTTTGTGGTAAAACATGTTTGTGGGTGTGTTTGTAGTGAATTCATGTTACATAATTTGGAGAAAATTATAAAAATCTGCTCTACATATCAGACCAAAAATATAGGCAGACCTAACACTGTAACTCCTAAACCTTAGCCGTTGAAAAAAAAACAAAAAACATATCGGTCGATCTCTAATTTTGAAGATAGGTAAACTAGATTATTAAAATGTGACATGATATTATTCAAGCATAGTATGAATTTATATTTTTGTTTGAGATGTACACAAAAGAGAAATAGAAATCCTCTGGGTGTTCACCTGCCAGTTCCAAAGCCAAGTGAGCAATTATGCCTGACTTAAAAACACAAACATCCTATCGTACCAAGTACAAATTGTGCCTCATCTTGTGGTTCACTTTGGTCAAACATGCTGTTGACATTAGGATCCGGTTTCCATAGTGTCCGAGTTATGACTACTGTCAGCGGGATCTTGTTCGGGCTGTGTACCTCGGGAGGTGTGCAGAGGAAGTGCTGGTAGATGTGATACAATTTAAGGCATCTTAAATATCTGTAGAGCATCTTAAATGCTTGTCCTTTGACATTTAATCTTATGATTAACTAATGTTAGAGAACGATCTGTCTCTCATGACACTTATTGCTGTATATGGACTTAATTATTATCTCTTTGTATTAGCTTGTATGAAAAGTACACTGTTGCCATATTTCAAAACGTGACTTAGCTTTAATCATCATTTTGTGCTTTGCTCACTATTGTCCCAAATAATAAAAAAAACAAAAAAAATGGTTTCAGTGTACAACAATTAACGCAATACAGACAGGAGGAGTTTTGTGTTGTGTTTTACTTTTACTGCTGCCACCTTTTGTGGCTTGGGGCAGTATAACTCTGTTAGCCTGAAATGATAAAGAATAGAGAGAAGATGGCAAAAATTGTTATCGCAATTGATGTTTTGGAGATGTGCAAAATTAGAATATCGAGCGTATTGTCTATTATTAAAACTATTAAAATGACCTCCAGAGATCAAAATGTGCACTGTAATCTCCCAAACAAGGGTTATAAAGTGATATTTAGCCATTTTCTGGTTCATTTTATGGTCTGTCCATGTTTTGTGCGATACTTGAAGACTTTTACATGCATATTTTAGCACTTGCATTGTGAAAATATTGCAAAATCCAAATATCTTTATCAAGATTATAAAATATATCAGGATATTCAATTTGGTCAATTTTGCTAACCCCTAATATTAGAAGTTTATTTTAGTCTGCCTCTCAAATTAGTTTGCTAAGTATTGATCTGCATCCACTCCAATATTAGGCTAATTATTTTGTCTGTTCTCATTACTTACCATTCCATATTAATTGAAGCAAAACCCTTCTACAATTTACTGTATACGCTCCTATTTTATGCTGTCTGGACGGAAAAGCTGGTGTTGCACATGGACACTCATAGTGCATAGGCCAGTGTGAAACCCAATACACTGCACTCAGAATAGCTCAGCCTCAAACTGCCATATTAGCCAGAGAAATAGATCATCGGTTTCTCTCCCATGCAGCTCTTGCATCCAAGAATATTATACAGTATGCACTATCTGCATCTTAGCACCAGCCATGTATCAAAACTTAAGTAAATCACATTGACTTGGCATCTTCAATTTAATCCAATATTTACTTTCCAACATACAAGGTAACCACTGACAATTTCTAGTCTGAAGTATCACCCTTCCTGACGAGCAAGCCTTTATATGTCTTTGATTTTCCCCAGAGCAGTAATTCTCCAAACGTTCCCGCCTTGTAAAATCTGGTATTTGGTTTTTAAAAGGACTTCATGAGGCCGAGTCAAGCCAAGGCTATGCAAGGTCAAAACATTAGAATAAATGCATACAAATATAATTGAATAAAGACGGAACATAGAATAAGTTGGATGTTAGATCTGTGGAAAGGAGACCCCAAAGTTACATAATGCATCTTTACGTTATGTTATAGTTATAGTCTTATCCTTACAGACACAAAGCACATTCCTGCAGTGGTCCCTCTGTCTGACCTGTATTGTTGATGCTGACCTCGGCCATTGTCATTGACTTTCTCATGGTACGACTTGATTAAAACAGGCAGGGGGAGGGGTGCTGCTGTGACATAGAAACCCTTTGGATGCACCAACAACCTGTGTAAGGAGCACTACATTTACATTTTAATTCTAAACCTCGATAGACATGTCATATTAAGCCCAATAATCTGTCTGACTCGAGACATCCACTCAGCGACTCCTTTACCCTCCAGCCCAGGGAGGAGTAGGGTACTGTCCGCCTCGAGTCAATAAGACAGTGTTCTCTTTATCCTTCAAGCAGTTAAACTGTTAAACAGCACTCAGAGCACTATGAAGTCCCCTGTTGTGTCTATCTAGCTGTGTACTTTTCTGCAGCCGGAATATCTTGCGTTCTTATTTTATTCTTGTCCATGGTTCGTTCAGGGTGAAATATTTTTGGAACATTGTGTAAAAATGGCATGCATTACTCTGTTGTCTCTTATGGGACTTTGAAATGAGCAGTTTCTCGAGTTGTTTGCTTTGTTTTTAGAGGAAAAAGCAAAACAGATGCTTTGGCTCTTTGAGTAACAGAAATGTAATTCAGAGGATTTAACATGTGTTTGTTCAGTAAACCCAAGCACACATTTTACTTAAGACTGTGCTAATTCATTTTTCGTTTTGGTTGTACGACTTGATATTTATATGTTGAAAGACCAGAGGAAGCATATGATGATACGTGAATATTTCCAAGGATTACTAAAATCAGTTCTCAAGTAAAAAGTACCCTGATTCTAATGCTCGATACAAACTAGACACTCATTTGAAGTATTGATACTGAATAATAAAAAAAAAAAACGCACACAAAAAAAACCCTACACACATAAGTAGAACAAAACTTTATCATTCATTCTTGAATATTACATATTATCATAAAGAATACATTTTTTTATTGACATTGAGATATTGAAATGTATCAGAATCAGAAAAGGTTTATTGCCATTGTCATGAACACAATTCACAAACATAGGAACTTGTTTCGGTGTTAAGGTGCAACATAAAACAATGAACAAATAGCATATAAAGCCTAAAGTATTACTACTTTGTTACTTGTTTTTTATTTCTGTCACTGGTCTCACTATTGCCTATACAATACCACAATTGACTGAATTGATGTATCAGAATTGTTACCTTCCAGTAGATCTTTATTCTTGTATTTCTATTAAGGACACATAATTGATACGGAGAACATATGCAGTGGACTCAGCTGTGTGATGTGTTGTGTGTCATGTGCTGTCCACACACGTGTGTATGTGTGTAACATCTGTTCAGTCGGTGAAGCATGAAGCTCTCATTTGGATAAAATGAATAAAACATGGCTGCCGTGTTTTCTCCTGTCAAAATTGTTGTCTTTGCTTGTCACGATGATTTAAATGTGATAGTCTTAGGACCAGACTGGGTTTGTGGTAATTAATCATATGCCTGACACAAATGTATGCAACCTGTGTCTGTTCAAATAGCCATGTAATCTTGCCTATATAGTGTATTGTTATTGATTGATTTCTCTTTCTCACTTCTCTATTTTTGGTACATGGTGTGGTCTGAGCGTGCTTTTCCAATTTTTGTTGCCAGTTCACCTACATTTTTGAATGAGTCGTCAAAGTAGCGTCACGTTGTAAATCACGGGACATCAACAATCTCAGGATTAATTCAAAGTACACAATTTTACTTGTTTGACATTGTAATTACCACAGAACTACCCCTCAATTAATTATGTAAATAATTGTTCATTATCATAAGGTGTACATAGCCCAAGTATCATCACATTTATATTGATTTAGATATTGAAACATTTATATCAGAATTATTTTGGGTAATCCCTAAGAGGACATTTTTACAGATATGCAGTCTACCAGCAGAAGAACTAGTTAAAAAAAATACGAAACTAAAATTAATTATCAGTATGAATACAATTAAACTGTCTTTAAAAAAAAATAAAAAAGCTAAACCCCCAGTAAAATCTGAATACACTTACATTTAACTAATGATAGCACTGTCACAACATATTTGAATATTATATGTACATTTACAAATTTATATATGTTGTTATATTACAGTGTCCCTCTTATAATAGTCATTTTTGCCATTAGCAGCAAAGATAAAAGCGTGTTATGACAACAGTAAAGTAATCAATGACCCTGCTCTCACCGTGCAGCAGCAGAAGTCCCTTGTTTGGAAGCTGGCACACAAAAGGATAGGCCTGGCTCAGATCAGACAGACAGGCTGCTTCCCTGCTGGAGCCTGGCGGGGCATCCGGGCACCAGACGAACACTGAACCATATGGATCCACTCTGCCGGGACAGAGGTATACGATTAGGATTCATAAAGTGGAAATAATCAGGATGTTTGGTTGCAGGGTGTAGGCTAGTCATGGGTTTCAGCTACCTGTTATATGCAACATTTTGAGGAAGTTTTCCCAAAATCCACTTTATTTATATGGCACATTTTATAAACTGAAACATTTCCAAAGTGCTGCACACAAAACACTTGCTCTACCAGTGCTCATAACCATGAAAAATAAATCATCTAAAACAATAAATAGTGGCTAAAAACAACAAATGGAATACAACTGTAACATATCAAAAGTAATAAAATAAATGAAATAATAAAAAACACAGAGGACCACACAACTCAAGCGATGTTAAAAGCCATTGAAAAGTGGATCTTAAGACGAGCCTTAAAACAGCCCTCTGTGGGGGCCGTCCTGACGCGAGGAGGCAGATAGTTCCAGAGTTTAAGGCCGACCACAGAGAAGACCCTGTCTCTCCTGGTTTCAAGTCTCGCCTTAGGCGCCGCAAGCTGGAGCATGCCCTCGGACCTCAGAGCACGAGTGTAAATTTGGAAGAGGTCTGAGATGGATTATGGGGCCAGTCCATTCAAAGCTTTAAAAACAAAAAATCACTTCTTAAAATCAATTCTAAAGTGAACAGGAAACCAGTGCAAAGACGCAAGGATTGGTGTGATATGCGTTTTGTTCCTGTTAAATGTCATGCCGTGGAGTTATATAGGCTAAGATATAGGCTAATATTTTGTTCTAAATTGTTCATCGCTATGGCAACGGTCCTAATTTCTCATCATTCTGAAACCCATGTAAGTACTATTCAGAACAAACAGCCTTTTCTGTTTAATACAGCTTCATGGTTAAACACATGGCGGCGTCTTCTTGTCCCCACCCACTTCTCCTATTGGTCAGCCTCCATCATGTTCTGAGTGACTGTCGAGTGAATTGATGAAATCTCGGAATAAGATTTAGGTTCCTCTGAAAGACAATGCAATGTTACCAAGCGTACAAGGATAAGATTTAGGTTAAAATAGTAACTATTCAAACATAATAATTTTACCCTGCACAACCACATACACATAAATCATGGCTACTACTAATCCTGCATATTATTTAATGTCTAGTCACTCCAGTGTCTACTAAGTGCGTTTCAATTCCTGTTGCCTGGTTCATTTCTGCAGATTTCTTTTGCAAGATTTCTCAATCCTGACCCCATTTCCTTCCTGTTTGTTCTGACAGTGGTAGTGCATTGAACAGTTCTGAGGCGTGAAGAAACAACAGCCCACTGGAGACAGGGTACAGCCTACAATATGAGGAATGGCATTTACATTTCAAAAGAGGGAACACAATCCCATGCTCTAGCAAAATCTGACATCCTCAATTCTCCACCGCGTCAATCTCTGTATGTATTATTGACCTGTCTGGTTGTCTGTTTCGTAGATTACAGTGTTGACAGTGGCGATGTTGTGATCCGACATGTGAAAGCCTTCCCTTTCTGGCTTGTCTCTGCTTCATGCTATAAGATGCACATAGAGTAACTTGTCTAGAAAGTGGGATGCCTACTTAAATATTACAGTATTGGGTATATCGGCCTTAAAGCTCCCGCACAGGCCGATGTTTTGATTGGGCCGACAGCTAAAGGAATTACATCAAGTTCTGACTGTAAATGCACAGATGGAACCGCAAACATTTAACTGCACTGCTCTGTTATAGCGTCGTAGAAAACTAGAGTTCCTGAATGTCGAAAAATCTTGTTATTAAATTGTTTTGTGTTAAGTAGAGTAGTAAACAGCTTATTTTGACCTCGGAAAAGAAATATATCTGTCAATCTCTATTTAGATGTAGTAAGAGAAAACATGACATCGTCTGGTGATGATGGAAATGGAAGATTTGTTTTGGCAACTATTACAGTGTAAAGAGTGTAAATATGTCTTAAAAAACACCTTGATAATGGTAGAAATGTCCTAACCAAACATGTTTTCTTCCTCCAGTTCTGCATATGACGTGGTGCTGCGTCAGAAGGTGGCGGTGAAGAAGTTGTCCAGGCCGTTCCAGTCCCTGATCCACAGCCGGAGGTCGTACCGAGAGCTGAGGCTGCTCAAGCACATGAAACACGAGAATGTCTGTAATTTTTGGATAGATACTTAAGACAGCAATACGCGTCTGTGCTGTGAACCAACCCTGTCTGTTTGTATCTGTGCAGGTAATAGGGCTGTTGGATGTCTTCACACCTGCTGCTGCTCTCAATGATTTTAATGAGCTGTGAGTCAAAGATTTCCAATGCATAACGCAGCAAACATTATCCAAACCCAGTGCATTACATAAAGAGACGTTAAAACACGGTGTAGAAGCGCAGAGAAGCGAAATGAACGCAGTAAACGTCTTTTAAAGAATTGCTGAGGTACCGTTTAGATTTGATTTATTAAGAAAGCATTAGTTATGTTTGGGTGACGACAGTTGTTCACATAACAGACCCTTGCCTCATGGAGACGCACTCCGCCCATTAAAAGAACCGCTCCAAAGCGCTCTGAAGCAAACCGGTCTGGGGGCTTGAAACGTGGCTTATGTAACTTTTATGTTTTAGATGTCGTTGCTATCCCTAAAATATCCCACAATATGACGTTAAACTAGATCTGTCTGGCATTTATTCAGTTACATGTGTTTTTATGGCCAAAAAATAGTCCTTGAAAAGTTTGCATTCTTACTACAATTAATGCCACCTTGTGGAGCATTCCAGGCAAAGCAATAACATCTCCACTAGAAAAGTTACACATTGCACCTTTAAGGTTTGTTGAGATTGCATTAAAGAATTACACAGTTAAATTGCCAAAGACAGTCCCATAAGTGCCTCATCTCTGACGGGGTTCACATCTCACACTTCTGTAGATGTCTGCTGGTTCGGTTTCCATGGCAGCCCCTGTTCCCCTCCCCCTTAACTCTCTCTCCCCTCTGATGCTGCTTCACTCTTACATCTTTGTCTCCCCCTTTCACTACAGCTACCTGGTGACAAACCTGATGGGTGCCGACCTCAACAACATTGTTAAATTTCAGAGCCTGTCCGACGAACATGTACAGTTTTTAATCTATCAGCTCCTCCGAGGGCTCAAGGTAATTTAGCGCGTCACTAATTTCCTGCTAGATATGCAATATAATGCTCATGATACTGTGGAAGGGAAATTAAGAGTTCAGCAGTCTTTTTCACATGTAATTTAGATGTAGGATGGTTATATTTAGTGGGTCTGGACAATGTTATGAATCATAATCAGTTATTTGTTGATATTTGCACCAAATATTAATTGACTAACAAAGGTTACAGTGTATTGTGATGCAAATTTGAGTTGGTTTATTTATGTTTCTTTATGGAAAAACTAGTTTTTTGTGTTATTGATATCCAGCAAGCCCACACTTTTACAGTAGCTCAAACCAGAGCATCCTTTATTTTGGCTGATCTGGTGAATTGCCCTATTGCCCTATTGACTTTATCCTCTCTCTCGTTTCCCTCTTCTCTACCGCTGCCCTGCCCATTGCCTGTCCAACAGTACATTCACTCTGCAGGATTGATACACAGAGTAAGTGCCTGGTTGTAATTTCTTTTACTGTGCTATGATAAATGTATTGTTAAATAGCTGAAGAAAAGAGGTATAAAACCGGTTTTGGCGTTCGCTGATTGCCTCGCCCTGAGTGTCATCAAGTTATGAGAATCTCTTTTCTTAAGCATGATTTATTTGTTCTTTTTGTTTTTCAACCCAAATGCAGTAAATAGTTAGTTTGTTAGTTTATTTACTGAGACAGGGACAGTTCCAAACTATTTTTCTACCAAAAAGGCTTACTATTTAAGATTTCAAGGCAAATATTTATACATAATGACGATTATGTTCTGTGACAGTAATAAATCAACACATTACTGCAGTGGTGAACAGTTTTTTTGTACTACAACTGCTCAATTTATGAGACAAAAAAAAAGTATCGAATATTGTCAAATGTTACTATAATTTTTTGTTTTTAATGATAATGATGTACAAAATCCCCCAAAACAAAGCTATAAAATGTACTTAAAAGAACATTTTGTATTCAAATACTACATACAATTTCACCTTCTTTTAAAATCTGAAACCATTCCAAGTAACCCCTTGTACTTGGTCCCCATACCCCTGGTTGGGAAACACTGCTTTATTGTTCCACAGGGGAAAAACAATTGTTTGAAATGATGGCTATAAAACAATAAATCACAGTATGAAGCACACAACCATCACTAATAAAAGCAATAATTACAGTGCTGCTGGGACAATAATGTATTAATAAAGGATATACAGTAATAAAGCCTTTGAGGTATTGTGGGATTTTTTTATGTCTTGTTTTTTTCTTCTCAGGACCTAAAGCCCAGTAATGTTGCAGTTAACGAGGACTGTGAACTCAGAGTAAGATCCTAACCTGTTCTTCGCTTTAACAAACATTGTATGGATAAAAATACTGCAACGTTTATGACTTGTGATGTTTAGATCCTAGACTTTGGCCTGGCCCGGCAGACAGACGACGAAATGACCGGTTACGTGGCCACTCGCTGGTATAGAGCGCCAGAGATCATGCTCAACTGGATGCACTACAACCAAAACGGTGAGTAAATTACCGTAAATCCTGTTGTGAATGAGCAGTGTATAAATGTTTAACCCACTGCTTCGTTTGTGTTCCAGTTGACATATGGTCTGTAGGGTGCATCATGGGAGAACTGATAAAAGGAAAGGTCCTGTTTCCTGGTAGTGACTGTATCCTTTTTCTAAATCATGTCAACTATACACTGTTTTATACTAAAATAAGATTACCACTATTACCACTACTACCAGTACTATCATGGAATACAACCCAACTTGTAAAGGCGCTATACTGTGACAATATATATGATTGTGTTTTATGTTTTTTAAATGAATTATTGTTTTTTGATGTTTGGTTATAGGCAGCCTGGATATCGCGATGTAACTCATAAAAGACACATTTCAGTTTTTAAACAGACAATAATGTTTTTTTTAATCCTTTAAACTGGGTGCCCTGGAAGAAGAGAGTCCCGCACTCTCATTGGGCCTTCCTTTTATAAAGCTACAATGTATTGGGGAATTTCAGTTTCCCATATTCAGAGATACATTTTCCAACTCTGGCATACATGGCAAATATCTAAATGAATATACTAACCATTGTTATCTTTTACTGTAACTGCCCTTAACCTATTGTGAAATTAGATATTGACCAATTAAAACGAATCATGGAGGTGGTGGGAACACCAACACCAGATCTACTGCAAAAAATCTGCTCTGAACATGTGAGTGGTGCAAATCCATATATTTAAAGAGAGGATGTACTGACAATGTTTAGATCAATGGCTAGCCCATGCTAACCTGGTAAGTGGTGTGACGGATTAGTCTCAAGGGACACAGTTGTTAAGTGAATTGTCCTAGATATCACGGCTGGGTTTGATGGATCACGTGTAGAAATCCTTCATCACTACTACAAATGAAAGTAGTGTGAATATATTGTTATTGCATTATCTATACTCCATGTTTCTCATCTACAAAAACATCTACTGCATAGTTTGAGCTTTGTTTTTTCCAAACTAATTTTAAAGACCAGTAGGACTCCCTGGCATAATAGAGTGTGTATCTCCATTTTCTGGCTAAATAAAGGATAAACAACAGAAAGGTCTTAAATTTGTTGTTGAGCTTTAAATGTATTATATTGTTTCCTCATCAAAAACATGGACTGTGGTTTCATTTCCTCTGGTTTCAGTAATCCTGAGTATTTACTGTAGAATCTTCCTCTCCAGATCTCAAAATGTCCAGTTCCACACGGCTTCATAACATGTTGATATTCAGGGAAATCTTCAAATTTAACTTTTATTGCTTAACCTAACAAAGAACAGCCATTGTTTATTGCCTCGTTTAAACTGATTTACTGTTAACAGCCGAGGGCAAGTTCCATTTCCCCTCATACTTATTCTTTAGCTACACAAACCTACTTCGTACCTAAACGAATGTGTCAAAATGTTGTTTAAAAACCTGATGAACCTGAAAATAAACAGACTGCTGACTAAACTTCTTCTTCTTTACAGGCACAGAAATACATCCAGTCCCTCCCCTACATGCCCCCACAAGACTTGGAGAAGATATTCAGAGGAGCAAACCCACTAGGTGATCGATTGGCAGTTGATGTGATTACCGAAGTCTTTAATTTAATTCACAAAGGCCACATCGTCTCAAGTTGCTCGCTGCATGATACTAAAAGGATATTTCTGTTTCCGTGTCCAATACTTTGTCGTTTGGGTTCGTTTTTGACACAGCCGTCGACCTCCTGAAGCGCATGCTGGTTTTGGATTGCGACGGACGGATCTCGGCGAGTGAAGCGCTGGCGCACCCGTACTTCTCCCAGTATCACGACCCGGAGGACGAGCCAGAAGCCCCGCCTTATGACCAAACTCTGGAGAGCAAAGACCGCACCTTGGAGGAATGGAAAGGTACAGCACAGGATTGCTACAGTAAAAAAAAATAAAACAAATTTGATTACATAGAGAGATAAGCTATTGTATGAACGCTATACCCGTTTAAATGTTTTGGATATAGCTGTACTACTAATACTTAAACACTGTGCTGTCAAAAAGCACCAAATAAACGTGATTTTATAACATTACTTCATTAAAATAAATAAATAAATGAAGCTACCGACACCCCACTTTTCACTAAGCCTCTCAGACCAGAAGTCGTGAAAGCGCTAAAGCTTGCAATTGTGTTTGAGGTTCAGGAAAAGTTGGTTTCGTCAAAAGTTACGAATCTCAGCATATTTTTGAAGTACAGTAATGTGTCAGTGCGAGTCGGGTTTTGGGGAAGTGTACGCCTCATAACCAAACAGTGTTGCTCAATTTTGTACTTTTTCGTAATCTCGCTCAAATATGTTGATGTTACAACATATATCCAGTATTTTCTCTCGATTATGTTTGCAGAGTTGGTTTTTGAAGAGGTCCATAGTTCCAAAACTCCAGTCTGCAGCGGTGGCAGTCTTCAGGCAGAGCAATAATGGAGCAAATATGGACACCCTTTTATCACCGTGTGAGACGAAGACTGGACCACGCGTATATAAACCGATGACCAAGGCCAAGAATATGCCCTGCTCAGTATCGCCTTTTGCGGGTTCATCTGAGCCAAATACTGGGACAATCTCCAATGTGTCAGAGAGCTGGACTTCAGGGATGACAATGAATGGAAGGATTCATACATGGATGCAACGTAAACTGTTTACAAAGAAGAAAAAACATGCACACTAGGATTTCCAAAGTGACGGCATACGTGGACCATCAAATACAATGACTCTCATATAAAACTTTCATATATACTTAAGTATACTCAGATCAGCCATAACACTGTAAGCATATAAGTGGACTAAATGCAAAGAGATGAAAGAGAGAAACAGTTGTGTGTGGGCTGTATATAGTATTTAGGTATTTACATTGTTATGTCTGATCAGTGTATACCAACGGCTTGCTGCTATACCACACCATTATTACTAAAACTGCTTAGCGTTTAGCCATCATACTCTACTGCATGAACCATTAACAACATATGACTGTAAATCTGTCTGTGTGTACTCTTGCAAACTCCTCCATTCATCCACATCATGACAGCAATCCAAATGTTTGTTTACAATTGGTCTGGTGGTTGTAATACTTTGACATTATCTGCAATTGATATTGTGCTAAATGGTTAACTACACACTAATGGGGCTAATCCAGGGAGTATAAGTAGTGATGTTGAAACGGCTTATTTCAAAATACTGTACGTGTTCCCATGGTACTAAAGGAACTTGGCTAACATTAGAATGAGGACATTGACGTTTACACCAAGTAGCTTAGAAGGGAAACATTAGTTATGAAATTTATGAACTCTGATTATTATTAAAAGTGATGACTACCTAATGGCACTGCGGGTTCCCCAACAATGAGCAGAGTTCCTTAAACCACTTATTTCACAAATGAATTAGTATCTAAATTGAAAAACACTTCATTTGCATTCCTTTTTACAAGAATAATTTTGCCTGACTGATAATTAATTTTATTTTGTTAAGAAGACAACGTTTCTGAACCTAACTGTGCAGAGAAAAAACAGTTTCATTCTAACAAATGTATGCAACTCTTTACATATCACGGAATGTTTAATTAGTGTATTTCATTTGGAGCCAATGCTTAAGACTTAATGGTTGTTTACAATATTTCTTCAGAAATCTTTAATTTGACTTTTTGTGGTGATATAATCTGCTAAAAGATAAGAAACATGCATTTTAGCAACACAAGAAAATAACTATTGACTTACAAAAAGCTACCTATGACCTCAATCTGTCAAATTATTCTTTTACAGTCTGAAGATTTTCCTTGTAGCCTTTTAACCACTTTTGCTGGCCGAAATATAGTTTGACTCATTTTGAGTTGTGTGTCTCGGAGCTTGGGCAATTATTTTTGAATGTTCGGTGTAAAATGGGCAATGTAAATGGTGAATATGAATAGTACCTGCAAACTGAATGTATACTATAACTGTATGTATGTACTGTGTGTATTTGAGTACTTGGAAATGCATGTACTTCTGCCGTAACCACAACTATTTGAGATAAATGCCAGCTTCTTTCATCCATCTACAGCCGGTACAAGCCTTGGCCTGAGACGAGAATAATAAATGCAAATTCTTTTGATAACAATGTCTTTGATTCATTAACTGTCAAGGATATTGGATTTCTTTTGGAGTTGAGTTTATTAGTTAATTGAACTAGGCCTATATTAGCACACAACAACATGGTGACTTGGAAGCTGAAGTGCAGGTGGTTGTTTTCAGCCATTTTACTGACATCTGGTGGGGAAAGTACAGAACCAAGTCTTGGCTGTTCAAATTGACAGAAAGCCTAACTCCCATATTCCATCAAATGATTTATTTTACAAAATATTGCACCACAACCCTAAAGGCCCAAAGCACATTCAGTAGAAACGTTACAAATTAGACCACCACAATGGATTGGTCAAGTTTGCCCAATGTTTCATGTTTCAATCACATTGCAAAAGATCACATTTGAGATGTGAGATGTTTGAGACCTTTAATCTAGATAAATTTATGGCGCAAAACTTAAGAAAGGCAGTTTAGAATGGACACATTTGACCGACATTGGACGAAATAGGACTTTTATTTTGTACTTTGTGAAGCCCCCCATTCCTAATCTCTTATTTGTTCCTAATTTGTTCTCTCTGGTCTTGTCTGGTTTGTTTTTTTGTTGTTTTATGTTTTAAATTTGGAAAAAAAAAGAAAACAAGAAAACCAGTTTAGCAGAACCATGACCTCCGTGGTCGACTGTTTCAAGCAACAACCAATTTGGACATTCAATAATCCACTTACATGGCAGAAAAGACAAGCCTCAGAATAGTTTGATGATGAAATATTAGTCACAGAAGATTTTACAGAATAGCCTTAATAGAGAAAGGGGGGGGTGTAATATTTTAAGGTGCGCCCTCATATTATGCAGTCCCGACGCTCCAAAACACAATGTATATGTCGAAGCAAGCCAGGCAAAAGAACAAGCGGATTAACTTATAACAGGTAGGGTCGGGCAGATGTTTTCCCTAGTCTCGAATTATTGACATGACGACACAAGACCCACTGAGACGGCCCAACCACCGGGGGGGGGAGGGAGGGGGGGCGGTGCCAAAACAATGCGCGAGGGGGTGTGACGGCGCGTCTCTGGTGCGTCTGAAGGAATGCGCCTCAACCTTTCTGGAAACAGCGTAGTTAGAAGATTGAGAAACGGCTTTGCCCCCCCATGTTGACATACGAGTTGGTGAATATTACAGTACTTCTGGCCCAGGTCTGGTTTTGAGGTATGGCTTTGCGCTCCAGCAGGCACTCGGGCTTTTACCGGCAGGAGGTAAACTAGAACCGCGTGGGAGGTTCCGGAGACGATTACGGAGACCTCAAGCAGATCGGACCGGAGCTTATGGGACAGTGTGGTAAGGTCTTTCTAATCTAAACGAGACTTTATTTAACAACACTTTCCCCACGAGCTTTACATCACGTCATTATTGCTGTGTTTTTGATTGTTTGATAAAAACCTGAACATTAAAAGGTTACCTTCTCTAAATTCTCGCTCTGATTGAGGACGTCGACAATAGTACACACCCTCACCTACGCTCCCTTTCGTATCGTTTTTTTTATATTTTTTTGAACAATCTCAATGATGTCTCTTTTTTTATTAGTCATGTTTTGTCTCTTTTCGTACTTGTGATCTTCAATACATCTTTTTTCTTTTTATGTGAAGCCAGACTCTCTTGTATTTAGTTCTATCTTGTATCGAAATTAGGTGCTTCTTCTCACACAGGCAAATAAATATACTCTATTCACACCATTTGTTATTACGGTTTCGGCCCCTATTCTGGTTGATATATATTGCCTACAACTACTGATCAACAATATGCCCTTACACCTTACTACAACTTTTAAATTAAATAACTTACACAGAACTAAAAATCTCTCAAATGACACATGTCCAATTCTGGATTGTCAGTCAAATGTAGAATACACTACAAAGAAGTTTGACGTTTTACATAATTTTACAATTTAAATGAAAACAATTGACCACTTAATTTCCTGTATTTAAACCCACATATGCCCCTCGGGCTTGTGTAAAACCATAGTATGCTAAATGACCACTCCCTCAGGCTGCAGCTGGCTCTGCAGGGCTCTGCAGGCCTCCCTTTGCATTGTAATGAGTGGATGAGGGTCAACAAAGACACTACCCCCAGCCTCATTGTTACAGAGAGTCAAAGAGTTGGACTGAAAGCACCACAACTGAGCTTTTAACATAAAAAAACCAAACAAAAAAAACATGTCCCTGCGAAGACATTTTGTAACGTACCAGAACAGACACAGTGACTCAGTGAAACAATGACAGAGGTGTTGGTTGGAGTTACAATAATCAGATAAATAATTTCAGTTACAAAGTCGAAACTCATATTTTGGGTTAATCTTGAAATGACAAAAAACAATGTAAAGAGCAATCCATTCGGTTAGAAACCGATGCGATCCTGGTTTAGAGTGAGTCGAGAAGACAATTGTGTGTGTAGCATACTCCTACACCACAAACTGCCTGTTGCTGTACACATCATGGAACAAAGAAGAAAGTTTTACTCAAGTTAGGCATTACCAACATGTTACCAAGAGAGGAAGAGAATGATCTCAAGGGCGTTTTAACAGTCATTACAGTTGTTTTCAGGGATTTTCTTTCTTTTTCTACAACGCTTGCTAACCCTGACTATTTCATCACTTCAGTTCAGCGTGGGACCGGCGAACGGGAGCTCAAGTTGCCATCAAAAAACTCCACAGACCTTTCCAGTCCAAACTCTTCGCCAAACGCGCCTACCGGGAACTACGACTGCTCAAACACATGAAGCATGAAAATGTACGTTGAAAAATTGCTAGAGATGTAGAGATATCAACGTGTACAGACTGAAACGTGGGCTGAATCTATGTTGTCGTCGTTGTCATAGGTGATTGGGCTATTAGATGTCTTCACAGCAGAGATTTTACTGGACCGGTTTAAAGACTTGTAAGTTTTTTTTAAAGCTTTTTCTCTCCGTCTCTATCTCATCTTTAAGCACATCCTCGACTTTGCTCTAAACCTCTTGATTGGCAGTTGTAACCTCTGCAACCATTTACAAATTTAGTATTCATTGTCCCTTCTCTGCATGTGTTCATTCAAAACATCCAATCCATCTTGAGCATGAACAAAGAGAGATGTTTCTCAAAGGTGCACTATGTACCTTTGCTATTGGAGGGTCCGCCACCTGCTTGTCTACATGGTGATGTTATTGGTTTGAATATCCCCAGGAATATCCCACAGTTGGCATTGAACTAGTCTATCTCCGTGGAAACGAGCAGTTGACTCTACCAGGCCAAGATTAAAAAAAAAAAAAGAAAAAAAAAGAGATCTGTGGAGACACAGTTCACAGCAAGAATACATGTTTTTTCTTATATTTTTTGTTTTGTTTTTGTTTGCAATGAAAATGCCTCTAATTGAATACGTTTAATTTACTGTGGAACGTTACAGGCAAAAGGAGAGACCCCCACTAGAAAACTTACATTGTGCGCCTTTAACCATACAAACCAAACATAATGCCTTCCACTTTTGCCTCCTTTAATTTAAGACACATATGTTATCTTTCTTTTGCAAACACGGGGCGCTCTTATCTACACTTAACAGTATGTAATGGACTGTGGTTGAAAGTGTTGTTTGTGCACAGTTATCTGGTGATGCCGTACATGGGGACAGACCTGGGGAAACTCATGAAGCTGGAGAGACTGACGGAGGACAGAGTACAGTTCCTGGTTTATCAGATGCTGCGAGGACTCAAGGTTACCACGCACGCGGGACATTTTATTGTGTTAAATGGACAGAGTGTAATGTTGTCTTCTACAAAGCACGTGCAGGTTGTAAAGATATCTGTCAGTAATTCAGGATTTTGAGCTATACGTTCCAATTTTACAAAAGTAGTTCAATTGTAAATGTTTAAATGAGTTTGTTTCTAAAATACATGAACACTAAATATTATATAGCTTAGAATAGATTTTTTTTTTCTTTTAGATCCCAAAAGCAATGTTTTGAACACAATAATTTTTAAAAAGTCAGCGTTTGTTTTGCTGAGAGTGTAACTGTGTGCCTGTCTTGTGTCCTCAGTATATCCACTCTGCAGGGATCGTCCACAGGGTACGTGACCTTTTGACCCGTCAGACCTGA
Organism: Chaenogobius annularis; assembly: GCA_015082035.1. Taxonomy (NCBI): domain Eukaryota; kingdom Metazoa; phylum Chordata; class Actinopteri; order Gobiiformes; family Gobiidae; genus Chaenogobius; species Chaenogobius annularis. The sequence goes on along the minus strand of BJKM01000004.1, from coordinate 885,395 downwards.
CCTTAGGGGGTGGAGCCTATTCTTTTCACACGCTGCTCTTTTCATTCGCATTCCCACACAAGATTTACCACTTTCATCTGCAGTCAGTGCCCAGATTGACCCAAAGCGTAGTAATTCAACGTAATGCTGTCGGTTTGATTACAATATTTAAACATTTCACTTCTAATCCACTAGCGAGCCTTAAGTCATGCACTATTAAGATGTTTATAAAGTCTATGTGTGCGTTTGCTGCTATTCAGAGTCTAAATTCACTGATGTCAGCACTCATAAAAATGGCTGTCAACTTTCACCTAATTCTTTCACTTTTACGGAGTGAAAGAATGTGAGTAACATATTTTGGAAAACAAAAATGAGTTACATAACCCGCTGTTGAATTATGAATTGAATACTGAACAGGGCTCGAACTCTTGGTGAGCCAATACTTGTCCTTCTGTCGAGCTGTTCATCTTCAATTGCGCTTCAAAAAAGGCCCATGCCATTCATTCTTATTGTAACTTTCACTGCCGTCCTTCTACATTTGTATATTATGTCACAATAGCTCCTTAAACACTGCGGCGGTCCGTGCAAAAATGTCTGAAGATGACATTCACTTCTCTTACTGACGAGTAAGACAGTTCAGACAGTAAGACTTATTCAATTATATGAATCCACTTCAGACACAAAAACACAACCACTTTGAAACCTTCCTCATCACAAACCTAAACTGCAAATGGAAACAAATGTGTTCCTTTTCTATGTGTGTAACAGAAAAGAAAACCACTTGAAATGATACCAAACCAAAGTGTTTTCTGCCATCCCCTTACAGGATCTTAAGCCAGGAAATTTAGCCATCAATCCAGACTGTGAATTGAAGGTACCAGAACATTTCCAAAATTATTATTATTCTTTTTTTGTTCCGCTGATTTCTCAATGTATAAGTTCCATTTTGTTTTCTCATCTTAGATCCTAGACTTTGGTTTGGCTCGACAGGCCGACACAGAGATGACCGGTTATGTTGTCACCCGCTGGTACAGAGCGCCCGAAGTAATACTCAACTGGATGCACTACACACAAACAGGTATGGTACTCTATGTTCACTGTGAAATCCTGCTTAAAGGGTTGTCAAAAATGAGCAGGAATATTAAGTCATCGTTTCAGTTGTTTCTGTCATTACAATTCTATGTCAAGATTTAAAAAAAAAAAAAGAAAAAGTGTGATTTTACGTAAGAGTTGCAAAATTGAGTACTTCATTAATCACTGCTTCTCAATATATCTTAAAGGTGCACTGTGTAACTTCTGGTGGAGAGTCTGCCACCTGCTTGTTTCCATGGAGATGTTATTGCTCTGTCAGGAATGCTCTGCAGTTTGACATGAATCTTATCTGAGGAATCACACCGACATTAACTTTATTTGTTCAAATCAGCAGGTGTTTATATTGCGAAGAAAATATCATGAAAAACATGCTTTCTTACAGTGAGTGCGCTCGCCTCTCCACAGATCTGACTTGTCACTTGACCTGATTGATGGTTCTCTCCATGTAATACGTGTAATATTATTATGTGGAACACTTTTGGACAAAGCAATAACATATCTATGGAGACAATTAGGCACCAGAAGTTACATGGTGCACTTTAAAAAACACTATGTATGTATGTATGTATGTATGTATGTTAGAATAAAACCATTGATGTGTTTTGTATTGCAGTGGACATCTGGTCAGCGGGTTGCATCATGGCTGAGATGCTACTGGGAAAACCTCTTTTTAAAGGAAACGACCGTATCCTTGTTCTTCCTTTTTTTTTTTTTGGAATGCATTATTGTTTAGCACAGTACACAGACGTATTACTCCGTACGTCAAATCCACTCACATCGGCTTTTAATGTGTGACCCTTGACCCTGAGCCGCTGCAGATCTGGACCAGCTCAAAGAAATCATGAAGATCACAGGAACACCGACTCCAGAGTTCGTGACGAAGCTGCAGAGCCAAGACGTAAGTGCTACAACAACTGAGATATTTGGGATGGACTGCTTTCAACGCAACTTTAGTGCTCCTATTCGATAACAATTTTACTTTACAGGCCAGAAGCTACCTCAGAAGCATACCAAAGGTGCTCAAGAAAGATTTGCACACAATATTTTCCAAAGTTAGTCCAAATGGTGTGTATACTGTACATCATGCGCCCCCCGTGGTGTCTGCTTGTTCTGCTGTTAATGCAATGTAATGTTATTTGTTTTCTAGCGGTGAGTGTGTTGGAGAAGATGCTCTTGTTGGACCCAGAGGAGCGGGTGAGCGCCTCTGAGTCGCTGGAGCTGCCGTTCTTCAGCGAGTTTAGAGACACAGATGAAGAAACAGAAGCGCTGCCGTACGACCAGACCATGGACAACACAGACCTGCCCCTCGAACAGTGGAAACGTAAGACAAAACGCAAGAGATGGCTTTAGTTAAACGTTCCCGCTGCGGTGCCTAAAGTCAGCCAGAAGAGGTCCTCGTTTCACTTCCAAATGACTGTCACAAGAGGGAAGTTATAAAAAAAAACAAAAAAAAAACCCTTTGCCTTCAGTTTTAATTGCAGTTATTGGGTGCAAGATAGTTTGCACTGGTGATAAATTACACTGCAGTTCTTAAATATCATAGTTACTCCAAATTGATGCTTATATATTTTCCAAAATACATGATAATTCAACAACGCAACAATGATTCTTTATTTCTTAAATCACTTTCTTTGCATAAGGCAGTAGAAAAAGGATAACCCCATTGATTTTCAGCACAGTATAAGTACGTGAATCGGAAAGGAGAAGGATATTGTGCCTAGATGCCTTCACATACTGTACATTTGTGTTGTTTACTAACTGGTATACTACGAGTCTATTGTTTTCCCTTCTGTCTGCCCAGGCCACACCTTCACAGAGATCCTGACCTTCAGACCTCCCAAAGACTCCAGAGAGACCACACTTTGAAGCTCTTGTACTTTCAGCCTATGCACATTGTGTAGGACAGATTTGCACATGGTTTTATCTTCCTTTGTGATGGAAACTTAACTGCTACTGTTTTAATATGTGAATAAATGTGAATATGTAGAGTGGTTGTACAACTTAAAGTGATGCCGTTTGAAGCAACTTAAATAGCATGTTTAAACAAGTGATTCAGAATGGAAAAAAAGGATTTGTGTGTGTCTTTTGTGGGTTAGGGTTAGGTTGTTCTTATTTGTTCGGGTATATTATTCTTACGGCTTGACTTTTTTGGCATTGGATCACAAAATCAGTTCACAAATGAAATGTACAAACAAAGCTTAAATATCAGCACAAAGAGTTGAGTGTGAGCCAGGGGTCAAAACATCTCTAAATGTCTTGTACAGAAATAGTGTGAGGAATTCATTATTTCAGGAGTGAGGCGCATTTTGATACTTGCACCAAAGTGAAGGTAAAGGTTGGTGAGTAAGAAGATAAATATGAGAGTGATATGAGTTGTTTGCTTCTTAACTTGAGTAACTCTGGGCAGAGCTGCACGATTCCCGGTGTTGGAAACATGGATCAGAACTATATACTGACATTTAAAGGATCTGGAGTAATGCTGCTTTTGATGGGTAATACTTCTCAACTTTTTAAACACATGATTTTATAGTGCAGCTAAAACAGTTGTGACTTTAATGAAAATACTGTGGAATGCATTATTTTAAATTTGGAATAAACACAGATATAAATCTTGAAAAAAGTTAACTTATTTAAATATTTGTGGAATGCACATGAGAGAAGGGTAACATGCTGTTTGTGTCGTTTATTTATAAAATGTTTTATTTCAATAATGAAGTAATGACTATTATATATATTGAAGTAAAAAGACATCTTTATTAGAAAGAAATGTCTTTCTAAATATTTATAATACAACAATAGATTCTTCTAGGATTTTCAAATAAAATGCCAGATACAAAATGATCCTTACTGCAGGCTCTGTGAGGAGGAAGAAGACCTGTTACATTTGCTTTATTTTTTGTCCGTATGTGGACAGTATGTGGAAGTTTTGGGTAAGTGTACAGTCTTGGTTACAGTCAATGGACATTTTTTGGGACATTACTCCCTGAAATATAATGCTGTGTGTTTAGTATTCAGCTGGGAAAATGAATATCATTTTAGAGCTAGGACCAGATCAAATATTTTAAAATATAAATTAATTATCAGTATACTTTGGAAAGAATAATGCTTGCAAGGAATAACAAGTTATTGGAGCACAGCAAGACATTTTATATTTGCTCTCTAGAATTTTGAGATACAGTTTCTTTAAACTGTAACTTTAGTTTTTAAATATGGCTTGAGACTTATGTCACTTTCGCTGTTTTGTAAAAGAATGTAATTCCTGGTAGTTCATTAAGACTACTAAATGTGAATGATGATAAAAATGTAGCCAATTGCCTTGCGTTTTAAATGTTCAGAGCCAAGGCTCTTAACACAAGTTATCACTCCAGTATAATATTTCCATTAGGCCAGTGATTGCTTTTCTATTTGCTCTAATTGTTTGTTCTAGTTTAAGTATTAACTACATTAAAAATAAATCTTTGTGCAGTGAGTATTATACATGCCATTATCTCAGACCCAGATTTTCAACTTACAGTAAACTAAATTGTAACAAAAATTTGAATTCAAATAACTCAACATTTAAAGCATGAACAATCACCATCACATCTCAGATGAAAGTGTTCGAGTCAAAGTCCCTCTGTCACTGCACTTCCCACACATTGCTAATCTTGATTTATGTGACTTGAACACTGACTCATAAAGTGTCACTATTTACAATAGAGTTACTGACGCTTTCTAATTCCTATTTTATTTTATTCATTATTATTATTATTTAAAAAATGTTATTACAACTATGGATTTTTTGTCAAATTTCCCCAACACTTAATGTTTAGAATAGTTACTGGAGTTCCTTTAGACTGGATTGAGGTTAAAGTCGCTTGAACATACACTTTAGACACTGTTTGATTGTCTCAGATATTAGCCTTGTTCTCCAAAAAATATCTCCCAGATCCGAAAACTCAAGCGGGGAGTGCGTTACCTGAACTAATAATTTGAAACAAATGCATTTCATTTGTTTTTCAGGTTTTCTGCAAGTATCATCAACAAGTGGAGAAAATCTACAATTAGGCAAGTAACTAAGTCTTAAACCACATTGTATTACATTACGGTACATTACTTATACATCTGTTTTTCAAGTATCATTGCTTTGACTGGTAACCTTCTCTGCAGATGGATTGAAGCCAGCGATCAGGGTCCCAGACTATGTGACAGTGGGGGTTCCCAGCAGCGCGGAGTGTGTGTCCGACTGCCGGTCCTGTACTCACTCCATGTCTCTGGAGGGACAGGCCGCGCAGGGACAGGGCCAAACTCTGATCTTCACTCCCAATTACACAAACATGCATCTGACTGTGGTCTGCTCAGTAGCTAAAGGGAAACAAATTGCTACAACCAGCAAGAAACTGCAAGTGTTAGGTATGGGAGAAATACTGAGACTTTTTTTGTTGAAGAAAAACGATGGCCTTTAAGCACAGATCAGTGGTGAATAAGGCTGGCGTCAGGGAGGGCATCAGAAGTAACATGTTTCTAGGTTTGTGTCAACATGTTGTAGAATCCTCTAGAAGCTGTAGAAGGGCCACTTTTACTTCCGGGTCCAGCACTATTCATTATAATGGCAGTTTGGTGATTTTAAACTGCTCAACCAATTTAAAACTGCACAAAATCAATCAGTTCTTCCTCTAGAGATAAATTTTACACATAAATTACCAGATTATTGTTGGGCCTAGAAACATAGCAAAAATAGTAAAACCCACTGATATTATTTAGTATGAAAAAGTTTCCTTCTGTGGTTTTTAAGTCATCAGGATGCTCAGACAAAATCTCTGTTTCTGCCGTTTGTGTAAATGAACTCTGAGCATTTGTACCCGTGATATCACACTAAACAATCCCATAAATTGAGGTCACGGCCTAGAATTTATTCTAGATTAGCTGGTGTTATAATCTCAGATGTTGGGTGGGAGGTTACAGTTTTTGAAAGAAATATCCAAAATCATTACTTTAAATCTTATGGTTTAAAGACAGCAATCAGGTCTTTGGAGATGAATAATGACACCAATTTAGGAGGCTATTTTTTTGTACTTTTGTTTAAAAATCTGAAATCTGACACCAAAATCCACCACAGAAATGTGACATGCCTCATCTGAACACAGATTATGGTGGAATTTGTTCATAAAATGGGCCTATTCACATGAAGCAAAAACTGGCACACAGTTAAACGTTTCCTCTGTGGGCACGAATAAACAAAACCGTGATATCTCAGTTACAAATGCTTCAGAAAGTGATGCCATTAAGCCATAAGACTAATATGGCAAGTTTGAGGAGCCGACTACAAACAATCATTGCTGAGGTTTAACGTTTGTGTATTGTAAGTTTGGATATTTCCTTCAAAAACATTGAATCTCGCTTTGATTTATAAATAGGCCCCTGACACAGACTGTGAATACAATGTGTTTGCCTTTCCTACGATTCTAAAGTTTATCCATGGCCATTCCCCAGCTCTTGTTTAATTATTCAGCAAATAACTCAAAACAAAGTTACTTGGATTTGCATGATAAAAAATGATCTGTTTCCTCTCTAGTTGGTCCAGAGAATGTCACCATCTCGGGCAGTGGGCTCCTAAACCCTTCTGTGAGTCACACCTTCAGCTGCCACGCTCACTGTCGGCCATCGTGTGTGTACTCCTGGCGGTGGGGCTCTAGGCCTTGGATAAAGGGACAGGGCAACGTTATCGCGGTGACCCCCGCTGAGATCGACCGCACAGAAATGCTGGTTTGCAAAGCCACTAACACGATGTCCGGGTTGTTTGTCGCTGCAACACAAAAACTCACTGTCAATGGTAAGGATGGACACAAAATGAGGAGGGAAGAGGAGACTCGATCTGTTACTCAAACATATTTTCTAAATCAGTGCCGCCGCTCTCTTTACGCACATAACGCGCAGTGTTTAGGGCATCAGGTGCTCCGAGGGGATGGCAGTGGCTTATTGTGCAACAGCTGCACATTACAATTACAATTAAACACAGCACTTATAGTAAGCCTACTTTATCATTTCAAAACTAACTCTATAGGACTGGACTAGGACTCTCTCTCTCCGTTGCAAGTAGTGCAAATAGTTTGCAGCCTGTAATGTTTTCTAGAGCCTCGATCTGTTCTGCAGAACAGCAGGAGAAGGGCTTCAGGTGACGCTGGAGCAGGAGCGGAGCACGGAAATTTAGACTGTGGGGGGCCTCATAATAAACTGAGAAATGAGTTGCTATTAATAGTACAGCTAAAATGCACCAGAATACAGGGAATGAGATGACCCCTTTTAGGATTGTAATTTGTGTAATATATATCAAATAAAATATATATACATAAAGAAATACTTTAGGTTGTCAAACGTATGTATTTTTTACTCGTTTAAAGTGGGTTGGGGGCCTGGAGGCACCACTGAGTATTTTTGCTGAGGGCATCCAAATGGCTAACAGCGGCCCTGATCTAAATATACATCTAAAATCAAATAGTCCCTTGTCAACCTAACACCTACTGGACTCTATTCTTTTTCACAGTAGGTCCTTTAGGTATGAAGATTGCAGGGCCAGATGTTATAGAGATGGGAGAAAAGGCTGTATTTGAGTGCTCAGCCGTTTGCCTTCCCTCCTGCCGCTTCGTCTCATCTGTGGACACTCAGAGCGTCAGAGGAAATGTGGTTGAGTTGATCGTGGACCGTCCTCTAAAATCAGTGACTATCAAGTGTGAGGCTCAAAACACCGCCTCAAGAAAGTTGGACACGACCACTAAAACTGTACATATAAAAGGTAGAGGTCAATTTAAACTACAATACATCATAACACCTTCAATTAAATCCTACTAATCATTACGACTCCCCGACACAACCCGTCTTTCCATGATTCTTCTCTAATTAAAAGTTGTCATTAATATTTCAAATGTCTCTTGCAGGTACTGATCGCAGCGCAGCCGCTCGTTTAGAGATGCCTTCAGCAGTTTTGCTTTTTTTTTTCCATCTTCACTACAATGTAATGTAAAGCAAAAAAGTAGGAAACTGATCATTTCAATGTCCATCACCAAAAAGTTATTCTGCATAATTGTACAATTCCTTTTTTAATAATTAGATAAGAATATGTCTCTTTGAACAACTGCATAATAGTATGTTTATGTCCAAAATGTTGTTTGCCGTTTGTGAACAAATTTTGGGTCAATGAGATGGTAAAAGGGTTGGCTTTGAACTTTTCCTAGTCGCTCATAATGGCACACACTGTAACATTTACTTCACCTAAAGTAGTTCAAATACATTCAGTTCAAGAGAGCAAAGAGTGACGAGTAAAATAGTCATCCTGTACACACCTCGTGGAACAGGGCGGTGTTGTTTACCTTTCCATGATTTGTCAAATGTCAGTTTAAGGTCAGAGTGTGGGCAGTCAGCAAAGCCTGTAATAATTCAAATATATTATGATTATAAAAAATCTAAATTACAAAATGTCTCTACTTTGTTAAATAAATTAATAAAATAAAGATGGCTCTTGTTTAAAAGCAAGACAGACACATTTCCTATTATTTTGCCTTTTAATAAGCTCTTAACTGCCATAAAAAAAAATCAATTCATTGAGAAATGCAACATTTGAAATATTTGATCCTCAGACACTATACTTCTTTTGTAAAGATGTGACAGATGATGCCTCAAGTTCACTTTGGCGGAGGAAGTCAAACAGTTCTCTTAACACTAAAGAAAACAAAACAAAACATTTAGTAATTTTAAAGTCACCAAAATGATAAATAAAATGATCAACATTTAGGTAAAAACCTCTTTTCTCTGATGACGACATAAACATGACTGCCATGTCAAAGCGTCTAACACTCGCTATGTTCTGGAGGATTTCAAAAGTTAGAGCTGGAGTTTCATTCCTGGACAAAAGTGGAATAGGTCATGATAATTATTACTAGTTAATAATTAGCAATTACAATAATAATTGTAAATCATATTTGAATGTGTTCAAATGTGTTCTTACTTTATGTAAAAACCATGCAGTGTCTTCAGAATCTGGGTAAGAATGTTTGGTTCAAGCGAGTTGAAGAATATCCTTGCGTACGCCTCTGGGTTCATTTGCTGTTAAGAGTTGAACAGAATTGATTAAATAAATAAATATTCACAGTATATTTATTCTGCATCCTGATTTTCCCAGCTTATTCATGAGAAGCTCCTCTGCGGTTCACAAACCTACATCCACCTTTACTTGACCTGTGCGGAGCATTTCACCCTCAAACTGCCCTCCCTTTAGGCGCAAATACTGCTTTTAGCTTAATATAACCCCCACCCCCCATTACACACATACATACACACTTTTAGTGCAAGCTGATGGTTCACGTTCATGAGAATTCCATTTTGTCAATTTGTTCAAAATTATATAGAAAGTCCAAAGCACGCTGAATGTTAATAACTAAAAAGTGGAGAATGGTGTAGCCGTTTGATCAAATCACTTACTTTCAAATATGAGTAAATTATTTCAGGTTTAGATCCAATCTTGCGCAGGTCTGCTTCAAATTGAAAACTGTTTGATGGAGGAGGAGGTACGTCCACGACTGGTAATGATGGTTGGATTGATGTATCAGGAGCAAATGTATTAAGTGTATGTGGAAGTTCGTCTGCTTGTGTAGGTCTGAAAATTAAGCATTTTGACAATGAGGTTACATGTACATTATCTGAACTGTGTATTTTTTAAATATTATTACTCACAGTTTTGACTGACAAACTGAATTATCTGCTATTTCTTCAATTTTAATCATCTTGGTGCTCGGTGATGTTGACCGTGGAGATGTGTCCTCTGCGTCCTGGGACTCACTCACAGACATATCAGCGATCAATACTTTTCCATTGACTTCTTCTATGTCAACTCGCTTGAGTGGTTTCTACACAAGGCATAGCACATCATTTTACAAAAACTTCTTAAAAGCATTTGTAAGTTCTGGAAATGTAGACATAAGCAATAGATCAGATAGATCATTTCCTAAGTCTGTAATGCCGCGATCCCCCTTATAGATCCGAAGATCACATGGGGGGCCCCCCAATCGTAATTTATACTTGATAGAAGAGAATATATTTCACATGAGATGTACATCTAAAACACAAGTAATAATGACTATATAGGCATTTTTCTCATTTAAAGCAGTACATTTAAAAACATACATCTAAAGGCCCCCCAGGGGGCCCTGGATCGCATTTTAGGACCCACTGGATAGATCAAACTATACTGTCCATGGCCTCATCATGGGAGTTAAATAAACAATGAATTGAACTGTAAAAATGAATGCTAATGTGGGTCGTTGAAATTGTTAAATGAAATGAAGGTTTTTTTGTTTTTCATAAAAAGTCTTTGAAGCCATTGTTGAACACTGCTCTGAATAGTGACTTGTCTGACATCTGCTGGACAACTAATGCCATTACAGGTTTCATTACCTATATTATACTATACTATTTAAATTTGCCAGCATAAATTGGATTGAACCAAATTTTCAAACATTTAGAATATAAAGTGAAACTTGTTAGATTAAACAGCAAAATAACTCACCGTGGATTGCAAATGTTTGGGTTTATCTATTGGTTGGACAGTTCTCCTTTGTGAGCAATCAGAGGGCTGTAGACATCCACTGGAGACATCCTAATAAAAATTAACAATATCATTTTTTTTCTATTTTATACTGTGGTTTCCTCAAAACGGCAGACTTTTCTCAGTCATTTAGTGTACAATACCTGTATTTTCTGAAGCTCATTCAAAGCCTGTTTGTTTCCAGGTTCAAGTTTTAAAACATCTTGGAAATCTGTGAATGCATTACAAAAAATATCAAAGAATACAATGACAACCACAGCATTTTAAATTAATACAGGTGTGGTCTATTACCTTTTTTGGCCTCTTCTAGTTTCCCTAATGACACTCTGGCAGTGGCTCGACGAGCAAATGCTTTGGAGTATGTGTTGTCCAGAGAAATGGCCGTAGTGCAGTCTTCCTCTGCCTCCTTAAACCTAAAACAAACCAATTTACATTATTTACAGATTTTGGACATAACTTGATTTGACTAAGAGGAATTCATTTTACCTCTCCAGTTTCAGGTAGGCCATTGCTCTGTTTGCTGGCAAAAGAACATTCATGTTGTCTGCCTCCATCCCTCTGCTATAGCACTCTACAGCTGCTTCATACTTTCCCTCTTTAAAATAAGCATTTCCCTAAGAAGAAGAACAAAAACAACAATGATTATGATTCCTTACAGTGCATTTTTATACAAGATGCAGCCATTGCTGATGATGAAGTAGGAATTTACAGTAGGAATAGAAAAATTGTAGATATTTAACTGTGGTAATACATACCTACAGCAATTAATCTGAATAATCGTGACTCATCAATTATTAAAATAATTGTATTTTACTCATCGTTATCTGGACTGTAATAATGTACAATAGAAATAATTGTTTGTCTAGTTGGCTGAACAAAACAAAATGAACAGCAGTCCCTATTGAGGTACTTTCTTACCCTGTCTTTTTGTAGCACTGCCTCCTGTTTTCTTTGCTGTTCTTCTATTTGCTTTAGCTGCTCAGGGTCCACATTTGGGGCTTCCTTTGTCAGTGCAGCTTCTTCTGGATGATGAGCTGTATTGGAACCAATAATCTGAAAACCAAAACAATACTTATTTAAACATAAATAAACCTTGATTGCGTTAGTTGTGATAAACTAACCTCCTTAATTTTCTTCACTTCATTCTGTGCCTCTGTGTTTTCTGGATCAAGGCTGAGAACGGCCTCATAATCTGTTAAAGTAATATTCAGACAGTTATTCCAATTCATTGAAATCAAGCAGACAACTGATTTTGCACCAATCACCTTCTAATGCATGTTCATATTTCTTTTGAGCATAGCGCGCTGCTCCTCTTCGTAAAAATGCTTTCAAATACTTGCCGTCTAATGCAATTGCTAAATTACAATCAGACTCAGCCACTGCAAATCTGAAAAGAACATAATGAAATGTGCATACAAATTTAAGGTGGCACGATAACGACATTTGCATGCAAAACGGAAGATGATCCAATTTGGATTAAATGTAAAAAGTGCACAATTCAAAATGACTAAACGCCCACTTTTTGAGTCTGAAGAACGCTGTCGCTCTGTTTGTTGGAAGCACAGGGTTGTAAGGGTCTGCAGCCATTCCTCTGGTGTAACACTCAATGGCATCATCATGTTTGCCCTCTTTAAAATACATATTACCCTGTAAAAGAGAAGTAAATACTCAATAAAGAGAAAGTATTGTGGTCAATTTATACAAATAATGTACCTTTTCTTTCTCGGCCAGGGCCCTCTCCTGATCTGCTGGAATTTCCTCTGTGTCCGACTCATTCGACTCGACTGGGCTTTCCTCTTTATCCATTTCTTCCAGGACCTTGTCCTAATACAACAGAAAGTTAACAAGTCATATATTACATTATCCTACAGGTTCAATAATACTTTAACTGCACAAGAAACAACATACCACATTAAATTTGTCCCAGGACCTATAGTCATATCCTTTTATTCTTGCTTGCATTTTATCTCCTGTTGCCTCTTCCTCATTGCCACCAAGGCCATTACTTGCAGACGGTTTCTTTTTCTTCTTTTCTCTCATTTTGGCCTTGTAGTCTTTGTTGCGGATCGGTGGGAGATTCGTCTGTAAAATAAAATAATACACAGTGATACAAGTACTAATTACTAGTGTAATTTAACATAGCAACTGATCATTTGGGTGGGTGCTGCAGTTAAAAATGTCCACTAGTTTAATTATGTTTACTAGAACAAAAAAATCAGGCACTTAATAAAAAAGCACTCATGTATAAAAGCTAACCTCTGCTCCCTTTACTTCTACTGAACGGAGCTTCTCATCCTTCTTCTTTATGTCTTCCTCCCAGGTGTCCAACTCCCGCATAAAACTGTGAAGATCTTCAGCATTTTGGCGCATCTGAAGCTGCAGTTCGAGGGCTTTATTTCCACCGGACATTATCTTTCTCTTGCTTAGGATAGGTTCCAATCAAATATTCACGCTGAGTAAACAAAACTAAGAAAAACAGATATTAATTATGGTTGATTTTAGGTAATGATGATTTCGCAGTTACCCTGGACGTGTTCAACTACATGCAAACAATTTAGAGACTGACAAGCGGACTTAAAGACAAGTTACCTTACTTTTACTTTTAGTAAGAATTATCCAGAAACATCAGACGGTTGTATTTGTGTGGGGAGCCATGACAGCGTAGTCCCATCATCCTTTGCTCTGACGCATGCGCTGAAACGTGCCAAAGATCGTTTATGTTTCAAGAACCACCATAAGTGTAAAATTGTCTTATGCTTCATAGACAATAAAAGGCCATAAACATGCTGTATATATTACTTATATGTATGTTTTTAAAACATGTTATCGAGATTATATGGAGACGTCAAAGCCATTTTTTGATGAGGGGACGGTCGACTTCATTCCACATGCAACTTTGTGTTCTAAAACAAGCTTTGTTGCTGACCGAAACTAATATTTATGTATTTTATATACAATTACATTAATACAATTTCATTTTCATTTTCAAAAACGGTTAGTAAACATTAAAAAAGTGAAAAATTATCAAGCGTTAATTAAAATATTAACTTTTTTGCTTTGGTTTGCTTGTACCACGTGACCTACACAACAGCGATGACCTCTTCTTTGGTTAGCAGTAGCTAGCGGTGGTACATATGCTGCTGTTTTTAAGTGATAGATATTAAAAAAAGAGAATGGACCAGACTAAACAAGAAGAGGATTATGGGTATGATTTATTCCCCGGCAGAGACAACGCGAAGTACGAGAAGCGCTCAGTCACATCGACTCGGTTCACGTTCAACTACAAGTGTCATGTCATGTTGCAGTACGCAGTCGACACCAGTAAGTATCAAGTGAGCTTTCTAATTTAATAAATCACAAGATGTCACACGGGCAAGTGGTCTTATCTGGTGTAGTGACACATTGTCGTTGTACCGCGTTAATGCCTTATTTGTTGACTCATTTTGCGCCTCCATAGCTGCCTTTCAGTGCATGCTAAAAATAGTTGACTAATATTCTGTGTTTCCAGGTCCTTATGCCAAACTCTTACTCAGTGCAATGAAAAATTCTGGATGGTACGTATTATATATGATCATTTCACAGGCCAGTTAAAACATTGCTCAGATTTGATCATAGAAACATGTTGCGTTTGTAAATTCAATGAATTACATTCATCATTACACCGTTCTTGTTTGTGTAGATCTGCAGCACATCCCCCATTCATGTTATCTTGTCCAGTGTATTAACTGTGTAAGGCGTCCATTGTGACTGACATGTGCGTTTGTTATTGTACAGCCAAGTATTTAAAGACAGACATTTTGCCTGTGAAGACTGTGACGGTTCAGTTAGTGGTGGATTCGATGCTGCCTCTTCCCAAGTAAGTACGCCTCTCTGAGCCCCATTCACACGTAATTCCCAGTAAATTTCCATTTTGCAGATTGCCAGAACACTCATCCTTCAGTCCCAGAATATTGTAAATCAAACTGTAAATCTAACTGTAACTCTTGTGTACATGGAAATGCCTATTTTTATTTTTATTTTATAGTAATTTTTTAATTGTTTCTTAATGCATGCCCTTTTTGATTGAATATATGTTGTTCTATTATTGCTCAGTGTTCTATGTTGCACCTTAAGGCCGAGACAAGTTCCTATGTTTGTGAATTTTGTTCATGACAATGGCAATAAACTCTTTCTGATTCTGATTCTGATTGCTGGGTTGGCTCTCTTCACACTTAAGATGACATTTGTCTACATTATATCAATACAGCAATGTGCTGCGTCATTTAAACATTTAAAAAATTGAGCTTCCTTGCAGAGTGTAACCTGAGAAACCAATCTTGTAACCAAAAAAACTAGCAGTGGTACTGGCAATTTTCTGGCTTTATTCACTGTATTCATTATGCATATACCTTCCCTGCTTTAGTCCTGGCAATTTAAAAAAAATGCGGGGAATGCGGGAAAGTTTATTTATTTTATTTATACAAATGAGAAAAACTCTTTTTAATGCGCACCCTGTTCTGGCTTCATTCACACAAGTTCTAGCAAAATGTCGGGTCAATTTCCAGGTCAGGCTGCATGTTGAATGGGGCTCAAGATAAAACACAGTGTACTTTTGCTCAATGCTCATCACATAAAAAATAGAAATGAACCTTTGTATGTGTACTTTGCAGATAGTTTTGTGTCAAAACAACATCCACCAGCAGTCTCATATGAACAGAGTTGTCACACATGAACTCATCCATGCCTTTGACCACTGCCGAGCTCATGTGGACTGGTTTAAGAACTACAAACATCTGGCATGTTCAGAGGTGAGTTTCTCCAGGACTGCTCCTCTGCTTTTCTCTAATAATTACCCTATTACTTGTGTTTTTTTGTTACAGTTCAACACAAACAATGATCTTACACATGTTATGAGCTCAGGGTGCTTTAAAAATCTGTGCTACCGTAGTTCTAAAACTACTTATGTAACATTAGGCCAGCTAGTCTTAGGAGTGGGCGATTTGACAAAAATGAATATCTTTTTGCATGATCTCAATAACAATATGGTGACAATATTTTAACAATGCATCAGGAATGTAAAAGGTGCCTGTAAATGTCTTTGTTAATGTTCAAGTAACGCACAGAACATGAAAAGATTGGATCATGGAATTAACTGCAAAATGGCTTAAATGTTACTTTATTCCTATTGGGGAGATTACTCTAGATGTTTCTGTCCCTTAATAGTTAATTAATGTAAGGTAAACTTTATTGTCCCCGAGAAGAAATTTGTCTTGGGCTACACCTCCACTTTTAACTGCATGACATAATCTCCAGTCACAATCACACAGAGAATTACACAAATACATACATCAAATCCATGTACCAGTGTGCAATATCAACTTCCAAATAAGATAAAAAATACTGCACACATCTATGGTCCATGAGCCTGTCACCACCTAAATGCAGTACAGAACACATGTATAATATAACAGAGACAACGATGATATCTATAAGTTACAAATGGTCAACCATCCACTTTCAGTTGAATCTGAATCTTTCACCTCTAGCTAATCTTTTGAATACAGTTGCCTTTTGAATACAGTTGCCACATAATATTGATCAAACATTCTCACATTTTTGCTCACATCAACCAGCGCCTCTAGTGATCCAGGCCTCAAGTGCACTGCATGCATTCATTTGAATGGGTTTGGATTTCTTTGTGGAGATGCACTGGTCCAGAACTGCACCCATCCCATGTTTAATGTGAATTCTGTGTGAGAGAGGCTCTGATCTAGTCATCTAGCTAACTTCTTTTCTGTTTGGTAAGATAATTATGTAAATATAATAAGTCAATCCTTATTTGTTATCGATAATAATGTCAATCTTAATACTGTGACTAAATAATTCATGATATAATGTCTGTTATCCCTCAGTGGTCCATTTCTTCCTTAGTAACTGAAAATTGAATTGTCAAGCAGACAAAAGTTTTGAGAGTGAAAACATTTCGGTTCTTTAGTTCATCTGACAGAGATTTATATACGATTTTGTGTTTGTATTTTAGATTCGGGCGGCTAACCTTAGTGGAGACTGTGCATTTAGTAATGAAGTTTCAAGATTCCACTTTGGCCTGAAGAAGCACCACCAGGTATTTGCTGTAATTTAAGTTCATCTTCATTTCAGCAGTTCTTTTCTTTTATCCATAACCCTATTATCATCTTACAGGAGTGTGTTCGAGGTCGTGCCCTCCGCTCCATCCTGGCCGTGAGAAAAATAAGTCGAGAAGAAGCGGAGAAAATAGTGGACGAAGTGTTTGACCCCTGTTTCAATGACCATGCGCCATTTGGACGCATCCCTCACAGCAAGAAGGATGCCAAGTTTGCCTACACACATTACGAGAGCAGAGATAGATATAATGCATACATTTAATGGCACATCTCATTTACCTCTCAGGGTGCTTTAGCAGGCCCATAAGCTGACGTTCTGTAACAGTGGCAGCTTCTGAGGCAGTCTCTTATTTATAGCTTCAACTCTCATGAAATTAAATCTCTTCTGAAGGGATTTCAATGCGTCCTTGTAGTTGAAGTATATAACGTTCATCCTTTTTGGACACTAATTCTTCGTAAAGGGATTGCAAAGACTGAAATCACCTTGAAAGTATTAGATGAGGCTGCAGCGATACTTTTAGGTGAACTGTGGTGCTTACTAGGAAATGCTAAATTTCCTTTTTGTCCATTAATATTTCTGCAACCTCGATTAATTCCATGTAAATAGAGTGGATTGTGCTTATATTTAAAAGAATAAACAACTCAAGGTTGTATATCTTTTTCTTTACATTTTCTATCACTACATCTTATGAATGAACAAATATCTACATTTACAATGGCCTTGATGGGACTTCAGAGCTCTTCAATACCAACAGAAGGAATTTATACTCAAATTTCAGTTATCCTTAAATGTTTTTATCCTGAAAAATTTTAACTTTCTCAGTAATGCGCACCCCTTTATGAATCTGTGCTGCTGAAAAATCTTGTCTCCTTCCACAGAAATTAATGTGGGACAAAGTTAAACAAGAATTAGCCCATAAGCCCCCCAACACCCCTCCATCTTTCTCCTGCATATCTCTATTACACCACACATTGAAAAGCTGCTGTAGTGTAATAAACCACTTACTGTATCACTTACAAAACATGAGCTGGTTGAACAATGAGTGTGGGTGGGACGGGAGGGCTAAAGAAGATTAGGTTAATTTTAGCAGCTTAGAAAATGATCAAAAGAGCTTCTAACGAGAGAGATGAATGAGGAAATGAGTTTTGAGCTTAATGCAATGTCATACCCAAGTTGACAAAACAGACAAATTATACAAAACAGAATTACACTTGTACAAATGAAATATAAATGTTGAATCTGGGGGCTTTACAAATGTAATATCTCATTGTTGTGCGCAGTTGGACATAAATAATCATTATTCAGTGAATTAAATCCACAAATACGCCTACATTTAGAAAAACACCATAAGCATTTAGATTGAAAACAGAAATAAATCAGAATTAAGAAGAATATAGTTTTATTTTTTGCAGGTAATTTGCTTTGGTGATTATTTAAAAAATGTTTCTGGCCCAAAGGCTTTTTTTTTTTTAGACAGCACAGTTGTAGTGTGAACTGGGGGAAAACAAAGGAGGTGTAGACATTCCACACATGGTCAAGGCCCGGGAAACGAGCCCTCAACCACTGGACCACTGGTGATTTATGAAGCAAGTCAACCTAAAGCCACACTGTGTAACAATCTGGAGGTGGCACATCACCTGCATGATTCCATGGAAATAGAATACTTATACTTAGGGACATTCTCCATGGTTTCATGTCATACTGTGGAATATTATTGCCAAAGAACAACATTTCCATGGAACCAAGAAGGAGGAGGCTCCTCAAGGCCAAGTACGAGTCAGGTTTGTGGAGGTGAAATCCCACGCAGCAGGATGCATCCTAATGAACGTTTTGGTGTTTTGAAATGTTTTTATTAGAGCTAAAAACATCCAAAATAAAAACAAAAGTAAATCTGCTCATCCAGTGAGGCTTTGCGTGCGCTGCTGTTATTAAAATCACTTTGTTTAGTATATTGAACTGTAATATGTATTTTAATAGATTATTCACATTACAGCACCAAGTTGATCCACTAGATGGCAGTTTTGCTTCACAACAGTTCAAGCACAGTTCAAGACGAGACAAACTCCAGAACACCAGTAATAAAACAATCAAAGAATAAAATTTAATTGAGTGTTTCAGGTAGATTCTGTGGTCTTTTATGAGCTATATTCAAAAAGTAATCAGTGAAAAGAGGATTTTTTACGATTCTCTCTGTAAGTGAGTGTTGCCCACTGTGATGTAATTATGCTCCAGCGACAACAGCACATAGCCTCCAGTGAAGTGCAGAGGGACAGGGAATTAACCCGGGGAGCAGTTTTAATGAAGTTGTGCCATTAATGAGACTTCCATACGAACACCGACCGAGCATGGACGCTGCATGGAGTGGTTTTAGGTGTTCCTGCTTCAAGGGACTAATTTAATTTCAACCAGAATTTGAAGTAGAACTATGCAGTTTAGACCTTGTAATATCAAAACTAAGCCTTTCATCCTTTTCTTCTACATTTTTCTAATTTGGCATGAACTAAATGTCACTAAATATTTCCAAGTAAAAAGGAGAAACTGACCACTCAAAGATTTATTCTAACTTCACTGTCGTTATTAAAGGTGCATTATAATTTAGATACATCCATCCTAACAGAGTGGTTCGCCTCTCCACCAGGGCTGGACTGGGAGACAAAGATCATAAGGTATCTGAGGTATCTTTATATATATATATATATTGCATAAATCACTATAATAAGAGGGGTCATGTAATTTTCGGTATTCTGGTGTATTTAAGATGCAATATTAATAGAAACTAATTTCTCAGTTTATTACAAGGCTGTGCTTATATGTACCCGTTATAACATAACCTTATTTCCAGTTGCGCTTTTGTATGTTCTGTTTTAATACTTTTTACCACTGTCCTTATGGAGAAAGATATTGCTGCTTTCTTTTCCCATGGTGTGTCCCTGTAAACTGTAAATCAGTGGATTTGTGTGAGGTTTATTAAAACATAATCCTGGAGCTTATATCAGGAAACCCATCCAACTATTTACATACTGATTTTAGTCCTTCATGAGTCTTCTTTCCACTTTCTTTGTTACCGCATTGGCCAGTGTCCACAAAACCCACATCTTTAAAGACTGTAATTAACCATCATTATATAATTCTCTCATCAGCAAATTATCCTCTCTCAGATTTTAGAGTTTGTTTTCTTGTACTCCTCCTTATTTGTGTTAAATGGCTTAGACAACACTTATCCAGTACAGACAAGATGCCTTCAAAGACATTGGCAGCTGCCTAACTTACACTGCAGAAATGAAGATTATATCCACAGCAGTAATTAACACGTGTTGGCATTTGGATCTCCACTCTGCTAATGATATGCGTGATATTAATTAAGAGAAAGTGATTAACATATAACCGCTGGATATGTCCTGGGGTTGAAGCAGCAGCGGGTGGCTCTCCCTGAAGACAGAGGCTCATTAATACGTCCCAACAGGCATCTCTGCTAACCTTGACAGTTCCAAGTGATTCTTAAACTTAGTGGACTTTTCTTTGAAAAGTTTAACAGAGAAATTCAAGTCTTGTAGGGCTTCTCTTTTGCTAGTTTTGCTTCTTTTATACCTGTATTTTTTCATTAAAGTGCTTTGAGTGTCCTGAAAGTAAAAAAAGCACTATATAAATGTGACCATTTAATTATTCAGCATTTTGCCTCTCCTCATTGATAGGGAAAAATAGGTGTTGTCTTTACGAGTCCAGAGTTGTGCAGGAGAAGTTTATTTACCATCAGTCCGGGACCCACCTGGCCACTTGAATATTCAACCCATTGCGCTAGTATTGGCCTGACTATGCTTATATGGCGGTTTAGCTGTGGAGATATAATGAGAAGTGCATCGTCTACTGCTTCTGTGAGACAAATTCCTATCTTATAGAAAATACACCAATGATAGAACTGTCTAAACTATGCACGAGATGGAAAACTCTCAACACTCAAAAACTCAGAAAAAAATAATAATATTATGTTTGTTCCACTTTAAGTAAAACATTCCAAGGCCTCCGCAGCTCACACTCTTTTTGCATTTCATCTTTATTCACCATTTCATTTAACACAACCAACATAGTTCCAGTTGCACAACAAATTCATTGCAGTTTATAGTTTAATGTGCATAAAACAAACTAAGTGTCATATTTTCCTGCTTTCATTCCCAAGGACGGATGAAGAATCACCTCTTCCTGCTCTTGTTAGTGATGTGTGCTGCTCAGAGCGGACACAAAGACCCTGGGACGTTCAGTATTGTGCGGGGATGAGCCCGGAGGGTGGACTCTTGTCCCGGGTGAGCCCTTTCACTTTGACCTGTCCTGTCTCCTGTGTGGTTAGTCCAGATAAGTGTCCTCCAGCCGAGCAGATTTGTCACGGATGGATGCCTGAGCTGAACATCCACAACCGCAGGGAGCACCCATGTCCACTCGGGACCTGGAGACCGAGCTCTTTCACTAACATCTGACTGCGCTGACATACATAGACAGGAAATAGGGCAGCTGTGGTAGTACAGGCTTCTTGCTCTGCTTCACCTACAACAACCTACAATGGCAAACATACCTGGGAGGCTTTGATGTATAGTGTTTCAATGTTAAAGCTATAGTTTCGCTGGTCTTACTGGTCTTACTAATTGTCATTGATGCACACAAATCCTCAAATCCTGCTCTGACCAGTTCATACGGTTATTATGTCCTTGAGCAAGACACCTCACCTGCTTCTGTGATTGTAGTGTGTATGTGATTAATGGTGGTCAAACATTTGAAGCAAATTGGGTGACAGAAATGTGAATTTTTGCTTAGACGCTGAACTAAATGAACGCAATGTTTGTATAATGACAGCAACTTATTGCCCTTAAAGGAGTAATATGAAGCAAAATCAACTTTAATGAACTTTAACTGTGTTTCTCATCATTAGTTTACTCAAAGTTATATTTTGATTGATTCCTGCTTGTTTGAGTAATCCTGTATTTTCCTGCAACTGAGGCTTGAGTGCTCAGAAAATTTGTGTTTTCACCTACCCCCTGTACTTAGTTATACAATTTAAGACTCCAAGGTACACATGTAGTGTTCGAAAATGTCACACAGCCACTTTTGACAATTTGCTGCTTGTTACAGTGAAATGGCTTGTCAGTCAATAAACCTGTTTCTATTATTAAGCAGTTTTAGATCATGATTGTATTTTAAATGAGCAAAATGTAAAATTATGATCTCCTTATGTTATAGTTTGTCAAAAGCATAATATGTCTCCTTTAAAGAGATACAGGCTACATAACCTGAGCCACATTTGAAAAAAACAGACAGATTTTCATAAACATCCAGAGTCTTATTCTGTCAGAGTAACTCAAACAAGCGAAGGCTGTGGTGTTGTTATTGATCGTCAAAGGTCCGCCTCACATCCTAATGAGCACAGTATGGACGTTAGCAACCTAATTATCATTTACTCCGTCTAACCTCTGCTCCAGCCGGGGCTTCATTACTCAGCAGGACAGGGGGCATCACTGACCCCACGTCCCGTCTGCATTCACTCATTAGCAGAGGCCGGCCCAGCCATAGCCGCTGTTACCCTCAACCCCAACTATTGATGCGCACAAGGCACTATAGTCATCATCACAAGCAAGGACAAACACATTGATTCTCAGTCTGACTTTGGTGACAAAAGATGGAGGAAAGTCAAAATAGTTTAGAGAGAACTCAAACTTGCAAACCTGACACATCTTAAAAGTTATTTTGTGATGATGGGTATAAATTGGCTTATATGGTTTCGTAGCTAGAGCAGAGAGGCCACAATAGTAGTTTTAGTTGTTTTTTGGCCTGTTTATTTTTATGGATTTTTAGTATTTTAAAACGTGTAAGTATTTTTGTGGGTATTCTAGTGTCTATAATACATTTTATTGTTGAACTTGCCCTGCTCTTGTCAGCAAGTGTGTGCTCTCACCCAGTCACTAGACTTATTGTGCAACAATGTTTTCATGGTTTTCATTCATCCTCTCATTTTCCCACCTTTAGCCATAACCCGTATAAGAAGTACAGTGTGAGATAGTGAATAGAAATAGGATGCTTAAGCTAAGGAGGGACAACATTTGAGTTAGTTGTGTGACAATGCATACAGTCAATATTTGTGTCAGTTTTGAATTCAAAGACAGATTTGGATTCCAATTTGGATGGATTAGATTTGACTGTAGCTGCTGTGTGAGGCTTGATCATATTCCAAACCCCACCCAGACGTAGTAACATTTGTGTCCTCTAGAGGTCACTCTGGCACTATTGACTAAACTACACGCACTATTGGAGTTTTCAGGCGTTTTTAAACGCATACATTGTGGATTTACCTCGGGGATTCACAACATATATTTAAATAATTTGCATCAATGAAATTGACATGCATGTTCACAGGACCCCAGCCTGCCTTTTATAACACACAGAGGAATTTTTATGAGATATAATAGATGTTTGTAAAGAACTGACTTTGTGGTTGAGTTGAATATACCTTACATTATGTAATCAAGTAATCCAATGAGTTGTGAACTGTGAATTACATCTCCAATGTTTATTGCCTTAATAAAAGATCTCTTGAGAAGAACTTAATACAATATAATGAATATAATATAATCCATAATACAATGAATATACTTTCCCACAGTCTGTCTGATTATTAAAGTACAAGAACCACCTTAATAATCTCTGAGTTTTCCTCTCAGTTCCCCTCATTCTCCTCCACAATATGTCCCAGACAGGGATACCTACTCATAGACACATAGAAAGTCACTTTTGATCAGGTGGAGGTGGACAAACGACACAGTACAGTGAGACCCAGATACTTGCATTGAGCTTTACACTTTGCCTACAACTCTTACATCTGACTTTGCCATCATACTACTTGTCTCACAGTCTTTCTGTGCATCAAAAATGTTTTTTGCTTTGACTGAATCAAATAATGTAAAAACGTATACCTTAGAAAAGTGTCTTGTATTGTATGTGTAAACAGAGCCTTAGGCAGCACACTGGGTCCTAAACTGTGGTTAACAAAGCCAATCACTCAAGCACAGTGTGATCACACTGTTGTGGTGTGGCGTATTGTGATGTCTGCTGTCCGTTACACTCAAAGGGATCAGATTTGTTGGTAAATCATCCTACTCAGCCTTTATGTTTTCCCTCATAGTTTATTCTTCTATTTTGTTTGACCTGAAATTCTTCAAACATTTGCTCATCACTTCAAGACATCAAGAAAAGGCATCTGTAGACATATGAACATATACATACAAATTAAAACTAGCTGTGTTTGTCTGTGTGTGTGTGTGTGTGTGTGTGTGTGTGTGTGTGTGCGTGTGTGCGTGTGCGTGCCAGTGACTTAGTGCACATTAGTGGCATTGTTTACTGCACCATATTTTTTGACATTTAGTGCAAACTAGGTTCATTTTCAGGTTTGTGGGCTCTGATGTCACAAGTGGCTCAATCAGACACACACCTGCAGGGGCGGAGTTTAAAGAGCGAATCAACCTGTTCCTTGTTTGTTATTATTCTGTTCTGTTTGACTAAGATGGAGGCAGAAGTACAGGCTTCAATCTTCCAATGAGTTGGCTGCATGGCTGACCCATCTTGGTGTAAAATTGAAAGTTTTTCCTTGTGTAGCACCATCTGGGACAAACTTAAGCGAGAAAAGAGAGAAGTAGAGAGATGAAATGACTCGTACTGCTGATGTGTGTAAAAGAGACACTCTCAACTCAAAACTATACAGTTGTTTTAAAGGAAACCATAGTGCAAAGATGATTCTCATGTACGTAGTAAAAGGTTCTTGATACTTGTTAGTAAAGAGCATAGCCAATTGTTGATCTGAAACTTAATAGCTTAAGCGTTTGGAAATGTTCTGAATTTCAAACACCCATGCTCCTGGATCAGCTGCCAGTGGATCAATCAACATTGTCAGTGAATTTATAAATACTGTTGAGAAAAGAGTAAGACTGTACTAAATATGGATCCTTTAATCAATATTGCTAACCAATAATAATACATTTGTCTCCTTAGAATTTAGGGTTTATGATTTCTGGAATATTGAGGTTTATAGTTCTGAAGATATAGAGAACAATGAACGAGATTAATGGGGCTTCTGCTCATATAGAAACTTAAAAACCTACAACATCTTTATGAAAGTGTACAAGAGATATTCAGAAGCAAGGATATACGAATTTCAATAAAAAACTCAAATAGAACCCTATAATTCTAACGGGACGAATTATCAACCAGGCAGGTTCTTTATCTTTAGACAGATATTTAAGGCAGTGTCTTACCAGATCCCTGTCAGAGGAACTGAAGACGCTTGGATGTGAGGCGAAACAAATTCATTCTTTAAAACTTATTTTACGACGACAAGAAGAACTATAAAGTCGATTGTGTAAATCGAGTGCATAATCAGCAGCTCGGGCCACATGGCTTTCATTTAAGATTAAATCTAGGACACCTAGTCATTATTAATAACATTAGGTTACACGTGCATAGTTTTAGTAAAGGTCATTCAACGATTTCCCTTTAGACATCAAGCGTGTGTTAAAGAAAGTGTGCACCAGAACCAACATGTGGTGAGTTTTTAAGAGTCATGGACAGTTTGCTGCAGGTGGTGCTGGGCGGGGGCTTGTGCTGCATATGGAGTGTGGTGGTCCCAAAGGGTCACTGCATGTGTATACAAAAGTGAGCCGGCTCTGCGTGGGGACATGGAAACATGGCTCCTCGTTAGGGAAAATCTGCATCTTTACCATTTAATGACGCACACACAATATTGTTAATAAAGCTATTGTTTATGAGGACTGTTCAGACAAACTCCATCCAAAACCAGCTTTAAGTAAAACTGCAGAATTTATTTTATCAGAATTTTTGAAACCCCCTTCTCCTTCACCACTGTTTAGGCTTGACGCATAAAACCAAAATGTTTTCTATGGAAGTGAATTCACCATCTTTGTCCTGACACTTTTTGGGCCATATTTTGCCCCCGGTCTTAACGTTAACTTGGGCGCTTTGGAGCTCATTTCGGCACATCTTGCGTTGGCGCAATTACTGACAGCGCAGGGAGTAGAATTCTAAACAAGAGGCGTGAACATGCCGAAATATGAGGTGGAGTGAAACAAAATGATGCCGTGGTGTGGCGCATTTAGCTAGAATCGTAACTAATAAACTTCAAAACTAGTGGCACCGGGACTTCTGGATCAGCCGCGGCTCTGCTGCTGCCTGCCCTCGTTTATGGATCATGGAGTGTATAAGCAGAGATGTGTGCGCCACTGGGTTTTGGACCCGGTTTAGCCTGGGTTTAGTCCGGGCAAACCGGTGATGAAGGCGAGCTCTTCCCATTGCGCAAAAACAAATAGAGGCGAATTCATATTTTATCTTATTTATTTAATATTTTTTTGTTTTAGATTTTTTGAACAACAGAAAATGACATTTTATTGGTCGCTTCTTTCTTTGCCTGTATATGAGGCCTGATAAACATCTTCCACACAGGTGGTGCTTTTGAATGCCACAGTTCTCTGTCATTGGTTCGAACACTATCACCATATATGGACTGGCACCATCCCACTCCAGCCTCCAGTGGTCACATAAGCCTCTTTGGGCCAGCGTTAAGGTTGGGTGGCAAAATAGCGCCCTTGAACCGTACCCTGGAAAAGGCTCCCGCTAACGCTAAATCCGTCGGCAAAATACGGCCCATTGTCTTCCAGACAACGTGCAGTATCATTTCTGTGTCATGTTGTCAAAAGCAATGCAAAATCCATGACCTATTTCAATGCAATATTTCTCCTCTCTCCACTAATGCTATGAACTGAAAATATGAACTAGTGCAAAGATAAAGAATGTATAAGATGTATATAGGTTAACTTGTGTTATTCACATTGTGTCAGAGGTTCCCAGTGGAGTCTCAGCCCTCAGCGACCTCCCTGTGCGCCACCCCTGCTACAGCCTCACACTGAAATGTTGAAATACTAAAGCTTGAAACTTTTGTCAGGACATTGGCTCTAATAAATCTACATTTGTTCATCAGTAAGGACGTCAGGATTATTCTGTGAGTTGATAATCGTGATTATTTAGGTCACAATCTAATCGTAAGAATTCAATGACAATAATTGCGAGAATCGTAGGCAGCAACAGTGAATAATTTCAGGTCGGTATATACTCTAAAAAAGTCAAACTACATGTAAAGTACTTCTTTATCCGACTGTCATTATCATTACTTTTTCCTTCATAATGTTTTTTTTATTTAATCAAGCTAGACTTGTGGCAAATTAAAGATTTTAATGTTGTTCGTCCAACAAACAAATTAAGTGTAAAATGATGAAATATCTCACAATATTTGTAACACTATATATTGACATCATGACCTCCTTATTAATGTGCTGTCTGTGCCTGTGAGTCAGCTGTTAATGATCAGGTGCATGCTTCCTGACTTATGTGACTCATTGTGCTTGACTTGACCCCACTGCCTACATCCCAGGCCGGGTCGGCTTTCCCACGCATCGCTTCTTTCTGATGTGTTTTATTGTGACCCGAAAAGGGATGTCCAGTCATCTTTATTCACAAGTAGCCCAAAACCTCAAACAAGTTGCTCCAGTGCATAATGCCATGTCAAGGCTCTGCTAACACCATCAAAACACTTCTGTGGCCCTTAAAAAATACAACCATCTGCAGTAATCATCTGAGCAACTTCTCTGAGGTTTTGGGCTACTTGTGAATAAAGATCTATGAATAAATAAAATAATAACCTATTGGCCTATGGTTTGATGCATGGGTTTGAGCATTGGCCAATGTGGTACGACATTCCATTGTTATTGGCAAACATTAATAACCAAAATGCAGGAGAAAAGAGGGATTTCGGTGACATTCTTGAAAACAACCTTACTGACAACAATGGGCTGGTAGAGGGGTAATGGGACGTTTTATTACAAACTCTCCCGGTAAATTTCAGAGCCCAACTCTGCCCCTGGGAAACATAACCCCCAGTGTCCCCTCCATGTTCAAGAATGAGAGAAGTCCTGTTTGGTGGGAACAATTATGTCCCCCTCTCTATCATGGAAAGTAATGCTGGGCAGCAATTTGTCCACCTGCACCTCTGAACAGCAGGCTTGGTAACAATTACTGGGCCAGGAAAGCAAACATTACAGAGTCATTACAATAATGATAGTAATTCAGGCCAGAGGAGTATGCTCCACAGGCAGTCCCCCACCTCAGCCCCTCTCCCCTCCCCAAATACTCAGCTTCAACTTCACCATGATGTTTTGGACATTTTCCCTCACTGTGAATGTTTCTTTATGCTGCCTAGTCCCTACACAAACACTAATGTTATTGATGGGTTGTTTTCGTTCCAGTGGACAGCGCCATAAATCACTAACTTGGGGTTAAATGAGGCTGTATTTAGTCTGAGTTGTCAATAAAATATCATGCCAATTATCAGGCTTGGATTAATAATCCCATTAATAAAGTACTGTTTATGCAGTGAAAGCATGGAAAAAAGCCCACATTCATTTATTTTCATCAGTTGCTTGTAGTGATTATACTGAGATTAAAATTAGATTTTGTTCAATTGATCAATGAACTTGTTCAAATGCGTCATGGAAATAAGCAAATCTGGATGCACAGTGTTTGAGTTTGACTGGAGAATTTATACCATACTGTTTAATTAGTATTACTAAAGTGCACAAAAAATAAATTAAGTATATTAGTACTAGCTAAAAAAGGATTTAGGCATGTAAAAAAACGACATTCCCAAGTACCTACTATTTGATTGACTACTGGTTTGCTTGATATAAAACAGTTGTCCTTTTTAAATGTCTAACAAGGACCTGTTTCAGGGGGCATGTGAAAGTGGCCTGTCCCATGAGTGAGGAGGGGGCACCAGACGGCAGGGCCAGGTCCCTCTGCTGCCAAGCTGCTGTAGAAACTTATTTATATTTCAAAAAAAGCTGTAGACAGTGCCAACACATTATCCAAGACGAGTCAAGTAATTCAGTCTGCTGGTGCTGCTGCCATCCAGTCTGGAAAACATCTGAAAATCTTTGTTATGAGAAGAGCACACCAATGGACCTGTGTTTTCCATTTGGAGGCAGCTGAGTCAGTGCTGGAGGACTGGCGCACATGATAAAATAGGTTATGAAATAAGAAAAATGGCTGCCGTCAGTCTCCTGGGTGGCCCCGAGAAAATGTGACATGAAGCCTGCAACAGATTAATTTTTCATTTGTCAGCAGTTTTTGTGCAGAAGAGACTGATCTATGAGGCCAACAAAGATCAGTCATAACACTCCTTTGATTCAAGTTAAAGAAAAAAATGTTTTCAGCAGTTGGAATGAAATCAGATTCAGGAGTGATAAATAAGTAATGAATAGCAGATAACAATGAGTGAAAAGGTGTTTCATTTGGCATAGTCTTCTTGCAAATGTTTTAGCCATAGTCAGGCCGATGTTTCGTAGTGAAACATGTAACACAGCGTCATCAACGGCCACACAGAGAGTTTTCTTCTGTATACCAGACCTCAATGTGGTGATACAGCTCCCTGCGATCTGAACCTCGACTAAGAGCCTCAACTGTGACTTTGAGTACGCCATGCGCTCTACCTTTTGAGCTTATTCCAAGACAGTTTGTCATAGAAATTAAGTGCTTGTTTTACAAAACAAATGATACTAAGAAGTGGTAGAGACCGATTTGTCCTTTTGAGCTGATCCATCACTAACGCAATTTTCAAAAAGGACTAAGCAGTTATTGTTTTTTTAAATGT
This sequence comes from Chaenogobius annularis, assembly GCA_015082035.1. Classification (NCBI taxonomy): domain Eukaryota; kingdom Metazoa; phylum Chordata; class Actinopteri; order Gobiiformes; family Gobiidae; genus Chaenogobius; species Chaenogobius annularis. Next base: position 855,876 of record BJKM01000004.1, on the reverse strand, counting down.
TATTTTGGTTCTCCTTCAGTATTGGCTTATGACTGAGCTATAAATGTTTTTGTACATGTTGGTGTTCTTGTTCAACTTTTAGATATCCATATTGAACATCATTTTACGCATCAGTTTTAAACAAATCTTATCTAATTGCATAAATATGGGTTATGCTGCTAAAATACTGAGATTTCAAACTCAATTTCAATTTTTTTTGTATATTAGTTTTTTTCATATTATCACAAGGCCTTAACTTCTGATAGGTCAAGATTATACTAAAACTATTCCGGAATGATCCAACTTTGTCTCATATATGTGATAATTTTTAGTATTGATACTACTGAAATAGTACGATCACACACTATTTCTAGTATTGATTTGTAGGCTATCCTTGTGAGTTATTCCCCTCTGTTCTGTGCCCAGTCCTTCTTGGAGCCCAGACGAGGCTCAGACAGTCTGAAGGGAAAGTGGGAAATCCCCACTGTGAGCCGATCCTCTGCCTCTGATTGACTGACTTGTAAATTCTCACTCAAATCTAAACCAAACAATAAATATTGGACAGCTCAGTTCGTCTAAAAGGCCTCGCTGTTTGCACAACACGACCTGTCTGAACATGTTCCAGTGTAGAGGTGTTCCTATTGTCAACCGCTGAAAGAAACTCCAGAAGACATATTGCCTTACTTTACTGGCATGTTGAAACCAAATATCACAGATAAAAGTGAGACCTCTTTTAAATTGATACAACACGCCTTGACTTCTGCCCAAAGTAAAACTGATGCCAATACTGTCTTTGTGAGTAAGAATCTCCTAAATCTTCAACAAGAGTAAAAGAAAACCATGGAGCCAAGAAGACTGGATTTATCACGCGTAGAAGTCATATTGGACTCATTAATGACTGGCAAACAAGAAGAAAGTATGAGTTAATTGCAGTGACATTCCAGCCAACATATAAACTGTGCCTGTGCCAGTGCTTTTCCATGAGGAGTGATTGGTAATCCACTCCATATATAGTTCCAATAATCAGGAAAATATGGAGCCGATTCATGCAAACATTTAAAATAAAAAGTCTTTGTACAAGCCATCCATGCTGTCTGTATGTCAACCAATGTATTATTAACTCTTAATGCATATAAATGTTCTATTCAACAGTGTTTTTTCCTAACGAAAAAGAAGCAGAGATCTGAGGCACATTTCAAACTAAAAGTCCTTTATTAGGCCATTGGTACATTGCCTTGAGTTTCAACCACATCTTGGTCTTCTTCAGGTGGCCTCGATTGTAAAAATGATCATGTGAGACACAAGCTGGCTAGACCATAAACACACAAGCATCAATGAGAGCATACAGTAGAATTACATAAGACAGCAAATTGTACCTACCAAGATACAGCAAAATGTAAAAGCAAACGTTTCTTTTGTTAATTTTATGTTGATGGGAGCGCAGCCCTAAACCAAGTTTTCAATACTTGTTTTAACGTTGCAATGAGAGACACTTCAAATTTTGAATAATAATCATACATATTATTATTTATTATTATTATTATTATTATTATTATTATTATTATTATTATTATTATTATTATTATTATTATTATTATTAAATTATTATTATTATTATTATTATTATTATTATTATTATTATTATTATTATTATTATTATTATTATAATAATAATAATAATAATAATAATAATAATAATAATAATAATAATAATAATAATATCTTTTTTAGTTGACCAATTAGAAATATGCAATGACCAAAAACCTATATTATAAGTTGCACCTCTGCAGGTTTGACTAACAGAACGGCGACTCCTGGTCTGTACTCAGAGACTTATGAAAGCACTCACACCCTGTTATCAGATTAAGTCTCTACAAAAGGCTCAACATCAACAAAAGAACAAATATTTCCAGGTTTTGAAGAAAGAGACTCAACTAGTGCAGAGCCATGTTGTCTTTCTGTGCAGCAGCCCCCACGTTTTCATTCCTCTGTATTTGCTTTCATTTGTTCAACCTGTCGACGGCTCGCTAGACCTGAAATAAAAACCTTTAGTGTTTGTTTGCCCATTGTCAGCGTGAGGCTTTTCTCATCAGTCTCAGTGCTTTTGAAAACTCTGGATTTGAGTTAGAGGTGGGCTTGAGGTGTGGTGCAAGGAATGTACTGAACCTGAATAATCACTTTACATTCAGCTAATCAGCGATGGAAGTTCTAGTTTGACGGCTGTATTTCCTGAAAAGTTTGATCAGCAAAGCAATAACACCTCCAAGGTGACAAGTAGGTGGCAGACCCTCAGAAAAGTTACAGTACACTTTAAATTATTTATATTTTGTATTTATTTGGATGGATTTATAGCATTGCACAAAGTAAAAAAGGAAACAATGAAAGAACTATTTGGCTTGACATCTATTTGTTTACACCAAGTATAGAAAAACACTGACCTTCTCTGTTCACCTTTCACAGCGGCATATTTGAAAAGACACCTTTCAGAAACCAGACGATAAAGCTATTAACCACTCTGTCAACAAGCTCTGCTCGCCCTCCGACCTCTCGTTGAATCAGCACTTCAGACTCTCCTCCAAGTCAAACACATGAGGCACTAGGTAAGTGCTTGACCCCAACAACGATCATCAACAAAGATATTTACTCCTCTCAAACGTTTGGTTTAATATGTGAGAACAATCATTATCATATTTATTATTACCATATACATAGGAACTATTTTGAAACTGCTCAAAATTTGCCTAATTAGCTCTTGCTGGGCAGAAAAATGTATGTTGATACATCCAAGGGGTCCTTTGTAGATCAATAGTTACTAGAGCACTTTATGATTGGCGGTGTCATGAGTTGGGGGAACATGACAAAACAGTTGCCGGATCCCTACCATCAAACCAGGATCATTTTTCAGCTAGTTGCCGGATCACAAATATCTTTCCTTTATTCTCAAAAGGAGCTATTCTACCCCACTTCTAGGCCAGTATAAATGATTGCTCCTCAAACCAATACCCTAAGGTTGAAACAGATGGCAGTTGATTTGTCTTGATTTGAAGAAAAAAAAAAACATGATCGAGATTACGACCTCTGAAACCTAATCTACCATGCACAACTCTAACCTTGCGCAGCAAGATGAATTCTTGCATAATTTATGTGATCACAAAAGTACCCATCTGACCTGCTGTTGTGATTGGGTTGTAGTTTGGGTGGAAGCCAAAGATGAAGCACCCAAATGAACCAAAACATATATGGTGACGCTAATGGTTGTACTATTGCCTTATTTATCAGAAATTTGGTCTTTTTTGTTTTTCAAAACATGCAGTAGGAAGTGCTTTGTGCATTTGTGAATGGGAATGATGTGTGTTTTTGTCTCAACTGCATCTCACCAAACCATCTTGGGATGCTTCAACCAATCAGATTGAAACATTTGTCTGAACTTCAGCGAGAGCCTCTCCAGATTGATAACTGTGAAGAACTCACTTCAGAGTGCAACACAGGTTAGCACCACTACTGGACTAGTTTCAAGATAGTTCATATTCAAGTGTGTCTTCAGTTGTGAGATATACCTGCTATAACTGTTTTCAGCACATCATAACCCGTGTTTTCAGTCTTACAATGAAGATAGATGGGATTATCGTAGACTGTTTGTTCAGAGCAATCTACAGTTGTATCATTGGGCAAGATACTTGACTCAACCTTTCTTTTGGTGTCTATATACAGTATATATGCACTTGTTCTTTGTTACTTGATGTTTTGAGGAGGCAAGAATGACATCAGATTTCAGATAATAATAGATATATTATACATTCTCTGAACACTAACGTGTTCCTCGTGTTGTAACAATGAAGACGTGTTTTCAGTCATTTTGGGATAACTGTTCAGCTAAGCCTGCCTTTGTAGTTTATTTTTTTTTTGCGTGATGTTTGTTGACTATAGCTGAAGTTTGTAAAATCCTTTAAGGACAGTGAGTGATTATACACAAGTGTCCAATTATTCTGAGAAATTATGCTCAGTTCACTCAAATACCAGGAAAAGCAAAATTTTCTGACAGCATATACTGTAGCCAAACCACGACCAGTGCACACACTGGGCCTTCAGCCTCAGAGATGACAGGAATTTTGACAACCACTGTACGAACAACTGCGCCGCCGCCCGCAACGTAAGAGGGGGCGCCAATGCGCCCCAATTTTCCTCCTTTTATTTCACCTACTGCTGAATCTGTGGCGCTATTGCGCTTTCTCCCCTTTGCTTTACAAATAGGGGCATTATTGTGTATTGAAAATGTCAATATTTTGTGAAAAGTTTGCGGCTGGACCGCACAAAGACCATAATTTGACGGCCCACTCTTTTTTGTGGTCCCCAGTCAAAAGGTATTTGAAATTCTTGGCAAAATGCGCGGCTTTGCCGCACACAACCCATAACCCTTACATTAAAAAATTGCATAACTATTGATGTTCCACTCCTGAAGATGAGTCTTGCCAAATCTTTGGTTAGTCGGGCTAGCGCCCGAGGAGGAGTTTGTAAGAGTATAAAGTGTAAGTATGTTAAAATTTCAGAGATTTGGCGATTTTCCCATTGGAAGAACATGGGAGGTTTCTGTCATCGCTACGGCTACGGCGTAACAAATATGACATGGGTCTGATTGGATTTTTAGATTTTGTGTCAAATTTAATACAATTTCAAAAATCGAAATATTTTGTTCACCATATAAAATTTAATTTCACTCTGTAGGGAGCGCTATCGTGCCAAATGAATTTGTTTCACTTCAAGTAGGTTTAGGGCAATGGGTTTAACAACTGATTCAAATTTGATGCAAACCGGACTTTGTATGCGCAAATGGCAGCAAATTTAAAATTTGAGACATTTCTGAAATTCTAGCAATAGTTTGCGGCTTCGCCGCACAGACACCATGAAAGATATCAAAATAATTTGGATAACTTTTGATGTCCCACTTCTCAACACCATTTTCACCAAATTTCAGCTTTTTCGGGTTAACGCCCTAGAAGGAGTTTGTAAAAGTACGACATTTGGAAAAACTCCCGAGTCATGCTTTGCAAACTTTGATCCAATATGGCTGACATGTGGTTGGGCGGACGGCATTTCCGTATTCATATTTTTTACTTCTCTTGTCACCATCTACCTCTGCGCCAAATTTCATCATTCTACGATCAGATCTATCTCTATCTCAGGCATGATTTTTAGAGGTGTGCAAATTTTCCTGACTTTTCGTCAATGTTCACTTGGTGAAAAATAGGGGGGTTGGTCCCGAGAAGAAGAAGAAAGAAGAAGAAGAAAGAATATTAAAGCCGCAAGCGGGCCACCGGGCTTCGGACTCTGCTCCCTGCATTTTACTCAGTCCTTTTCTTATTTGGGCCTGTTGGTGTATTGAGCTTTGTCCAAAAAAACAAAACAGACGCCAACACATTAAGCGCAAATTAACACAATTTCCAGTCAACTTTGCAGCTTCACCGCACAGACACCGTAGCTCTTGTCCATAAATAAATAAAATAAAATAAATTTGATGCCACACTCCTTAAGAAGATGTCCACCAAGCTTGGTCGGGCAAACGCCTATGGAGGAGTTCGTAAAAGTATAAAGTGAGAAAAATGACCAAGTCAGCATTTTTAAATTTTAATTCAAAATATTGGCTAAATGGTTAGTCAGGGGGCGTGGCCACAGTATTATTTTTTGTTTGTCCTAACGAGTGGAATGTGTGTACCGAATTTCGTGGCTCTACGACAAAGTTATCTTCGGGGCATCTTCCATAGGCGCAATGTATTTTGACTTTTGTAGGTGGCGCTGTCACGCAATTTTTTATTGCATTTTTAAGTGCCTAATAAAAAACAAAAGTCTTCGTCGATTGTGAATGTTGTACAAAGTTTGGTGAGTTTTTGAGCATGTTTAGGGGGTCAAAGCTAATGCTGTGCACAACCAGTGCAAATGAACGTGCATTAGTGAGTGTTTGAGAGCGGGCGAGCACCTTGCGCACTTACGCAGCCGTGCTTCGGCCTTGCAGATCTAATAGGCCTCTTGCCAGCTTGTGGGGCTCGGGCCTAAAGACGTTGATAATAAATTGTTTAGCAAGCTTATAATTAAATGGACAGAATGCAAAACTGAATTAGGTGTCTACAGGGACTGATGTAGGGCTTTCACACTGTAAGAACCTTGTTGCAGTTCCTGGTACTTGCTTTTAGTACTAGCCCCATTTTGACATGCATTTACTCAGAGTAGGAACTGGGGACTGCATGGGGCCACACTTTGGGGATTTTTCCCCTGCTCCTGCTCAGTGCACGTTCCAGTCTGACCATACCCTTTGTACAACTTGGCCTTTGTTGTGAATTATTTTTTCATTTATTCTCAGACATAGACACATTTTTTCATTCACGTGACAAATTCGACACAGTGGCTATAAAAACAAAAAACAAAAACTAAAAACAATTCTTAATAACAAATAGTATTTCAATTTCTCAATAATTGTGAAAATAATTGAGAATTGTTTTGGTGGATCACAGTTTTATGTCTTAATAGTGACTGGGGGTTTATGGGGACTTTGTTTTTGGTACTGGTATGTATTCTCAGTTCCTCCCCCTCCCCCCCTCTTGCATTAACCTGATTGATAGTGCACATTTTTGAAGTATGGCATAGGAAGCAGGAGGTGGAAGCCTCACAAATATCACATTCAGAACCCTTGATAACCCTCACATAAAATATTATGTACTCTCTTCACGTGGAGTATAACAGTTAATCCATTAGAGATTGATAGGTGGAACCACATTTAATGTCTCATGTATTCTTCTTGAAAAATTACAATATTTTAAAATGTATGCAAAGTATTATCCACTGTATTTGCTCGTTAGGACAGTTTTACTTTTCAATCTGGCAATTGTGATCACCTCTACATCAACAAAGCATGTTGTACACTCTTACAAAAGAGTATTCTGAAGGTAAAATGTATTTTTTTGTTTTTTGTTTTTTTAGTTTATTAGTTTATTTATCAGTTTATTTATCAGGGACAGTGCACATAAAACATTGACCAACAGGAAATATGCCTGTGCCAGGTTAAAGCAAAATTTGTAATTTCCACCTGCAAAATGTAACAGATGTAACAGATATTGCTATACTTAAACAGTTAAAGAAATTACCAGAGCAGTGGTAGTTTTGGCGGATTTTTTAAAAAACAAACTGTAAAGTCAAGCAGTTTACTTCCTTACATGTTTATAAATGTACACAAGCAGTAGAGGGCAGGTTCAAGCTGTCTTTTTTTAACTCCTAAATTTGCCTCCAGTGGAGAAATGCCATGAGTGTCGGCAGTGATGACAGAAAGAGCGGAAACCACCTGGAGTTAAACTTCTCTCCAAGGTCACCCCTGCTCATTCTTCTATCGCTCTGGGTTGTAAAAATCCTTGGGTTTGGGGGGGAGGGGGGACCTGCCTGTGTGGACCTATCCCGGCTTAAGATCAATGTAGACAACAATTTCCTCTGCATTAGCAATTTGTTTGGGATTATTTCTGACATTAGTTTGTCTAAGAAGATATTTTACTATTGAGAATACATTTTGAAATACATGTTTAGCCAGGTGGCGGTAGGAGACCACCACGACGGTTTATGTTTTCATTTCACATGTTTTGCCACTTTTAATGAAGTCAAATTTTTTGGGAAGGTGAAAAAGTTTAACAAGACATTGCTGAAGTACCCAGGTGCAGAAAGTGTAGCCTGGGGGATTTACTGCCAATGTGTCGCTCATAAATCCCAACTCTCATCATTGCTGCCTTTAACACAGAGACAGTAAAACTTAACAAATGTCTGGTAAACATGTCTGCCAATATTAGAATGCAAAAACTTTGGCATATCTTGCCAGAATTCAAAATGTCAAACATTTGAGTTTGGCCAGATATGAAAAATGAACCTGAATCTAAAGTCAAAATAAAGTATTGTTTATTTTTCCATTTAGATTTCTCAAAATGACTCAAAACCCATTTTTCCATAAAAGACATCTCTAATAATGTGCATATGTTTGTATCTGTATTCTTACTGTGCTCACTATAAAGTGTCTTTTCACTTACCATGATTAGCGCTATAAAACAAAACAAAAACTAACAACAACAATAAAAACAACGTATAATATTTAATTATTAAGATTTTTAAGTATTCACAAAGGCAGAGATGCTATGATTTAACCTAAACCCCCCTTGTATGGAAATCCACCGAAATCCCACGGTAGTATAACGTGTTCACACGAGTTACCAACATTGTGAATCTCAGCACGGACCTCGCCATCTCTTTTCAATCTCCTCATCAAACTCTGGCTTTTTGGATGATTAAAAGCACATACAAGAGCTGTGCGCCTTGCAGATGTTGCCATAAATCAGAGCTTGGCCCTGCCTCTACTACTGGCTGCTTGACAAACCCTGCACAATAACTGCAGCCCCCACCCCACCCTTCCAGTAAACGGGGAAAAGAAAAAAAAAAGTCTGGAATTCCTATCTGACTGCTTGTAACTCTTTCAGGACTATTGTAAAGTTGGAGCCATGTCAGCACAGGTGGAAACCCAAGGGCTCGTAAAATCACACACAGATGAGAGACCCCGCCCATGTGAGGCTTTCTCTGCCCCAACAATGTCTTGAGCTCCTGCTGTCTCCACTGGCCCTCCACTGTGACTAATCCCACTCAGATCTGAGGAGCTAAATCAGTTCACCAGCCGATGTGTCTGTGAACGCCAGTAACGCGCCATGACCGTAAAGACACCAAGGTTATGGAAGGGAGTGAATCATTCTGCAAGCAGTCTTCAAGTCTGCGGGCAAACATCATTGTACAATTGCAATCAGTATAAATGTACTATAATTTTATCTCAGACTTTAGAAATTGGTTCATTAGATTGCATTTCCTGTTAGAAGGATATGCTTATAATGGAATGTAAGTGACTTGATTAGCCTTTTCGTGTGAGATCTAATTGCTTTGTTGGTGGTTTCCATTTGTGTATTCTTTCACTACTGGAGTGAGCTCTAAAAACACAAACACAATAATTAATTGTCTTATTATATTTTACATTATGGATTTCCTTGTTCTTTGATAAAAATCCAAATAATTTCACAGATTTTTGTTGCAAGCGTGATATGTTTCTTGTAGAGATCTTTAGAAGAACATTTAAAGTGTGTTCATACATACACACAACATCCAAATTGGAACTAAACTGGGACTAAACCCAAAACTTAACCTGAACAAGACCGGGACTAAAGCAGGTTTAAAACAAGACAAAAACAAGGGCAAGACTAAACAAGGTCTACATCAAGACCAAACTAGATCAAACTAGGAACAAACAAGGACAAATATAGTCTCACAGTGACTTCACACTTCACAGTGTTCTTAGCTACTCCTGAAGCCAACCAATCATTCACACACCACATTCACACAAGCGATGGGGGTGAAGTGTCTTGTCACTGAGAAGAATTTGGACCACCAACTCATGGGTATAAGATCACTTGATTAATTTTCCATCCGACCATCTTCTGTGTCACTATATGACGTCCACTTTCATTCTCTCGAAGCCTCCCAATGCAGTAAATCCCTCCTCTGAACATGCAAAGCATTTACATTTTACCTCTCTGATGTACACATCAAATTCACCACCACCACCACTCCAAAAGTGAACTTGAACTTATTACTTCAATGTCAAATGAGAGAAATGCAGTTTATGGCCAACCACTTGTAGGGCTATAAAGACTTAGTTCTTCATGTTTGGAGAACATCAAAATTACTTTCCCACTATGTATTAATATTTTAAGGTGTATTTTATACTTAAAAGTTACATAGTATACATGGTCGGATGGTTTTCATAGAGTCTGGGCTGAGTTTCAACTTGATGGAAAAGTAATTGAACACATTTTAAAGGACTGTGGGATTTTTTAGGCTTCCAGGAGAATTCTGGCTTATGTTTGCTGTTAATAACTTCAGTTTCTGTTATTTGATATGAAAAGAGTTACACCTCATCTATTAAACTAAGGTAATCAATCAATAGATCTGGTTGTTTCTTGTTTGTTCATACAGAAGGTGAACATTGTCTTTTATAAAAACATTCTGAATGTTTCTGCATGTAATAATTAGGTCAATACATCTTGATACATGGGTTTATCTAAAGTGAAACATGTGTAAATTAGAAGTCCAGGTAAAGTCAAGGCCAAAGGTTGGACAACTGCAACCAAAAACTGGGGTCAACTGACCTTTAGCTTAAGTCAGAATATTATCTGAAATGATTCGTTCTAACAAGGCATATCTAATACAGGCATGAGCTCAATGGTCAGTCTCCAATATCCCAGCACATTTCCTGAGCTTTATAACTCTACAATAATCATTTCTGTGAGCTGCCTGCAGCCATTTAATACAATAAACATATGTCTTCATGTCACCACATCTGGAAGCAATAATGGCAAATTAGCTACAAAATTTAGAGTGTCTGGCAATGAAATAAGACTGCAGCATGCTAAATGCATTTTCTGGGGGATGGCAAGACAGCACTGGCCTGGGGAGCTGACCCTGTATCGGTTTTGAACGTTGTAGGGCAACAAAATGCAAATCCAATAGTCTGAACTCAGAGCTGTGGGGACTGGACCCCATTGCTTGTCTGCTAGTCAATGGTTGTCTGGGGCAATTGTCAACTTCCTGTCTCATTTCACCAGGGGCAGAATCAAAGAGAGGAAATGATGTCCTAATCTGGCTGGTCTTTGCCCTTTCCTCACTGGCTGGAAAAGTTATTGTCGCATGTTGTAGACTTAAATGAAGGCTTCTAGATCCACAGGCTTTTGATAAAGTTGGGGAAGCTTGCTCTGCCTCAGTCACTTGTCGGAACAAATTGTTCTTGGGCTACAGCAATTTTAGCAACTTTGGTATACGAGTAAATAAACCATCCAGACCGAACCAACATGTTTAGGAGGGGGAATTACACCCATTTGGCCTAATTGTAACATGCATTTTTCAGTTGTAGAAAATGGTTTTTACATTTACTTGTTGATGGAACTTGTAATAATTAAAGGATTATGCAGCATGATGTGTGGCATTTTAACATCTAGATACACTGAAAAGTGTCACCAGATCAACCAAAGTGTATAAAGTGCCTGTACAAGCCTTCAGGGGGACCTGACCAGGCATTGTAATCACATCCACTAACTGTTACCAATATCAGATAGATAAGGTGATAAGGTGAAACACAGAAATTGTAGAGGCTAAGATCACCAGTAGCTCCAAGAACAGTATACCAGCACAAGGCAGGGGGGTGAGGGGGTCCTCCCCCAGAAATATTTTAAATGCTTAACATAATCATTAACACAATTTTTTCAGTATTTTTTTTCTCAGAGGTAGTGCATGTTGTACAGTTGGCTGAAGTGCAATGCAATATTTTTCATCACTTGCGATAAAACCTTAGGCGCTCTCAGCCTCTCTTGTGGCCCTCGTCCAATATTAAGTTTAATATTGGATTTTTTTCTATATGTTTCATTTTAGAAGGAGTCCATATTTTACATTTATTTTGGTTTGTTTGTTTTCCAGAATAAATACACATTATAGCTGTTTGCCATGGATATGGGTACCCATGCAGCATTAATAGATCTGTCTGCAACCATGTTTTAAGTTGGTTCGTTAATCAGAGATGACTAACCCAGTTCATGTAATATTTAATTTGGAATGTGTTTGCATAATTTGAAACTCTAAAAATAACATTTTACATAAGAGAAATAGAAACCCACATTCGGCGTTTTCTGGAACGTTTCTTTCTTTTGACCTTTCATTGCGCTTACTTTATCTCAAATATAGCTGTTTCATTTATTTTTGGAGGTCATCTACTTAAGAAAAGGACACTCTATATAGTAAAGTTCTGGCTACTTCCTCCAGCACTGATCCCCAGGATCCATTGTGAATAAGCAGCTCTGCCCTGTGTACCGTGTCTTTGATAAGGTTCAGAGGAAATGTCCTGTTTGCTGGACTCTTTAGCCCCAGCTGTTGCCCAGGTGTGTGGCTGTGTGTGGCTGCACCATCTTGTCCCAATCGCAGCCTCCTCAAAGAACTGGCAGCACTTCCAACAAACCTCTCATTCCATTACAATGGGGTAAAGGCGTTCAGAGGAGCTCTGCATACAGAGCACAGCCAGGTGTACTAAACATTAGTCAGCCACACGAACAGGGAATAAACAGCTCGTCTTAACAAAGCAAACCATCAGCATTTCCATTCTCAGTTCCAACTGTGCACATGAATAAAGCAGTGCTACACAACCTCTAAGCTTGTGTGATTATACAGTTATAATTCTATTGACACATTGTGTGCAACTTGTTGTTTTTCGGTCTAAAATAATTGTGTATATTCACTATCCGTTTCTAATAAAAGAAAACCTCAGCATTTTTTAATTACCCAAATAAACATCTCCATAAATGACATCTTTGTGAAATATATGCCACTTGAACGATGAAGCATGATCATGTGTGTTTGGATTCTTGAATTTAAACTGAAAACTTTTGAATTGACACTAATCTCTGACTGAAAAACATACCAACTTCATTTTTTTCACCCTGTGGAAAGGTCTGACATACAACCACTGTGCCTGAATAGGGGCTCTTGACTAAATCTTCTCCGAAGTGCACCACCATCTTGAATGTGGCATTTGGTAAACACGTCTTCTCTCCTTGGCAGCTCCGAGACGCTTTGCAAGTGCAAGTTTCAACAGCTAACGCTGCGACACAAGCACACCTTTTTCCCTTATGCTGGAGAGGAGAGGCCTAAAATAACAAACGTCCCGACCCGGAGCAGGGAGGTGAGGGGAGAGGGGTGAGATGGAGTGAGTCACCCAAACACATGTAAACACAGGGACTAGCTCAGGTTTGTGCAATATTAGTTTAACTGCAACTTCAGGGCGTTAACTGGGCTTAGATGTAATTATAACATGTGTATTTGCAGACAGTTATTAGCTAGGGTGTAATTATAAAAGCATTGTCTTCAGTGTTCAGTACAGTTGGCACATCGTTTTAGCCCAAAATCGCTTTTTGTTAAGAAAATGGGCCAGTTAACACATCTTTTACTTTTCCTAAACCTAATTTTAGATGTGTACTTGTCCAGACTTCCCTCTTCCCAGACATGTCCTTCAACAGTTCCTGGGGAATCCTAAAGTGATTCCAGGGCCGTTGAGAGACATGACCACAACTCCTTTTCAAGATGTGTCTAAGCCTCTTCAGCTGTCTCTTCTTGATTTGACGGAGCAGTGGCTTTACTCAGAGCTCCCCAGCTAGCAATATACTTTGGAAAATGTGGAACTTCTTCTTAAATTGGTTCTTTTCTCACACTTTATTATTAACAAAATCTAAATAGTCTTTAAGCTTTTATTATAGAAGCTAAAGATGTAAGGATAGTGTTTTGTGATTATTGTGAGAAGAAACATCACAATTTAATTGTTGGTGATGGTTCATTCTGTGTTCTATTTTAAACCTTACGTCAATACGAATTAGCTGAAGACAAACCCTCAATTACTTAATTTTCTTTCATTCCCATTGTCTAACACATTACCATTCCTCAAGTACTATTTTTTTAAATTGTCATGACTATTGTTTTTTCAGTTCTTATGAACATATTAAGACCCGTGGAAAATCACATTACATCGATTAACGTAATACATTGACATTCCTAATAGCAACTGACACCAGTTCATCATTAACTATACAGAGACGTTTAGGCATCTACTGGTCCTTGGGTATTGGCAAGCTTAACAAAAAACTAAAACCACTGCAGGACCAACCAAAATATCCAGCAAAATGCATTTAAACAAGAATATTAAACGCCAAACAACAAAACTAATCTACGTTACTATTTTGCTTACAAAAAGAAACAATGACCAACCAAAAGCCTTTAATGTCTGTTAGTGACTGCAGCCATGATGAAATAGCCACTAACTGTCTTACGCTAATATGGATAACGCCCCATAGGCTGTGGGGTTATGGTCTCCCACCCCTTTTATTGTTTTAGGAGATCACATTAGGACAAGTACGACCACAAGGCACGGAAACTAGTCATTTTTACTGCAGCTCTGACAAACCCAACTTCTGCTATAGCATTAATGTCCTGCTGCTTTCGCAAACTATTATCTACAAAACAAACAGGTCCACTAATAAGTCTCTTTAATAGCAAACACAGGAAAAGTAAAGAGCTAAGAACAAAGTATATAAAACAGTATTCGGGGGCGTCTATTGCTACCGGTCCAGATATTTAATGACCAGAAGCATTGTCCAATTTGGTTTATGAAACTATTATTAAAAATACTAGCCATATTTTTCATTAGCAAAGCTAGGGTAAATATGTATACTTACTGATAGCCTGAGAGCAAAGTTTCCAGCTTAGTCACGTTCATTAATTTGGAGCAGAAATTGAGGTAATAAAAACATAAGCTTGTGATTACAAACAGAGAACAAACAATAGCAGTGAATTATGTCCTGGGCCGTAATGGAAGCAGTGTTGAAAGCAAACAAAATATGCACTTAGTGTTTGTCTTAGTCTCAGTGGGGGATCTCATTCATTATAGGTTAGAGTCGTCCTTGGCGGTTTGTGGCTGTTGCCTGAAAAGTACACTTGCTGCCAAAAAGATTCCTAGCTGCACCTTCTGCGGTAACAAAAGCAGTATCACCCTTTCATAATACTTCAAAATACTTTCCTAAAAGACACCGGTGATACTTTTTTCACAAGTCCAATTTTAGTTATTGGTATCTATGCTTTAGCAATTAAGCTTGATTGAGTAACTTAAATGCTTCTGAATATATATTTATAAGCTGTCTTAATTAATTTGTAGATGACACATATAATATTTGGCTTAATAATTCACTAGCTAATGAAGGTTAGACATAAGACACGTATGAATGTAGCGGTACACATTTTAGGTGTTTTATTGTAATTGTGCAAAACATTGCTTCATTCGATGCCAATGGCCATAATAACTAAAACATACAGGGCTGCATATTCTTATACAGAAATGGTAAGCAAAAATAATCCAATCTGTTATATACACTTTACAAATGACAATAAACTTTATATAAAACAATGTAATCATTCATTCAACTATTATTGTATTGAGCTGTCACAAAATAGCTGTATATCGTCCCTCTATTGGAACATACTTTAGTCCGTTACATTCACTTGTTGCACAAAAGTCTTTTAATTGCAATGTCCTTTCAGTGAGGTAGACATTTTTGGTTGTCTTCTTCATGGAGAACCATAGCAGACAGGACGAGAGCCGTGTCAGCTAAGTACTGCTTCTTCTCTGTGTGTTGGAATCAGTCCTGTTGTTGTCATATGGCTGTTCATATACACTTTGTTCTGAGTCTCTGGGTGGTTCGTCCTGCTCCGAATCCGAGTCCGGAGCAGTGTAGGGGTTTTCATGGAGAGTCATCCCGTTATGGGTCACGGGTGGAGGCATGAAACCTGGATAGAGGTCCTGCTGAGGTCTCCATGGAGCTTTCCCGAATGTGCCTGGAGGGAAAAGAGGAGATTTATATAAAGTGTGAAACAAAGCAGATCTAGTAATAGCTCTTTAAACTAAAGAGCTGTTACTAAAGATAACTAAATGACTAAAGATAACTAAATGTATATTCTGTCAAAAAAAAAAAATTAGGCACAGTACAACTAAATACCGTACATTTTGAAAATATATAGTTTGTTTATCTGAAGAAAAGAGGGTAATTTATTTCTGTTATAGTGGAGTGGTCAGTGATCTTGGGGCCAACATAAACTGTTAATTTATTTTTTACACACATGACGTTAAAAAGAAGATATTTACCCATAAATGTGTTATAGGGTGGGGGGCATTCCGTTCCATAATCATCTACGTCTCCTTCATCCACAGATAGATGGCGCTCACTATGCTGCAGAGTTTGACCAGTGTGGAGGCTGCCATTGGGCATCTGCATTAGCACTGATGAGGAGCAAAGGTCGAAAGGCTCAGAGAGTAGGTAGTCCCTTTGTTTGGTGCTGGGCATACTGCCAGTGTAGTCCATGCAATGAGGTTTTTGATCAATCGAATAGCCTGAAAAGAAAATGCAAAGTAATTAAGAAGAGAGGTCTAGTAGGGTAGCCGTTTTATCTTAGTAACTTAAAACGCCACTAAAAACACACCTGCATAAACATCTGAGGGGTCATTGGGGTACAAGTTGTCTCGTCTCAGCAGTGACCCAATAGGCCCTTGATAGTGGCAGAGCAGGGGGTCAATTGTCGCCTCCAAATCTGTCTCACTTCCTGTATCAAGTTGGCACAGCCCTGCATAAATAACCAAACCAAACTTTAGCATTCCATATTCCAAGTTTGATTTAAAAAAATAGATGCATGTAGTTTTACCATTCATGTCTTTGGGTTGGAGATAAAAGCCGCTGTATTGATGACTGCTACCACTCTCTGATGGGATGTACCCGTCTTGCCGATCTGCAAGGGTACCCTGGGATGAGAGGTAGCTGGGGATGTCGGCGGGGAGGTTTGTCTCATCTAGGGAAAAAAAGCACATTTTTAAAGACTTAAGACCTCTGATGGGATGGTATTTATTTTCCTAAATGGAATCAAATCTGGTTTATAAGGCTGTAATCCTTTAGTCGACTAAAACTAATCCTTTAGTCGACCAAAACTAATCCTTTAGTCTTAGTCAACCACCATTTTCATTAGTCGTCTAATTAATTAATTTAGATTAAAAGAATTTATATGGGACAACAGCAAAAAGGAAAAGATATGGAGTAAATTAGCTGAAGTTTTTGGAGGAAATCATGAGTTTAATCCAATTTAGATAAAAATACACTGTTTACTTGTACCTTTCTGTATAGTTCTAGTCTTTTGAGTACAAACTGGGTAAGATACACTGAGATATATAGTTTTGATTGATTTTGACCCGTTTTGCCACACCCCCTTTTAGTCGACTAATTGAATTTCTTTCGTCGGCTGTCTTATTGCCTTTATTTTGACATAAAAATATTTTTTTTATATAATTTGTGAGTCCTTACCTGTATTAGTGACACTGCAGTTCTCGTTCCTTCTTCGTGTGTGGTAGATGATGACCACCCAGACCAGCGATGTACCCACCACGCAGCACACCACTGCGATGATCACAATTCCCACAGTGGCCCAAGCGTCTTCATCTGTGCCGCCCACTCCCATAATCCCAACGCCAACACCTCCTTGGACTCCTTGATCACAGTTGGGGTTTGGTAACACAGACAACCGGACATTGCCCCTCTCTGTGCCCAGCGCGTTGGACATCTCACAGGTGTATTTCCCGGCATCAGCCTCAGCAGCGTCAACGATAATGAGAAGCTGGTTGGCGGCTGCAAAGAAGTGCCGCTCTGTGACCAGTAGGGGGCTGTCGTCTTTGGTCCAGTTGAGTTTTGGAGGAGGGCTGCCGCCTGCGATGCACTGTAACACGGCGGTTTCACCTTTTGCAACCGTGCGGTCCATAAGAGGTCTTAGGAAAGAGGGCGTTTCTGTAGAAAAACAATAGCAAAAAGTGACAAATTAGACATTAGTTTCTGTTCTTCAGCTTGTTTGTATTTGACGGGAGCGATCATAAGAGATCTATTTGCAAAACTATGGAAATTAGGCAGTATACAACCTGGACATTCACATGTTTCATTATTATGATAAAGCAATGTATAAATTGCATCTAATATATAAAAAAACAGCAGATAATATTTGCCTAATATCTGTCACGTGACCATTTCAGATTACTGTATGAAAAAGTACTTACCAAGCACAGTCAGTGTAGCGTTGGCAGAGATGGCTCCTGCTGTGTTCTGAGCAGTGCAGCTGTAAACTCCAATGTCCTCAGTTTTGACATCAACAATGAAGAAGACGTCATCTTCAGGCATCACATGCATGCGGCGTTCACGAGCGGCCGGGAAATCGGTCCCGCCGTCTTTCTGCCACGCGATCTGAGGTGAAGGGTGACCCACAGCAGCGCACTCCAGTCGTGCTGTAGCTCCGGCTCGAATACTCAGGTCCATGGGCATTTTATTGAAGGAAGGAAGCACTAAGAAGAACAAGAGAGCGTCAACATTTTTACGTCGACTTCAATTTGGAACAACCATGAGGTCTCCTAATTTGTGTAGACTAATGAGCTGAATGCATTAAAAAAGCTCAATACAAGTAAAATAATGAAAAGAAAACTGGGTAAGAAAGGTAAGTCTGACTGGACATTAATTTAATTTACACTGTGAACTCTTTATAAGTGCTATGTAAAATACTATAACAAGAAAAAAAAAACATAATCCCCACAATATAATCTTATACAGTGCTTGCTCTATTTGAAATAATGACAAAACCTTTTATCCCACAAAATAAATAGAGATCACGACATTCCATCCAACTCCAGCATATCATAGCACTAAGCCAAGCTTAATGGTATTGAATCACTTAATCACTTACTGTTGACAGTGAGCTTGGCCTTGATGGAGTATGATGACCCAAAATGGTTGGAGATGACACACTGGTATTTGCCTTCGCTGGAGAAGTCTACATTGCGCAGCTGTAGTGTGGTGGTATACTCTGTCACCTCTGTGTCCCCTGCTGCTCCTCCCTGCACCCTGAGGTGGGCCTGGTTGTGGATCTCGACGCCATTTAGGACTTCGTTGTCTTTTTTCCAAGCAAAAGTCATGGGGGAGTCGCTGGAGCTGGCCGCTGAACAGACAAAAGTGACGTTTCCACTTTTAAGAGCTGACTGGGTCTCCGGTTGCACTGTGATCTGAGGCTTTGGAAAGTCATCTGCATGGAGACAAGAAATATTTGAATATATTAGATAGACTAATAATGTAAGACCAAAGATGGAGTGGTGGGTTTAGTTGGCAAATAGTATGTGCGCTTACGATAAAGTGAAATTTAGGCTGTTATGGTAGTTAGATAAACGCCTCTTGTTCTTGCCAATTTAAATTCACAAATGTTATATGTCATGCCTTTTCAGGGTGTGTTTGATCAATTCTAATGTTTTATCTTTTATATATTTTTATGTCTTCTTTTTGGGGCCCTGGTCTTTTCACAAGCAAATGCACTGTGCACCCATAAATGTTATATTTTCTTGTAGCCAAACTAAACCTACACATATTTTGACTGACTTGGAAAAATTCAAACCTAGTGAATTTCCATTATGAAACTCAATGGAACATGCCATAACCGGCAAAATGCAAAATAATCTGGGTCAGTTTTGCGAGATGGAAAAGCTGGTTCAAATAAACAGTCCTTTTTGACGGCTTGTACTGTATACGCTTATGTATATATGCGTGTACTTATCCTTAAGCGCAACACAGAGAGAAAGCATCACTCACCGCACACAAAGTCCTCTTGGCTGACAGAGAACACGCTCCTGCCCTTCAGCATTTGCGGGTGGGCACAGCTGGCGTTGACGCAGGACAGGAAACTCTGCTCCGCCACCCACACTGGGAACCACTTGAGCTGGCAGTCGCACAACAGGCTGGAGGTGTTGAGACGCCTGGCAACGCAGCACATACAGAAAGACATCAGTCACTCCAAAATGCAGCGCTGTGGTTTACTGGAAAACTACAGGCCTATACTGTTTGTTTGTTAGAGAACAGCAGATGGAAAGGGATAGGACGACAGTGTATCAACGTTTAAATGCTGTAGTAACAAGACTTTAAGAAAGACTTTGAAGAAATTAGTCACTTTGAGCCAGTCCCAAACTTGGAACTCTGCCAGCATAAAACTGCAACATGTGAACTTCTGAAAATGGTATGTATGAACCTAAAAAACTATTTAGGATGCTGAAGTTCTTAATCCATCCATTATAAAAGCCATAGAATCACATAGACCAGATAACTCGCTGCTAATGCATAATCAGTATTAATAAGCATGTGGAAGCATTGAACTAACAGTATTCATTCTGTACTTTTCTGTTCTCAAATTCGGACTGTACTATTAGCACGTAGCACACACTGCTGGCCAATGCCTTTTTCCCAGCAGCCCATAATGACTTTCACCTGGAGGCCTGTCTCACATCAGCTCTTACAAAAACTGCCCTCCAAAACCAAAATACTCACAGCTCTTGCAAATTCTTCATTTGAGAAAAGGCATTTGCCTGGAGGGACATGATGGCATTGTTGCCCAGATCCCTGTAGGATAGAAACAGAAAATATTTACAGTTTTATCAAGCACAGAGTGTCCATAAATAAAACGTCAATAGAGTGATGGGCAAAGGCTCCAGAAAAGTGAAATCCTGGGTTGTAAATGTGTCGCGTTAATCAAGATTGGGTAAAACTTGAGCAGGGGAAAACACTAATTAGAATCAAATGTTGTGCACACGGGTGATCAATACAGCCCCTAAGACGGGATACTAATGGCAGCCTTTTGTCTTTCCACATCAAAGCAAAGCAATGAGCGGCGACGACTCGAACAAACAAGCTCTGTGTGACTCAGCCTGCTAAGTTTACAGCTCGAATTTTGGCGACAATCGCTGAAACATAAGGCCCCACTCACAGGTGCTGTAGAGCGTCCAGTCCGGAGAAAGACTTCTTGGTGACTGAACGTATTTGGTTTCCTTGCAAAAATCTGGGAAAAACGTACACAATGAGATCAGTATTCACTTCAACGTATGGGCTTCAGGAGTTTCACAGGTCAGCGGTTCTCAACTGGTCTGAATAAGGGACCCAGTCAGAGTCTTAGGACTTTACTATGTGAGCAAGTTTAGTCGAAGCAAGTTACATAAAGGTTCACAATGTAACTTTTCTGGAGCAGATTCCGCCACCTGCTTGTCTCTATGGAGATGCTATTTCTGGGTGTTTCTGGGTGCAAATGATTCCTTCCTGATTTTTTTGTGAGTAGGGATGTCACGATGTCAAATATTAGTTTTACAATTACTGTGAGAAGAAACATCACAATTTAACGATTATTCACGATCATTGACACACGACAAAACAAAAGTGAAATTCATTCTAATACATATGTGACCAGCTTTATGAATGCAAAATTAAAGTTATTGTTGTATAAACAGCCACATAAAAATCACTATGCGTTTAGGTGTACTTTTTGGGGTCCAGATTGAATAGAAATAACATAATTTTGCTTCTTAAATAGTCACGATTATTCGTTTTTTGTTCTTACGATTATATTGTGACCTGAATAATGATGATTATCAATTTGACATCCCTTATTGTGAGAAGCTTTCCTCATTCAAAAGACATAATATTTTGATTTTAATTGTGCTTTTGTTATACTGTAACAATGGAGGACCGTTGCCATGCCAAATCTTTCATGCCAAATCAAGAATCCTTGTGCCAGGAATCTGTATGCCTGAAAAGCATGAAGTGCTTCGCCTTGAATGTTCCACAGTATGGCAATAAACTTGTCTTATCTCCATGGAGACAAGCAGGTGACAACACCCGGCTAGGTTACAGGTCAGTTTTTGTGTATTTGTGTTTTTCAGGGAATTTTTGAGGAATAAAAATGCCTGTAATTTAATAAATGGTTTAATGCTATACTGCGGAACTTAATCAGGTGACGAATGCTTATCAAAAACATACATTCTTACAAAGTGCACCTGTAATTTACTTTAAGTTTTATCACAAGCCATGAATCGCCAATTCTATTTTTGTAGAACCACCTTGTCACTTAATTTACTTTTGCCAATGTCGTTTATTTTAAATCTGGATGACTCCATCAGTTGGAAACCACTGACCTATAACAGACTGTAATGCACTTACAGTTTCTTGAGCTTGTCCAGCGCAGAGAAGGGGCCGTTCATGTCCTCGATGGTCCAGGAGATTTCATTATTTTGGAGGTCCCTTTAAGAGGAAACAAAGAAAGACCGCCTTGTAAAAACACACGCCCAGAAAACAACCGTGCTTGCGATGTTAATAAAACTTAATACAGCTTTGCGTTGAGACGTTTAAAATTATATTCAAAGCGTCCCAGAGCTCAACAGGAAGTCCTTCCCAGCTTTTGCGGCAGTGCCTTTTTTGTTGAGTAAAGCGAAAACGTTTTTACAAGGCAGTGCTGCAGGATTAACATGTGTGCTGCGTTTTAGACTTCATCTAAAGGGATAAATATAATCTGCGTGCGATTCAAATATGTTTGTGAGTCCCGCACAAAGGGGGTCTGCCGCAAACTCTCGTGCACCATTAAAAACATAATGAATTTTCAATCCTTAGACATGTAGAGCGCCGTTACTTTAAATAAAACAGAATCAATCTATAAAAATGAGACACCCCCATTAAATCTGCATAGGTCTAATCAGAATCTCAAATGCTTGCTTGTTTAAATGAATAATTGAGAAAATAACACCCTTCGTACCCAACTTCTTTCCAGACATCTTATAATAATAATAATAATACATTTTATTTAAAAGCGCCTTTCAGAACACCCAAGGACACTGTACAAGAGAATAAAACAACAAAATAAAACAACAGAATCAGTCTCAATACAAAAAATATTCTTTAGTCTGGGACCAAAACCTGGCGATTAACAACAACCCCAAACTACTGCATGGGAAACAAAATATGAGACATTTTATTGCCTGTCCGCGAGGGGAAAAGTATACCAAACAACCAAACATGCAGACGCTGAGCACAAACATCGCCGTGGCCAAGTATTTCACACAGAATCACATCCTTTGATCCCTCAGCTGGTCCAATGCCTTCAAATAGTCATTTCCCTCTACTGCATGTCTGGTTATGGCTGATTGGGACCGAGGAAGCCAGTCTGCAGTTTATGTGTTGGGGGCCGTGCTAGCGTTTCAAGCCCTAAAGCAATCCACCTACCCTGCACACCTGCCCTTCGATGACCTCAGCCTTACAACACACATTTGGTTTAAGTTAGCGTTTCGAGATTTCTGGAGCCTGTTTGCTCGCTTGCTGTGGGAATTCTAGGGTGAAGGAGGGGGAGGTGTGTCAATACAAAGGAAAGGGGAGCATGGAAAAGGGGTCCTGTTTGAAGAAACGGGGGTGTTGAGGTTGGCCGGTTGTGCCTTGTGGAGGTTTTTTATGTGCGCTCTGAGACCTCAGTGCAGTCATTTATTTCCCATCCCCAAAACAAATCAGGCAGGAGATTTCCACTCAGCCGAGGGATTGATGGTGGAGGTGGCACCACGATATAAATACGTGGGAGGAGCTCTAAAGTGCTCTGGTAGTAAATGTTGTCCGAAGACTTTGAATAGTTTATTTATGGTGCATGACCTTTGCATTGAAGCGTTTTATCTACTCTATTTCACTTCAATGTATTGATTATAGAAATGCTTTGTGCAAGTTGTTTCAGCTAACAAACCATGGCTCAGTATCAAATTACTCCAAGCACAGGGTATAAGGTAACAAAGCAAATATGTTTTAGATAAGACGTAGCAGAGTGAGACCAAAAACTATACTTCTGTTATGATAAAGATGTTTTTTTAACATGTTTATTGCTGAGATTTATACCCTTTTTACCACAATATTACAAAAGGTAGCTGCTGTAAACATTTGAAACATAAATCCAAGAGCTTAAACCTCACACACAAAATCAAATGCATTTGTACTTACAGTGTCTGCAGACTGGAGAGGCCCTTGAACGCACCGTCTGCGATGAAGCTCACTCGGTTGTTGCCTATGTGCAACTGGTCCAGTAAACTCAGACCCACAAAAGTGGATTCTTCAAGTCGAGACAGATGGTTAGACGACAGGTTTCTACAAATGCAAAAAACATATTGCTGAACAGGCACATAAAATATTCATACTTAAAAACATCTCACAGACAAAACTCTTGAAATAAACTACTGTGAAAGATGCACTATGTATGTTTTCTTCCTTTTCTTCCTTGTCTCAATTCAGATGTTATTGCCTTGTCTATAATATTCCACATTTTAGCATTTCAGCGAACTAGCTACATGGAGACAAGCCACCCAGACAAGTTACAGGGCCGATCTGTGGAGAGGCGACTCCTACTCACAGTAAGAATGCTTTTAAAGGACTTTTGAGAAAGTATCATGCCCAAGTCTCGACCAAACTGACTGAGGGTGCCTCCGACTTTCAAAGGGGTGCAAAGATGATACTCTTCCATTAAGTGTCATTATTTAACACACCTGAAATGAGGTTGCAATGCACCCTGGCCTGGATTACCACTTTTGATTTAATAAATACAAAATAGATCAGTCTAATGTCATACTGTGGAACATCCCAAGCAAAGCAGTAAGATCTTCATGGAGACAAACATGTAGTGGACCCTGAACATAAAAGTCACATAGTGCACTTTTAAATAAATGACAGTAGAAGTAAACTTAGATGGGAGTGAATCAGATAGAAGGGCATGTTCTCTCATTCGCCTTGTTTACTCTTTTTCAATGTGATAAGAAAAAATCTGGGTAAATAGTAAAAAGAAAATGTGGAAAAAGGCACAGACACGGCAAATTCTGAAGTGACCGCTGCTGCGAGTAACCACAACAAAGGAAACCAAATCTGCCTCAAGAATGTGTCTATGGTGAAATCTGTGATGTTTGCAGCCGAAGCTGTTGCAATGGAAAATAAAGACCTGATAAAAACATCCCCAGGGAGAATTGGAAGAGAGTTGGGCAGGCACATGCCACAGTGGTGGCAATGATAAACAGGTCATGTCTCTTGCTGATGTTTGTAATTTCCTTTCTGATTTTCCTTTCTGTGCAAATGATAGTCCCTCAATTCATTTCAAATAGAGGCATGAATAATATGGTTTACTTTACTTCGAGCACATACAAAACAGTTTGGTACTAGAAAATAACTAGCTAATAATAACTAGCTTGTAACATTACACAGGACTCTCAAATTTGAAAGTTTGGGTTTTAATGACAGCGGGGCCGATTATGGAGGTACTATGCAATATTTTAGCAGGCGCGGGGGCTTTTATGTTGGCGCAGCACGTTCAGAGCTGAGGGGAAAAAACTCTGCTTTGTCCCAGTTTGTGCCATAGTGAGAAAAGGCCATGGGGGTAATGCCAGAGAGGAGCAGAGGGTGACTCAAGTGTCCAGGGTGCAGAGTGTGAATGGAAACGTGTGGGGCGATAATGAGTGAGGAGGGGGCTAAAAGGTGGACTTACAGCTCGCTGAGTTTTTGGCAGAACTCCCAGGCGTCTGGTCGGATCCGGCTGATGGCGTTATGGCTGAGGTGGAGCTGGTGCAGAGTCAGAAGCCCGTACAGCCAGCCTTTGCTCACCTCCGTCAGGTTGTTGTAGTCCAGCTGCCTGTGAGCACAAACATACAGGTTAGTGACATTTGGACGATGAAAGAGTAATACAGAAAGAACTTTGCTTAGTGAAATTAAAGACAACCATTTCCAAACTACATGCTAGCAAATAAAATCCCAATTCAAGCATGGAACATTTAGGAATAAACCTATTTAAGGGAGTAACGAGATTTCCATTACTGAGTCCTGAACTTATTCTCAATATTTAGTAGTAACTTTGGTAGAGTTTTTTGACTGTATTGGGATAAAACTTACAACACTTCCATGTTGCTGAGCCCCCAAAAAGCCCCATCCATGAGGCGACTCAAACCATTCCTTTGCATCTTCAGAGATCTCAGAGCATGAAGACCATGAAATGTTAAACCTTCAACTCTACGAACACGGTTTCTGCTCAGGTCTCTAAAAAAGAAAATAACACATATTCAACAATTGAATAAAATGTGTTACATTTATATTATTAGGTAATGACAGGGCCCATACAGATGCTGGAGGTTGGCGAGCTGGAAGATCTTCGCTGGTATAGAGGACAGGCGATTACGGTTGAGACGTAGGACTTGCAGGCTGCTGGAAAGGTTGGTGAAGCAGCCAGATTCCAATGATGAAATACGATTGTTGTTCAGAAACCTGAGTAAGAGAAAGAACGTCTCATTGTAAAACAATCAAACACTGATGCCTATACATTTCTGTTTCACTTTAAGTGCATGAATCCAATAATGCATTGTGGTATGACCAGCAGTGACCCTTACAGGTTTTTGAGTGGCAGCGCAGGGAAGGAGTTAGCCTTTAAGTCCACAATGTTGTTGTTGCTGAGGTCCAGGCTTTCCAGAGCGGCAAAGGGCCTGAGCTGCTCCATAGAGATCTTGGAGATCCTGTTGTTTGCTCTGAAAATACAGACACGTCGCTCCAATAAATGACAAAAATACAGTGTATTTGACCAGCTGCTTACAACAGCTTCATGTTTCCACATACACAAACATTCAAGACTCTCAATTAGCCTGCGGTATTAAAAAAGACAATCTCTCACACGTTCAGCACTTGCCACCCAGAGTGCTCAGGCATTTCTCTCGCTCATGTTGGATGCATTTTTCATGTCAGCCGACAAATTGTTCACAATGATCAACATTGCTGCTTTGACAACAGGTCCAAACAGCCTTTCTCTTCAGCGATGTGTTATTTTGTTTATAAGGTAATTACTAACAAGGTATTTAAAAAAGTAACCTGCCAATTACTTGGCTGATGAATACCTTTCTCTCAGTGAAAGCATGCCTCAGCAGAGGCCGGCAATTTCCTGAGCTGCACGCCTCCTAAATTGCAGTGCAGGGACTGCTTAGTTATAAACAGTGGTACAGTGCCCCCTTTGTGCCAGAGACTGGCAGCAGAGAGAGAGAGAAAGTGGGGTGAGAGGGGGGTGATGTGAGGGGCAGGAATTCCCTCCAACACAGACTACAGGCCTCGTTTTCAGTATTCATAAGTGCATCAGCTACCCCTTAGTGTCCACAGAGCCACTCATTTACCTCTCCCCAGCAGCATTAATGCTACAGACCTCTTTCCTTCTTATAATGGATCTTCCTGTTACTGTTGGACTCTTGTCCTCTCGTGCAGGCTCTGTGAGGTGCAGGTAGGACTTTTGAGTGCCTTATCTGGTGTGAGACAAGTTGTTCTATCATGTTTTTTTCTGCATGGCTACAGCTGGGCTGGCTGGTCTAATCTCCAGCTCAGGTTTTCTATTCATTTCCTGCACCTGAGGCAAGAGACATCATGGCACCATGGCACGGTGAAATGGAGATGTCTCACCTATTCACAGGGCAATGTGGCAGCACATACACAACAGACTTGTGCTGACCTACTACAGCACAAGTCAACCTTTCCACTAAAAAACACTACTCGCATTTTCAACATTTAACGCCAAATTCTGTTCGGACCCAATAATAATAATTGTATGTGCATAGTTGGGCTGTTGGCCTGTGCACTCTAGCCTTTAGTGAAACTTGGTGTTGAGCCAAAAATCCCGGGGCTCACCGGGCACACCACGTACACAGCACACACAAGTGGGCTCCAATCAAACTTATGCTCTTTGTAGTTGCAAAGTACAATCCATACATCAAAGCAATGGCAGTCTATACAGAAAAGCTAATTTAATACTTTTACAAGTGGGAATTATTCAATTAATTTTGAATGTCAATCACAAATATTGGGATATTTGCAGCTAAAGGCGGCTATTGTTTGGAGATTTGCAGAGGGCTTTCTGCACACCACAACCCTTGGGCCCAGCACAAAGGCAGAGCACACCACCTGTATCTCAGTTTTCATGTTCCACTGACTGTTCGCTGAGAGAAGAGGGGCGCCGCTCACACAAAACCAGTCTTTCCAGTTTGTCCCTGAGGGGAACAGTGAGGCACAGGGCTTTAGAGCACACTTCCTGCCCCAGGACACAGAGAGAGGGGAGAGGGGGCCCTGCATGCAGCTGGAGGCTATACAATACCTACTATTTTAGCTGCACTTTGAACTTAGTTTGTCCATGCACCTGTAAATGTGCTTAATGATCTCAATTTGTGTTTTTGTTGTGTATGGAACAGCTTACTGCAACTTAATAATAATTTGCTTTTTCATTACTCAAACTACAAACGGTTGAACTTTCAGAATCAGAAAAGGTTTATTGCCATTGTCAATGAACAAAATTCACAAACATAGGAACTTGTTCCGGCATTAAGGTGCAACATAAAACACTGAGCAATAATAAAAACAACATATATGAAACATATATAAAATCTAAAGGGCATATATCTATTTCCATTCATATGTGGAAGTTCTTGCTGTTAAAACGCCAGATTTAACAGATCATACAATCACAGACACATTTACTAATCATCCAACATGTTGTAATACATTACAGACTTTGCTGCTCTCAGTGGAAATCAATTTCATAAATGCCAAGAAATACCAAAGGATTTAAATATAAAATGAGGAAAAATGTGCAAATACTTCAATGAAGTTGTAAATGTATACTAAATAAATGTTGTTGTGTAGCCACAAGTATGATTTTCTAACACATGATCAGCTCCATTTCCCAAACTTTCCAAACCACCAACAGAGTGCATGCATAAACCAGAGCCATAAAAGATCTGTATTTTTGGCCCTGAGTGCAATCTGTCTAACCACAGCCACAGACCAAGTATCTGCTCTTAAATTAATTTCAAATCTTAATAAATGTGTGTTTTTCATTGTCACCAGTTGTTTTTTGTCCACTCAGCAACTTTAAAAGACTTTAAAATCTCCTAAAATGGAAAGTTAAGATTCCTCTGAAAACTGTCTCGCTTAGAGCCGTTCATGTGTGTGGTATTTCCTATTGGAAAAAAGAGGAAAGTTTGGAGAAGCAATCTGATGATTCTGCGCGCTGCTGTGGCGCCTGTAATGAAAACCAGGGCTGAGTTCACTGCACAGAACTTATTAAACAGCACATATCTCCTTCACATTCAAGCCTGATCAGCTTTACACGTCTGCTCCCCATCAGACTGAAGAGAAACACAGATGAACTCATGCACTTTTCCACTTGGAGCAGTTTTAAATCCATGACTATTAAAAACTGACTGATTTGGGGTTTCTATTGTACAAGCGTCTACACAAATGAGATGATTCAACTAGATAGATAAAGAACTCAAAACATGCATCTTAGGTTAAAATCCTCCAGCTACAGTAGTCCTGACCAAGCCCCGCTCAACAATTGAAAGAATATACATGATTACTGAGAACGTGGTCGAACAACAGAAACATTCTTGATTTTCTTTCATTCCCTTTGTCTAACATGTTACTTATTCCTCAAGTGACCAGCTTTACAAACATTTCTAAACAACCAGACACCAGACTAAAAACTTTTACATTTAGATGCTTTGTTGGAATATACCGGTAGATTAAATGCTTAATTTTGCTTCTAAAATAGTAACAATATATTTTTTATTCTTACGACTATATTGTGACCTGAATAACCACAATTATCGATTCATCTTGAATTCCTGTACAGGGGTAGGCTACAAACTGGAGAACTGCTCTGAAAAAAAGAGATTTAGACCATATGCTCTCTATATTTTCAAAGCCCATAAGAAATAACCACGCCTAAAATTCAGCACTAATAAAAACAAATTAAAACCTTACAAACATGTACTAGAACGCAATATGGTTTCTTTAAAGTCTGGGAATCACTGCTTGTGGAACAAAATGATGTCGGCCAATCAAAGAGTTAATCCAGAGTTTAAAGTCATGGATTATTACTTTAATTGCCAGTTTGTAATTGTCTCCTACATCAAGGCTGCATTTCCGAGGCTCGCGGTCCTAAAACCTAAAGTCGTCCTAATCAGGGCAGGAATCTCCAGGTCATTTGTCGCACCCCTTGAACACAGGCACAGGGGATTTAGCGGCGACCGCCTTTACCCTTCATAAATTCCAGGGAAATTGTTCAATTAATTAAGATGATCACGACTCAATTACTACCAGCAGCGGGGTTAGCACCGTTTGTTTTTACTCTGAGCTTCGGGGTCAGAGGAGTCGACGAGCGTTGCCGCCATGTCTGACTGCCTGTTTGAATAAGTGCTATTTGATACTCTCCGCTACTTTTTTTTTTTTTGGCTTCTTTAACTCTCCCAGCTCAGAGAAACTGAAGGAGGGAGAGAAACTGTGGAAAACTGGGGGAAAAATCACACAGGCAGAGTGAGGGAAGAGGGCGGCTGCCAGAGCGGCTCACTGGGACTGGAACATGTGTGGGGCTCTGTCTCCCAGACCTGCATCTTTATTAAACTCATGCTTTCACCACCACTAGGCCTTCTTCATCTATTCTTAATCTTTCAAAGAAACATACATTTTAAATCATATTTTTGATATCAAGAAGGACTATCAAAAACACAGAATAAAGGGATCCAGGACTACATAATTACAATCTTAGTGTGTAATATTCATCTTGATTTGAGTATATTTTTACTGTCTTATATACACGATTTGGCATTTTTTGCTCATTTCAAGAAAGGGTTAGGGCTTATTTTTTTTCCATTGGCAAATCTAATTTTAAGGCAGTCAAAATATACTCAAATCAAGATAAAAACGACTTAATTCAAGCACTTATTCATTAATTATCTCATTTAAGATTCACATTTTTTCCCAGAGTACAACATCAATCTGAGAACAAGCCTGAAGCGTGCCATTTCACATGAATAATTTAAGAAGCAAACATTTTAAATGAGATGGACCTCATAACATCTATTTTTTTGTTCAAAGAAAGATCAGAATTAAAACGATGAAAACCTTTTCTAAGTGTGTGTGTCACGCCACAGTCGGAGCAATCATTGATGACTGTGTTGGTCGTGGTTACACCAAACTGAACCTCCTTTTATGAGCTCCATATTTCACAACATTCCTGCATGTCAGCATTTGGCTGTTTTTTTTTTTTTTTTTTTTTTAAAGTTGTTGTTTTTCATTCTGCTTTCAACTTAATCTGTTCCTGGAGTTTGTTATAGCAAAATCAACAGGGTAGACTTTGACTAAACAACACTCAACAACAACTTTAGTTCCATTGCAGACGGTGTAGTTTTGGAGACATTTATTGGTTCATGCTTTGAAGGTCAATCAATTCTAATCAATGTAATTTAAGCGAGATACTGAGAGATCCAGAAGGCAATGATTATAATAAGAATGATACGTTCTGCATTGAAAGTATATTGCAGAGGAAATGTTTTTTTGTTTACATTTGGGATGCAATTATTGATCTCCTGTGTCTCTTACATCACCATTAGCCTGTCTAGGAACAAGAGATTAGTGTATGGCTACAATCTGTTTTACATATTTAACTATCTTCATTATGTACTATCCCTAACTCTTAAATATACAAACAATAATTAAAAACAGGGAGTCCTCACAGCTAGAGCTTTATCTGTTTAGCCATTAGAGGTGGGTGATATATCGAAAACTACTGTTGATAATATTGTGAATGTTGTTTTGAAGACATGCAAAATTTGATTTGTAAAGAAAAATTAAAAATCCAGTCTTCAAAAAGATAATAAGGTGATATTTCTGCACTTTTGAGATAAATATCAAATTTTTCTGATAATTAACCCTCAACTAGTTTGAAGACATGTTGGATTCACATCATCATCAAGACATTCATTTTTGTCAATATCACATATAAAACCAAATTTGGCAATTACTAATTCTATTTCTGTTTCATCAAAAAAAAAAAGTAATTTAGTCAGCAGTAAATCAAGCAATTTTGTTCTCTCGTAACTTTACACATGACTTGACTCGGACCTTTTTTATTAAAGCATTCACTTTGCAACGTCTCTTCCATAGTCTTACTGGAAACCACTGGACAGTATGCAGAAGTGCCATGAGTACAGTGAAAACTTGCTCTTGCTAAGGAATAGTTTCACTGTCTGCTGGGATTTCCTATAGCTGGAGAGGATGAAAACAAACAGCGAGTGTGTGACAGCTGAACGCCCCACGGCCACAGTAACATCATGTCGAGGCTTGAGGAATAGGCCCCATTTAGCTGCAATACATTCTTCCGCAATAGCTTCACGACTCTGGGTTTTGGATAGACGGAATACATGGTTGTGGTTTCGCACACTAATATCTGGCGCTTTTGGAGAATGCACAGATTGAGCAATGCTATTCCAAACAATTTCTGGTTCATGTCTGAAAGAGACGAGTTTTGGCCGTGAGTTGAAAGTAACGGTTGGTAATGAAACATAACATTCTGAACATTCTCATGAGAGTGGATTTGTACGTACAGCTATCTATCTGAGAAAAAAACATCACGATTTAACCATTATTTGCGGGGGGATTTTCTGAGACTGTGTGAAATCTAAATCTTAACACAATACCTTTTCTCAAGTTTGTGACAGGCTTAATGAAATTGTACAAAACAAAGTAAATAAATGCGACAAAAACAACCAGATAAAAAAGTACTTCATATTTAGATGTATTTTTAAAACTATTGATTGAATTAAAACCATTTCATTTTGCTTCGAAATTCTTCACAACTATTATAATTTTTAGTTCTTACGATTATATTGTGACCTAAATAATCACGATTATTGATTGACAGCATAATCTTGACATCCCTCCTTACAATTAACATGCTGAATCTTTAAAAAGGTATATTGGGGTGGAACTTTTTCATTTTAAAGGTGCGCTGTGCCACTTTTCTGACCAGTTACCGTACTTGGCCTTGTTATGTCATCGTCTCAATGAAAAAAAAAAAAAGATCACATTTATGCCATACCGTGCTCTACCAGCTCTGTGGAGACTAGAGGGTGGCTGACACTCCTTCAGAAAAGTTACATATTGCACCTTTAATTGTTTTCTCCCAGAACCAGGAAGCATGTTGTATAGACCCAATGTGGAAATGTGCAACAAACAGAAAGAAGAGAACTTGCATATTACTCCCCCTGCCGTTTCAGAAATACTACTTTGACTACTTTGTCTTACAAGGAGCCCAAAGTTATGTTCGCACAATGTTTCTTCCTCCTCCACAATCACCACTCCTCTGCCTCTGAGTTTAAAAATAGCCCCTGTGCAGCGTCAGACACCAAACAAAACATTTCCATTTCTCATGATGGCGTTTGTCTCTCCGTGTGTGAGTAAGTCTGGGGCAGCCGGCCATGTCTGCTACAACTGCCCTGTCTGGGAAAGTGCTTGGCCAAATGGACTCAGGGAAAAGGGGGGGGAAGGGAGGACAACAAACTCTCCTCTAACCACCAATGACAGCTTTAAAACCAGCCAAAAGCTCTGAGGTGGCTCTACTCACACAATGAGCGCTGTGATGTTCGACGCAACAGGGCCCAAGTCAGGTATCGCCTCCAGTTCGTTGTGGTTTAGTTTTCTGCGAGAAATAAAGAAGTGGAAAATATGGCATTTGTTTATGTGGATAAAACAGAGTCACTTTCAGAGGTAAAAAGCCACATATGAAAATTCTCTTCACGCTTCTATTCAGCTTCCTGTTATATGTTGAAGACTTTTTTTCCCCATTCAATACATTTAAATTGTTAATTGCTATGTCAACAGTAATCATTTTTCATCATTCTGAAACCCATGGATCAATAGCAGGTGGTTCCGTAACAACTTTTTGACAGGATTCCTTTGTCCTATAGTGATTACAGGTAGTCAAAAAATCCAGATATCAATTGATACTAAAACTAAAACTAGATCCTAATTTTAATACTGAAAAAAATACATAAATTATAAAAATAAGACAAAGACCAAATGATGATACTGCTTTTGTGTTGAACATTACATTTTATTGTCAAAATATATGTTTTTAAATATAATTGTGGGATTGAAATAGGAAAGTATTGAGTTTTTAATCTGAGTATTGTAACAACACTAAGTAAATATGAAATTGGTATGTTCTTGACTTTCCTAAATTTATATTGGCAATCATTTTATATTAAAATGCGTCTTGTTTATCAGAGGTTTTCAATAGCTGATGCATTACACAAGTTTAGATAATAAATGGTCAGTACAACAATGGTCAAAATCAAAATGCATAAGAACATGAGCTAAGGAAAGAAAAGTCTAAATAGTACATGTGCTGTCGTAAAAAAAAAAACATTTACCCCAATAATTTCACAATTTATTGAAGCATAGAGTGATAATTCTGCCCTTAAAAGTGCTTATTCTGTGGTTTGTACTGAATTGGAGACAATTCAAAATGTCTTGTGTGTCCATAATTGTACTTACATTTCAGTCAGATGTTGTAGTTTGGCAAACACAGCACTGTCAAGCACCTGCAATTTGTTATGGCTCAGGTCCCTGTGAAGAAAACACAAGCAGAACAAAATTAGAGAAAAGTACATGCTGGGGAAGTGTATTTCAGGTCTGCACTGCAAACATAATTACGCTCTAATTCCCTGTGTTATTATGCATTAACACAGCGAGCAGACGAGAAGTGGCTCTAATTATGTGCCAAGGTTTGGAGACATGTGAAGATTAAACAGGATGGTCAGGGAGCACAAGATTTATTACTTAAATACTACGTAATGCCAGAAGAAGCGTCTCAAATGGCATCACCTACAGTCACCACCGAGTCCCATCAAGTCTGTAATTTAGCCAAGTTCCCAGATTTGAGGATGACTGTTTGACATGGAGCCAAGCTGGTTGAATCCTTTAAAGGTTTGGAAAGCGATATCTCTTGTCTTTTCGCAAGTTCGGGACGTTTTGCTCTGAATATCTCAAGTTGAGTGAAAGTGGTCCAAGCTAAACTCCCTTACAGAAAGCTGCGTACGTTAAGGGGGTTGTGTTTTAGAAAGAAGGGAGCGGGGGGCACATTTCAACTCCAAAGCATTTGAGCCAACAAAGACGAGTGATACGTTATTAGGTCTCCGGGTCGATGTGGTGAAAGCACA
Source organism: Chaenogobius annularis (assembly GCA_015082035.1). Classification (NCBI taxonomy): domain Eukaryota; kingdom Metazoa; phylum Chordata; class Actinopteri; order Gobiiformes; family Gobiidae; genus Chaenogobius; species Chaenogobius annularis. Next base: position 821,342 of record BJKM01000004.1, on the reverse strand, counting down.
GACATGATTTTCTAAGCGCAACCTGAAGCGGATTAAATTCCTCAACAGCGTTCGGACTTTCATGGCAACTTACAGTACATTTTAGCCAAACAGATATTGTCAAGAGGCCGAATCAGTTCAAGTACATATCTGAAATAGTTTGGCGATGTGAAAAAAAAACACAGAAATAGGCTGTATAAATATTAGGGCATGTTCACCCTTGCCACAATATGGTTCTGTTTTGAGTCCAGTTTAGTCTTGATGTAGACTTGATGTGGTCTATGTGTAAATATGAACCCTTTATAAAACACATGCAACTTTTTCCAAACGTACAAACAAGTAGGAATAGATTACTATATTAAATTTTATTGCAACTGGTCTTAGCAATAAAGAATGTTTATAAAATATACACGTGCTATATTTTATGGCTGTTAAGGTCAATTTACCTTTTAGTCACTTATTATTTTCTCCTCAACAGGCCCAATGTAAATTCAGAGTCATCTTTGTAAATGACCTGTGCAGTGTTAAAGATGCAGTAGCCCTTTATATTTAAAATTATGTCTTTATAGTCTTAATACATTTTGTTTTGTCTTTTAAAGAATGTCTTTTTGGATTAAGTGATGTCTTATCTTATCTTGTCATGGTATAAACACAATTTCAATGCTCAGAAAACGACACTCAACACTGATTTCGATACCACTACTATCTTTTTTTTTTTGAACACTTTTTTGAACACATTTTGGGCTGTACAATGCCATTTTCAACGTAAAATAATAGCTTCTTTAATGTTTTGGCTGTACATCAAGTCTAAAACTAAAACTGTTAACATCCATTTGTCCTATTTATGCAATTGATTTTTGTTAAGTATTGATGCATGTTCGAATGGTTCAAAAATTGTTTCAATACTAGTTTTTGTATTGATTATTCTTATTATTATTATTGTCAATTTTTCTGCCAACTCTAGGCCTCAGCACAATATTCTTTTCACTGGTGAATAGTCAATGAACTCCTCTCTATTCTGTCTGATTCGAGGTGATTTGAATGTTGACCCTCCTCCCCTGCCGTTGCCCTCCTGGGGGTGTACACTCTGGTTTTGGGCTCTGTCTTTGTGGAAGCCTTACTCCCAGCTCGACAAGTCTGGAGAGCAGAGCGCCGTGAGCCATAAAAAAGGCTGGAGTTATTGACGCTGTTGCGCACGATCAACGCTGTGGTGCCAGACGCTCTTTTACACCCCCCCCTCGAACCCCTCGCTCCGCACCTCGCTCATCTGGAACCCATCAGGAGGTCCCGAGGGGAGAGGGAGAGGGAGGGGAAGGCCCGACCACAGCTAATGTATTCACAATGCTGGGGAAAACAGAGCCTTTCAAACGTCTACAACACCCCTGTCACGTTTTCTACGGCCCGCGTCTGGTCTTTGTTGGAAAGTTTAAAGCTGTACAACATTTTCAGGTGTCATAAGAAAAACAGTGTCATTATGGACAAGTTACTTTGCTGCTTTAATCGTACTAAAACTTTTCAGTCAGACGCAAACTTATCATTATTATTTACTTTCCCTTTTGGTGGATTTGCATAAACAGACAAAATTATAAGCGACAGATACGTAAATAGAGAACTGATAAGACTCTTTTCTATGGATTGTGATCATGGGCCAAATATTAAGTGCTGAACAGTGGCCAATTAGTCAGGCTATAGTCGACAAAAGAAATTCTTGGTTGACTAAAGAAATGTCCTATCGACTAAAAGGGGGTGTGGCAAAAACTGTCAAAACTATCAAGTATTTCCATTAATCTGATCCAAAAGACCACAACTGCAAAGGATATCATGCAAAAATAACTACTGCTATGTATGTTACTAGTAATAACAATGTATTTATGCATTAGAGATATACTAGTTAGTTCACTCCATAGCCTCTCCTTTTTGCTGTTGTCCCATATAAATCCTTTTAATATAAATAAAATAATCAGTCGACTAATAACATAAAATATATAATTGACCGATTAATCGACCAAAACAAAGGATTGCAGCTCTACCTATTAGTTCCTCTTATCATGAAGACTATGCCAAAAAAGTCCAAATAGGTTCATTAGCTCTTCACGTTTTAATTATCTCGAAAGAAATCCCGAAATGTGCCAATTATTGATTCTTATACAATATTAGGATGTAGTAGGCCTGTCACGTGAAGTATGATATATCATTTAATAAAATATCAAGATGCACGATAATATTGCAGACTGCTTTATTCCACTGCTATTATAACTCTACAGAAATCACAGTAAACTCTTTTCCAAAAGAACATATCTCCATGAAATGAATAAATTGTACAAAGATACACATACAGTTCAAATGTCGCTGCCAGTGCAAAAAAAAACTATGTATGATAAATATTGACCCCCAAAATGTATTGTTCATTTTGTTCTTTATTGAACGATAAGTCAATATAGGAATTATCGAATGCAATATTTGTGTAAGGACCAAATTACTAAGGAACAATCCTGATTAAAAGAGGAATTACATCAACAATTCCTTAGTTAAGTTGCAAGTTCCTTAGCCTTAACCTGCAACAGATTCACGTGGATTGAAGGAAAATAAATCGCATATTTTCCCCAAGTTTGTGGTGGAAACTTCGCAGCTAAAGCTACGCTCATCTTTTCTTCCTGCAGCTGTGCGCTCTTGTTATTGTTAGAGAGCCTTGGATGGTGGGGGCATATGGGATGGGTGTCCTATCATACTCCCATGATAAAGGCTGAGTAGCTCTGACACTTCCACTTCCAGCACAAAGCACCCAGATAACAGTGTGTGGAGTACAAGCCGCTGCCTGTATCAGCTAAAACTCACCACACAATGTTTTATCAGCCACTGAAAGGCAAAATGAATGAGGCACTACTTAGAGCTGTCATTAACAGTCAAATAGAGCGCTAATCCATCATTTACATTTTGGATTGTATTAGATGGCCCAAACGCAAAGTATAGCCTATACTTTAGGGATATTTATCACATTGTGGGGACAAAAATCTGTATACACTCATATCATGGGGACCTGCCTCCCATATGGAAACAAAAATCAGGTCCTGATGATGTAAATCCTTCATTATGAGATCAACTACATGATTTGAAGTTCAGATATGGGTTACGGTTTTAGGGTTTAGGTTGGGCAGGTCTTCAGGAAATTAATATTAGGCAATGCAACGTCCCCAAAAAGCGTGGAAACCCAACATAAATGTATTTATTGTTTTACAGAACCTTTCTAAGTTAGTGGCCGTAACCAACTACAAATAACAATATCCTGATCACATGGGAACAGCTATACAATAAAAACACTGGAAATAGTGGCGTTAGGTTCAGCTATTCAAATACGCTTAACCTCATCTGTCATCACCTGAAATATTATTCTTTTAAAGGTTTGTACCAAGATGACTTTCCCTCAACGTGGAACCTCTAATAGCCAAAAGGCATTAAGGCTTTTAAACCTTTGGCAGTAAACTCCATATGTCGGCCTCACCTCCCCCAATACTTTCTCCTCACTTTGTTTGAGCCTAATCCTTCTCGCTCCTTATTAACCGGGACCATCGCTGGCTCTGGACTTCGCTAATTCAGCAGAAATAATGGGGTGCTGCAAAACAAAGGGTCGGCAGGCGAAGGGCTTTAAGATGTGCTTGGAGAGCCACTCGTAAATTAGCATGCCAGAGTGCAAAGCATTTTCCCCCATGTGGAACTTTTTTCATTTCGTTGGAAGGCCGTCCTTGGTTGAGAGGCTCAGGCTGGGTTTTGTTTGCTCTGGCAATGCCAACTTTCCACTGCAGCACATTTTAGAAGAGGAAAACTTACCAGTAGAGCTAGCAAATAGTGGTGGACCAGGCCTGAATGTGGACAGTAAAAATCAACTTGAGCAATAAAAGTGTAGTTGGAATAATTATCTGTAAAGTCGAAGACATTGAGGAACATGTTGTAAAACTTGTGATGCAGACCTCAGAACCAGTGGACTTTAAAGCAGTAGGAAAGCTGCTACAACTAGTCCACTGATTTACGTCTTTACGGCGCTTGAAGGCTTCCAGCTCCATCAAAGCTCCACCAACTCTGAGGAATTTCACCCCCGCAACTCAACACAATGTAAACAAACACAAATCTATGGCAATACTACTACAAAAATGTATCAAACTGCATAGACAAACAACTAAAGTATTATACCTGTGTAACATTTGTATTAGGGCAGGCTGGAGGCCAAACAGCTAGTTTTGTTTTCACAATCAATTTGACTTTCTAAAACTCTAAAATAACCCTAACCCAAAAACTAATCCCAATAATATCTCACCAACAACAAACCAGTAATAGTTTTGAAGGATCTAACTGTCTGAAGAGGGTTGCTAATCCATTCACACTTGACAATAACAAGAGAATTTAGGATAATCCCATGTAACAAGACAACTTTCATTGCAGTGATGTTGTAAAAAAGCTTTGTTGCTAAAAGTCACAAGTAAAAACCACAATCCTCATATTCTGAATTTTTGGAGGTATTAAATGATTCAGCGGACACAACCTGGTTTTTTGGCTCCCTGTAACCCGGGTGCCACTGAAGGAATGCAAAGATAACACATAAATCATCAAGGATTAGTAGATATATAACAAGCAATAGTTGAGAAAAATTTGTTTTTGCTTTCTAGGTTTAAATAACATGTTGATTTAAAACTGTGGATGACTGAATCAGAATGAAATATCTGGAATTAGTTTGTAAATATCTCCCTTACTTTTCATTTGTTTTGGGTGTTAAACAGCCCAGGTTACCCCAGCAACTAATTTGACTTTGTCCAACTCCAAATCTGTTATCATTTCGTATGCCTACTAAACTTTGATTATACTGAGCATAAAAAGTAGTTGAAATGCACCCAAAAAAGGACTAGCTCTTGTGATTTTCGCTCTCAGCGCTAAACTGTACGTGGTTTATGGGGCATACACCAAATACACCACATCAGGAATGCAGCTCTTCCCATCCCGCGCCCGTAAAACTCTTCCACTAAAGCCGGAGGTGTGAGCGCTCAGTACCGCCCTAACTACCTGCTGTTCCCTGCACAATGCAAGAATACAACTGCTGTGTGCGTTTACTTACAGCTGAACGGTCCATTCCGGGATGGATTGTGGCATTTGGCCCCTTTTGAGCCGACTACAGTCCACAAGCTCCCCAAAACACGCGCATGGTTGGGGACACGTCCTAGTGGAAGCCGCACATTGACGATGAAGACCCCAAAACAAGAAGAAAAAGACGCAAAGCCTTTCAACCGCAAGGCGAGGCTGCGTAAAGGAGCGCATTTTAGCCGCACAACACAACAGACGCTCCAAGCAGTTGGATGTTGAGGCGAAGCGTATCCAAAGTAGAAAAAACTCCTAAAAAGATGCAGGTAGTCACTTCGGTGGGTATTAAATCCGACACGGTGTTATTTGAATCTTCGTGGGGGAAATAAGCGAGAGAAAAGCGAGCGTCGAAAACTTTCCCATTCCTGAGAAGAAACTCTGCGTGCGCCTCGCTGCTTCTACTGTGGACAACTTGTGTGGAGGAACCCCACAGCCCAGCGTGAGCGCACAGCAGAGGTATGCGGGGGGAGGGGCCCAAGAGCACTCTGGGTAATGTAGTCAAGTGCTCTCCAAAAGGAGTTTGTAGGGCATGCTCGAACTAAGTTTATTGTCAAAGAGTCAAAGACTTTGTAATGCATATCAGTTCATATAGTACCATGTTGTGACTATTGCCTATTGTATTTCATGATTGGTGTTGCTATTCCCAAAGAGTTCTGCAATGAGGTTTGATTTATTTCATTTTTATTAATCAGAATCAGTTTTATTGCCATTGTCGGTGAATGATTCACAAACTAGGAACTTGCTTCGGCGTTAAGGTTCAACATAAAACAGTGTATTATAATAATGATGATAATAATAAAAATACATATATACATACTTGCATGCATGCATACAACAAGATCAGAACGGTAGAGCAAAACTGGAAAAACTCTTTATGTACTTCATTTTCAAACATGTTTAAATAATAATCAGTATTCTACAGAATTCATGACCGACTTTGATGTTTCTAAAAGAGCACAAAACACTGACTTAACCCAAGGTGTACTCACAGGCTTTAATGTAAAGACAGACATATATTGTCTCATTTGCAATGCAAAAAGTGTGGGCTGTTTCCCCATTTCCACAATAAAAAGCTTCATGTGATATTCATGTGTCAGAGGTTGAATGAACGACCATTTCCTTTTTAACCAATGTCACATTCCCTTGTCCTCAACTTTTAACGCTTCACAAATCCACATAGGAACTGCGCTTGTTAAATGCTAAATTTGAGAAGATCATGAACATGTTTTTTTTATTCAATCTTCATTTGACCAAACTTAAACACTAAAAGTATATTTTCTGCAAATGAACTTTTTGAAATGTATTTTTATGTTGATGTGCTCCTTTAAACATACTTAAACTTCAGATGGGGAGTGGCCAGAATTTCTACTCAAGTAAAATTGCTTTAAAATATTTTAACTCAAGTAGGAGTAAAAAGAAGTGACCAATTAATTACTCAAGTAAGAGTGAAAATTGAGAAACTTTTACTTGAATACTTTGGACGTAAACCTTTTTTAAGGCGAGACACTGCAGGTGAATAAGAACAAATCTTAAATTTAAAGAAATAATTTTGAAACTTTGTAGTTTACTCACATACATGTGAGAAAACATGTGTTCGAAGTTTTTCATCATGTCATGTTTTCATTTAGATTTAAAGGCATTTTATATGTGAAAACAGCCAAAATTGCACATGTTTTTTACATTTAAACCTGAAAAATTGACAGATTTCTTCATTCATTTTGTTGACATGTTAAATATAAAAAGATTTACAGAAGGAATTTTATTTAGTTTTTTAGTAAACTCTATCTGACTGAAAATTTGCCTTTTATTTTTCCTGATTTATTAAATGTTTTACTTTAATAAATCAGGCTTAGATTTAGAATACGTTCTGTCAAAATCTGAAAAAGTGTTTTGCCCTTAGAATCTGAGTACGATTTATGACTAAATGTAATTGGACAAACCAAACATTAAATGTTGTAGTTAATATTGTAGTCTTTCCAATATACTTGAAGGTAAAGTGTGAGAAGTGAAAATGTTACATTAATGTAGTCAAGATAAAGCTTTTGTCACTTGTCGACTTACTCTACTCTGATAATTGGACTCTGTTGGACTCTGTTGGACTCATGAACACTTCAAAACACCTGTCACTTTAACTGCAATATTCATCACTCACTGCACTGTCACTTTCTGCACTACAACTGTAAATCTAACTATAACTCTTGTGTACATAGAAATGCCTATGTTTATTTTTATTGTATAGTAATTTTAAATTGTTTCCTAATGCATGCCCTTTTTTGATTGAATATATGTTGTTTTATTATTACTCAGTGTTTTATGTTGCACCTTGAGGCCGAGACAAGTTCCTATGTCTGTGAATTTTGTTCATTGACAATGGCAATAAACTCTTTCTGATTCTGATTCTGATAATAGTAACCGACACCTTTACTCAAGCAAGAGTACTGTTACTTCAGACTAAATATTACTTTAGTCAAAGTAAATGTATGGCATCAGAAAACTGCTCTGAAAAGCACAGCAAATGTACAACAACAGTTACTCAGGTGGGTACAATGTAATAAGTACCCACTTCTGTATTCAACAATTTGGCGAAACCACTTCTGTAATAGAAATAGTGAGCAGCATCAGTAACTGTTAAAACCCTTACTTCTTGACACAGTGTTATCACAGAGACTCATATAAACTAGATGACGTGATGAAGAGTCCTATCAGCATCCATCAGTGACAGATATGACACAGCGCTCCTCACCAGTATGTTAATGTGTTGTTGAGAGGATGTTTTCCGAAGCCTGTTAGTGATAAGCAGCTGCCATTGTTCTGAGCCCACCGTCTATGAATGCTTTATTACCTCAGGCAGTTTGAAGGTGTGAGACCGGCCTTTGGGCATCTAACATTGTTTTACAAGACAAATGGGACAAGTGGGGAATGGGAACAAGTCACTTTATGCAAGCTAACAAACTGTATTTTGTAAAGCAATTCTTTCTAAATAATTGAATATGATAAAACATTTAATTTTTACTGTCAAATCCTAAAGTTTGTACCCTCAGATCAAGTAACAGTACAAAGCAATCCACTTCTGCAGCATTGAACGACATGCAATGTAATTATAGCTTTTCAATACTTTGAATTGGACCACAGCTGATCAGCGCACATCACATAGTCTGAAATGTATTTATTCTGAGTGGCCACTGTCAGTTCAGATATCTAGGTAATGTTTTGCTCTCCCACAAAACCTAACCTGTTATTTGGAAAAATGAGTGAATAAACATTAAAAGTAGAAAATTGTGTTACATGGCATTGTGGGTGTTTGTTTAGGAAGTGTAGAATACAGTAAATGTCATGTCAAAGTATATGCATGGCTGATTCTGAAGTTTTTTCTATTTTTAAAACACAACTAGAAAGCAGAAATTAAAATAATAATACAACTAAACATCAAAAGAAACACAATTTAAATGTAATAAAAGTCCCATTTTGTCCAAAGAAAATGTCTCTGTCTGAATGTCATTCTTTGCGTTTGTCTGATGTCTGTAAGTCAGTCCAGTCCTTGGTCGTTGGTGATGTTTGTGTCAGCCATTTCTTTGTGATTGCCTTTTTCCACGCTACCAAAAGTGCATTCCAAAGTATTCATTAATTGTGTTCATGGCGGGAGTTTTTGAGAACGAAGTGCATAGTTTTAAAATTGAGGTATGTCAAAAACAGTCTGCAGTGCATTGTTCATTTCAGTCCAGGCAGTTCGCATTTCCTTGTGAATGATGGCAAGTTTGACATGGTGTTATGAAAATGTGACACAGTTTTCTATCCATGGGTTTCAGAATTATGATAGATTAGGACTGTTTCCATTAATAATTCAAAACAAAATATGATATATTTTGAATGTTTTACAAATTGCAAGCTCCATGCAGTCTATCTACAGCTCATTGACCATGGCCCTCCCAGTGATCTGATCCGGCCCACTGACAACCTTCCAAATAATAAAATATGTATTTTCTCTTTCTGGGTTTGTAATAGTTTATACTTATTTGGTCCTGGTTTAGGTCTTGTTTAATACATCTTTTGACCCGATTTGGTTCCTTTAGACTTCTGGGTCAAGTCCTGGTTCAGATCTGGTTGGTTCAGTACTGGACTGGCCATTTTGTATTTTATTTTTCCACAAAAACCTAATACAGCAGTAGTTCTTTTATCATCATTGAAACAGATCTAGTGTTGTGGATATTTTGTGCAACAGCAAATTTTGTTAAAAGTGGTGGCACTTTGTGCACACGTCAGGGTTCAGAGGCCATGTCCCTCAAGACAGTCTGGCTCTCGGGAAGTTGAATAACCTTGTTATAGACCCAATGGACTCAGCTGATCCATACTTCACAATATTTCTTGTTTGAGCTTAGTTTTTCCAGTCCTCTCTCTGCTGACTTCTCTGTGGGGACCAGACAAACAAAAACACCAACATTAGCAGGAATCTGGGCCTGGGGCAGGCGTGAGTGCATTTGGGAGTGAGTTGTTAGCTGTGATTGATTTGATCCTTGCAGACAGTGTTTGGGAAAAAGAGGAGGGGTCCCCACAGTGATGGCATGATTGTTTCCTCATGGTTCGCTCAGCTCAAATCTATCTCACCACACACATGCTTTTTCAGAAAAAGAACTGAAAATCAACGGTCAAGCAATGATGTTTTGCATTAAAAAAGTGTAAATAATAGATCTAAGACTGCACAGCCGAATGCCATTTTTGAGAATGAAAAACTTGTACATCTAACCTCTATTTAACAGACTATCACAGCCTCAACTATTATCGATCATCAAAACGGTTTCTGCAAAGAGTAGGAATGACATCTATATGGAAGTCAATTTGTCTCATCAGATTTTGAATTTTTAATGCTGGCAAATTTCTCCCGTAGAACTTTTTACCCTGAATAAACGTGCTTGAATTTTTCTGTTGCGAATTTCACTTGCTAAATCTTGCAGTATACATTTTTTTCATTGTGTTTTTCTCAGTTTAAAATTTAAAAATGGTAAATTGACCTTTTCAGTATCCAATGCATAGAATCTCAACAGTCTAAATTCAGAAGTAAAATGTGTTGTGAAGGCATTAAACCATTGATCCAAGTGAGCGAATCTTGGCCTCTTGAACCTTTGCTGTGAAATCTTTCATTGCGAATTTTACACAGGAATTCAAACGGTTGAATTTAAAAATGGGAAATTTTACACTGAAAAAAAAAACCCTCAATGAAAACATATGTTGCATAATTCTGCAGGTGAAATATTTGCGTTAAAAAATGCACCAGGATTTAAAATAAAAAATCAGATAAAACAAATTGTCTTCATTCATCTTACTCTCACAAATTGACTCCACATAATCTACCATCCTCATCACCTCGCTCACATTTGGGTATATACAATTATGTTATTCTTGTGTCTGCTATTATTGTCCAAAGTATATTTATTTAGGGATATAGAACTTTTAATACTGCCTTTGCTTGAGACTTCTTGGCGTGTCTGTTAGCAACTGGAGGCCCTTTAAATGGTCCTCGCGCCTCTCCCTGCCGCTCACATCTAATCACATCTGGCCTCTTCTCACAGCTCTCTCACTGTATACACTGTACTCCTGCTGCCTGCTACAGTTTGACATTCCTCTCTTAGTGAAATCATATTTTCTTGCCGTCGCTGATTTGTTTGGCCTGAGCGGCGCCGGGATGATAGATGTTTCTTTGGCTGTGAAACCCTTCTCCCTCACTCCCCTTTAGGCCCAGACAGTTTGTAGGACAGTGTAGAGTGGTATATGCGGTCCATCAGATAGTCCATGAGAAGCACGTATAGTCCAGATGTTGGCAGTCATCTCTCCAGACTCCGGCTAATGCTGCCAATGGGCAGGAGGCCAGACATTAAACTGAGAATAGTAACGGTGCTGAAAAATGCCTACCCAGCATGCTTTGCTCTAGGTGCTGCTGGCTGCCAGCAACAGCTAACACAGGAGAGACTGGAGGAGAAGGTGCACCTGGACGTATTCAAGAGACAAAAAGTGCAAAAGTGCCAACGGCAGACTCTACCTATCCACTATTGGACAGCTATCGACAGAAAATACAACTGCAAAAAAAGAAAATGTATATTATCTATGAAGAATTGAAGTCAGAATGTTCAAACATATGTTTTCTTACTCTTAATTTATTGAAGACAAAATAATTAAGACCTATACTATACTGACTCTTGAAATCTAAACTTATCAAGACAATAAAATATGTTTTTATCAGTCCATTGTTGCATTAAAGATCCCAACAAGAAAGACATTGTTGATTTAACTGTCTTTAACATTTAAATGCTTTTGCATCGAGGTCTTAGTGGGTCTATTTGTAACTTTACCACATTACAAAGTATGCCTGATTTAAGATCAATTGTGTTTCTAAAACATTTTACAGATAATCTTGCACTGCCAACTTAAGTCTGCCTAAATGTCACCTGATGGGTGCAGTGTCTAGTGGTTAGCATCATTTTCTATATTCCATCTGTTGATGTTTTGTGATCAGGCTCGCTGTTCATACGACTTGCTATTGCTTCTCACACAGAATACATATTTTGTCAAGAAATAATAATTTCAACATGCGAACCAAATGTGTTGGCAGTGAGACAAATGCAGGTGTGTTGACTGAAATGCTTTATGACACTTTTAGATTCCAGTTCTCTACTGGGTAATAAACTATTGTAATACACAAAACACATGTGTGTTTTATCTCTTCACATCCAACTGTAAACCTCTGATGCGCTGATGTTGGAAAAAAGGCTATTGAGGCATTACTGGATCTCTTCAGACTTAATCTTAAAATGACTCAAAGTGCCAGAAAGTTCCAGAACAATATCTTGTATGTCATGGTTTAATTCTTACTATCCAGGAAGCTGTTTTAGTTCATTAGCTATAAGTAGACTCTACTTATGAATGTATTTACATCAGAGCACTGTCTATGACTCAGACTGTACAAGCATTTCTTTTCTATCATAACAAACAAACAAACAAACAGAATATTGTTTGAATTTGATATTTTCAAAATAGCATTTCTGTGGAATTACCCATAGAATATGCTTCATTTTTCTGAGATCTGTTCTGGCACATTCCCAATGCCATGTCCAGCCAACTCAGGAGCTGTAGGACACACAACAGTGTGCCCCTTGTCGTCTCCTGAGTGTGTGAGGTTGATAGCTGAGTGAGAGGCTCCAAAGTGGCCGTGTTAAGGTCTGTGTTGTATGCCCCGCAGCAATTACAAATGTCGAGCCCCGAAACAAAATGTCCGCTGTGTGGATAAATGAGCCAGTGTGAGGGAAAGAGGCCCAGATGCCTGTCCACTGGAATTTATGGAGCTAAGACGCTTTGGCTCTTAGTGTGATGACTGAGATGGATGAACATGTCATCCGTCAACATGTGTCCATTTATTACATGGTTTTATAGTCTGAAACACTCTCTTTTATAGTCTGAAACACTCACAGTATTCAAATTAATCAGGTCAAGGTTTTGTTGCACCTGTCCAGTCAATACTTAGTGAGAGTCCTTCTAGAGGGAAGTCCTTTTATTTAAAAGAAGTTGGGACAGACATAAACTGGATATGGAAAGACAATCCATCACCCACTCTGAACTAGGTGGATGTTCTTTGCAAATGTTTTAGCTTTAGAGTGCGATTTGTTGTAGTTGGAGATCTGTGTGCTTTGTTCTAGAGTGAAATAGCTACTTTGTCAGTTTTCTTTGGAGCAACTGTGTAGAGTAAAGGCCAGTAGATGTAACTGAGAAGTGAATGAACAATGGATATGAGCTGTCGTAGCTGAACTATAATAATGGATAGTAAATAATGGAGCTCCTCATTTGACAACAGTTTGAAGAGAGCAGTTGACTTATAAGATTCACCGAGTTATTGCGGTGTTTAGTTAAAGAGACAGCACTGAGATGGATCTGTTTTAAGCTATGCGGTTGGACAATGAAGGCAAATAAATGACATCTCCATGAAGACAAGCCAAGTTACGAGTCAAAATGAGACAACTTTTGTAGAGACAATATGACCATAAAAAACAGATATATTAAAAACCGAAATAAATAGAACTATATTTCTTTTTTTTAAAGGAATGAATTGAATGTATTTCTGTTAGAGGGGTTGGTATATGGAACAACCTGGATGAGAAAAGTTTTTTTTCTTAAACTATGAAGCTCTTTTGTGATCCATGTAGTCCGGTGTTGTGAAACTGCAAACGTTTGCTGTTGATATGCTGCTTTTCATGGAATTCTTGTGTTTTATTGTTTAAAAGGGTTACTCGTTGTATTTTATATTTTTACTCCCACCTAAACCCTTTTGGTTGTGATACTCGGGGGTTGATGTGCACATCCTTGTCAAGTTGTATATGAGCAAATTAACTTCTGAATCAGAAAAGGTTTATTGTCATTGTCAATGAACAAAATTCAAAAACATAGGAACTTGCTTTGGTGATTCAGCAACATACAACACTGAACAATTATAAAAAAGTGGCAGGTGTTAAGTGTTCATGAGGGAAACAAATAGTTCCTGTGGCGGGAGGTTCTGGTCCGGATGGACCGTAGCCTCCTGCCTGAGGGGAGTGGCTCAAATAGACCATGTCCAGGGTGAGAAGGGGAAGCTGTGATCCGACCTGCTCGTCCCAGAGCCCTAGAGACGTACAGGTCCTGCAGAGATGGAAGTCTGCAGCCGATCACCTTCTCAGCAGAACGCACAATGCGCTGTAGTCTCTGTTTGTCCCTGGCTGTGGCTCCAGCGTACCACACGGTGATGGAGGAGGTGAGGATGGACTCAACGATGACGGAGTATAATTGTACCATCATCTGCACTGGCAGTTTGGCTTTCCTCAGCTGCCGCAGGAAGTACATCTTCTGCTGGGCCTTCTTGATGAGGGAGCTGATGGAGGGCTCGGTGGTGATAGGGGAGTCTGTCATGGAGAGGGGGGGCAGGGGGGCTGTGACTTTCCTGAAGTCCACGATCATCTCCACTGTCTTCTGGGCGTTGAACTCCAGGTTGGTACCTCTACACCAGCACACCAGCCGGAGCTAAACAACATACAGCATGTCTTTGTTCTATTTTTCTGCTGATTTTTACATTAAATGGGGATTTAATGGACATGACAAAACGGAACACAATATGCTGTCACCTTGATTTCAATGACAGATTCAATCCCATTTTCGCCTAAAGTTAGTTCTATTGATTGTAATTATTTTTCACCTCGAGGTGGGATTGTGGCCCCATTGTCCTATATGTCAGTCAGCTCTGATTAGGATACTCTGCTTTTCACCCAATAACACCGCACACACATACTGTCACAGACATGACAGCTCGATATCTAATTTAACTTCCCAATCAACCTTTTGCACTTTCTCTTTCTCACATTTACTCCACAAATCACTGCTTCACTTAATTAGGTCAGCGCAGACTGCATGTATTGATACACATAGACACACAAGTCACTCAACAAGATATACTTTAGCTAATCATTGTTTGAAATAATTCATTTGATTTCAGTACACTTTTATGGGATATTTTTATTTTTCATGACAGTCTTGTTGTTAGACCTCTGTAACAGGTAAGCTTGCTCTGTGTTGTTGGGAGTGGTGCATATCCATGGGAACTAAACAACATTTGGCTTTCCACTAATTACTTTAGGATTACATACACTGTTCCCCTCACGTCACTGCACAGGTAAGAATATTACCTTATTTCATTTAGCAGATGGCACGGTAGAGACATTTTAAATACTTAATCCACTTAAATCTGATTTGGCCAACCTTGCATTTTTCAATTTGTAAAAATATGTCTTGTACGAATAAGAGCTATATTTTCAAATTAAGTTTGGATGGACTGTATTCATTTCCCATGGAAGTAGCAGATGACCATTTAGTTGTCAATTTATGTATAGATTCT
The DNA here is from genome assembly GCA_015082035.1 of Chaenogobius annularis. Taxonomy (NCBI): domain Eukaryota; kingdom Metazoa; phylum Chordata; class Actinopteri; order Gobiiformes; family Gobiidae; genus Chaenogobius; species Chaenogobius annularis. The sequence continues at coordinate 806,338 of BJKM01000004.1, read as the reverse complement.
CCTCTTATTATATTACAATTAAGACCAAATAAACCTAATCACAAATCTCATCATCTTTTCTCTCTTTCCTGCCTCTCAAAAAGAACTGTTGACCAAAAATGACTATATTATGTCACCCTTTTCCATAAAGATATTTTATGTTAGTTATAATTGTGAATTTTTTTCTAACTTTATTCCTATTTGTCAACCATCTGATAACAATGTACAAGCTCATGCATGGGCAATTAAAACTTAAAAAGAAATATATAACCCACTTCTGTTCAGTCAAATGACCCATTCTGGGAAGAATCAGGATCAGTTTGTACTCTAAAGTCCCTAAATCTCAAATTTGGCTCAGCTTTGAGTGTCAAGACTCAACAAATGCTCCGTTTAGTGTCTGCCAGTCAATACCTCCAGCTTTACTCCTGTTCGTATTTACAAAAATGAAAGCCAGACAGAATTTTCAGCTTGTTTCTTCCTAAAATATGGACTAATCAAACAGTAGGTGTCAACTTCACAAATTTGTGTACTCCAAAGAGTTTAGAAACAGCTTCCACTTTAACTGCAACTATTCAACCACTCACTGCACTGTCACTTTCTGCACTACAACTGTAAATGTAACTGTAATTCTCATGTACATAGTAATGCCTATTTTATTTTTATTTTATATTATAGTAATTTTAAATAGTCTCTTAATGGCATGCCCTTTTTGATTTCATATATGTTGTTTTTATTATTGCTCAGTGTTTTATGTTGCACCTTAATGCCGAGACAAGTTCCTATGTTTGTGAATTTTGTTCATTGACAATGGCAATAAACCTTTTCTGATTCTGATTCTGATTTTAATCTGGAGTCATTTTAGTCAGGTGTTTCAAGTATACTCTATGACGGAGATATAAGGGCCGTTCCAAAAAAAAAATATGCAGGCTCAACGAGAAGAAAGTCATAAAACATTTTGACATTAAAGTTAATTTTATTACGACTTTGAAAATCCTGAAACAGGAAAAAATCCTGACTGTACAAGAATAAATTTGTAATTGTCTACCAAGTTCCTATGTTATGGAATCAGCTTCCTGTCCATGTTTAAGAGGCCGACAGTCTCTTCATTTAAGACCAGGCTTAAAACGTTCCTCTTTGAAATCGCTTATGGTCAGGCCAGTTAGGAACAGAAATAAAAACCTACAGTTCCCAGCTATGCTGCCTTAGGAGCAACAATGCTGGAGAAGTATGGCAGCTTGAGCACTATCCTCTGCTTCCTACTACTTCTCTATCAAACAATATTTAATATTTGATTTCACTTGCAATTTGTTCATCGCTTTTCCTTCTTTTTCTCCACTTTCCCGACGGGAGTGGAGCAGGCACATCGAGGACCTGTGGATCCAGATGCTCCTCAACTGCCTGGAGCAACGGTCTGCCTGAGAGAACGGTCTGCCTGGAGAACGGTCTCTACTCCATATGACCGTTCTTCATCGGCCTCGAAGAATTGGTTCTCGTCATGAGTGGGTCCAGCTCCATCATCTATCTACAAAATTGTCCTGTCCATCCGTCCAAGGGAGTCGGATCTCTCCTTCACTGTGGAACTCCTACAGGTTTCAACTTTTTCCCAAAGAGGTTTGGTAGTTTTTCCTGGCTCAGAAGGAGGGTCTAAGGACAGGGGAGCTTGGGACATCTGTCTAAGGACATGGGATGCTGGGACATTACCAAGTCCTTATGAACTCTGTTTATTCTGTTTTTATTCTGTTTTTTCCCCCACTGTAGCCCCTCGAGGCAACTACTGTTGTGATTTTGGCGTTACAAAAATAAATTGAATTTAATACAATTATGAGAAAATCTGTGCGAATAAACTCGTGGTCAAAGTAGAAACGACATTTTCCATTTCCATGGTTGAATCTTTCCAAAGTGACGCAGAAACGTGATTCAATTTCAGCATCACGGCCAGGTGCTTGGCTTGGATGAGTTAAAAGTTAACACAAAAGCCCACAGTAGATGCCAAACTTGACAATGCGGTCCTTTTAAAGATCACAAACAATAATCTCCCCCAGTGCAGTGCCCCCACGTCCTTCTGGGTAATGGCCTGCGCTGGAGCTCAGTTCCGTGGCACTAGGCAGGACACTGACTGTGCTTAGAGCCACAGCTACAGCAGGTGAGGGAGTTTGGGATGATTTTCACCAATAATCTGTTCCCTCGACTTCGGCCTCTTCATGCTTCTAAACTGTCTACAAAGTCACCGTTCATATGAGCTGTGTGCATAGGTTTTACAACACAGAACTACGGGCTTGTGGAGGCGTGCGCACTGCGCAGCCAGTGCTCCAGACCCTGTACTGCGGGCCTGGGGGCGTTGAGGACGGGTTGTTGTTGTTTATGTTCTGAAGAATTTGGGATCAGGGACTAAACCCAGTTCAATATCAGTTTATTGGACTAATTTATAAACATTTGGAGACAAACAGTGAGCAGTTAGAGGATGCGCTTAGTCCTCTGTGGAGCAAGGTAAGAACTTCTTTTGTGTTCGTTATTGACAAATCTAAGCCGCCTCACAGTTGGGATAAGTGTGTAAAATGATGTACTCAGGTGTTGGGTGCACGTTTGAGGATCTTGCGATGCTGCGCTCATGCTATGGCTATGTGTAAGCCCTACATCGGCGCTATTCAACTTAATTTTCCCAAGGGCCAGATTTTTCGGAGGGCCAAGGCCTCTGGACCGGAGCTGCACAACTCTCCACTGTAACAACATTTAGAGTCGCACAAAATATCCCCAACACTGTTTTAATAAGTTAATGCAATAAAGTAACTACTGATTAGATTTTTGTGAGAAATAACATACAAAAATGTATCAATAGTGAACCTGTAACTTATCAGGGTGCTCCATGGCTTTTTGTTTACTTTTAAATATATCTTTTGCTAATAAATAGTGCGGACATTTGCACATCTGACCAGTAACGTAAAGTTTTTGACATTTGATCCTAAGCTCTATTTTTGAATAGTTTGGACGATAGAAACAACATTTATAGTTGTACTCAGTTCCAAATGTAGAGTATACATTGATTAAAATGGCTTTCTTTGTAAATACCGTCTAAGACAAATGTCAAAATACAAATGTAGGAATCATCATTTTAGCTAGAGAAAATTACTATAATTTGATACAATATTAGGTGGTTAAATTTATCCTGTACTAGTCATAATCCTAAATGTCATTTAATTAATTTCTTTCTCAAAATGAAGCCCAGGGACAATTCTAGACAACCAAGTTTAGGGGTGCTTAGCATCCTGGGGGTAACACATATATTATGTTCATAAATTCGTTCTCAACTCTCTGTCTCCTTATATCTATCTCTCTTGACCAGAGAACGAATGAATGCATATGTGTGAATGAATTGGTGTTATCGCCATCTACCTGGTACTTTCTGTCATCAGTCTCTCACCTGGATTCTCTGACAATGCTCTTGATCACTAAGTTTGCTGTTGTGTAATTTTCTGTCTCTTTTCTTTAAATTTAATATCTATAGGCTACACATTGAAATAAATCCAAAAGATAAAGTAGGATATCAACATCACATCGTTCTTGGCATTTATGATACAATAATTGATTATAAAGTACTCTATGTACCCTTTTATTTTCCTATGCAGATTATCCTCCACTAATAGGTCACTAACAAATTCATCCTATTATTCATCATGTCGTTGAGTGCTCAAGTTTAAGTATATTTGACCCTCCTTATTCAAGACAATATTTTAAAACTTAATTAAAACTTAATTCCTGTTATTCTCAGATCAAACCATTCCGCTGCCTTGAATCTGCTGATGGTGTAAGTGTATTTTCTGCTAACAAGGCAGTTTTCAATGCATTGGCACCATTGGGCCTACGCCTTGAGTCCCGGGACCCCCCACCTTCACGCTCTCACCTCCCGTACCTCTCCCACAGTGAAGAGACAGCGGTAGGTCCAAGCAGTGATAAAGAAAGGCCAGCTGTTCAAACAGTGGGGAAGAGAGCAATGAGCGGGGGTGACGGGACACAGAAATCAGCATATTTAGTTTAGAGGAATCATACTGGTGCGCATCAACAGACCACCTCACAGCACAAGCACAACTGAGTCAAAGGAAAACTATCTGAACTGTAAATGTCATGGATTACGTTTCAATTCTGGTCTACAGCTGTGTATTTGGAGCTGTAGGTGGGAAAAGGGAGTTGTATAAAATGTGTATAGGAATGCCTTTGACACTCACCGGAGAAAGCTCTGGGTTGAATCAAAATGTCTCTTTCCATTTCTTTCGTTCCATTTGTAATGTCTTCATTGTATTTTAGTCCTAAATATCCACATATTGGTAATTTGTCCATATGGCTTTGATTATAAATAAAGTTGTATGAAGTGTTGTTTTGTGCACAGTATTAGAATTACTTTAATTCATCCCTAAGGGTAATTGTTTTTATTCCAGGCATGCAGCCGACCAATAACCTTGCCAGAAAGAAGAATTGAACAAACCCCTGAGATTCCATCTTGTTAGGCTCCCGCTGGTTGATTTGCAATCCACACCAGTGGTTAAATGGGCCAATCACATGGCACCAGGGCAGGTTGAGGGGGTAGTCAGGAATGACGGCAGCAAGGTGGTGTGAAACTACCGAAACAAAAATGGCAACGCCGGGGGACGTAGGCAAGGCAAGTTTATTTGTTGAGCACAATTTGTACACAAGACAATTCAAACTGCTTTACACTTTCAACTGCTTTGCAACACCTATGTGTTGCAATTGATGCTGTTTTAGCTTCAGAATATTTCTTGTTTAAAAAAGAGCAGTACTTTGTGCATTTTTGGACAGGAACAGGATATTTGTGCTTTTCTATCCCCTGGATTTGGCAAGAGTTTGATTTATCAACTTTCTCCCCTTGTGCTTAAAGATCTTCAGCGGCTGCAGAATCCTGTCATTATTGTTGGTGGTTCTTATGGATGACCAAGTAAACAAGGCTGTAAAGCTGGGGATTTCTGCTGCAAAGCTCGGTGATAGTAATAGCTACATCCTAAATGTTAACTGCAGCTTCGATAGCCCATTGTCTTGGGCTTGAAGTAATATATAATGATAATAATAAAAAGTGCATCAGGAAAACCTACTTGGAGGTACACTACAAGTGGTAAGTAATTGATGTGGTTTAAAAACCAGCACTGTGTTATTTAAGACACCTTTCACCTGAACATTAGTGTTAGAAAACAGCTAACACAATGTTATTTGCCAAATGATAACTTCTCTGTACATCCCATACAATCCAATGTGAGCAGTAGTGATATTTTAATAGATCCATGACACTTGTTGCATCCAACACACACTTTAGATACATCATTATTATACATCATTGTTGTCATTGGATAAGCACAAATTAGGGCACTAAATTAGGGCACTATATGATGAACGCGACATAGTGACTTTTCCCTATAACAAGCATAAGATTGTAATTTACGTGATTTTATATTTGAAATGTGGCTGTGTGACATTTTCGAACTCTACATGTGTCACTTGGAATCTTCATTTTCATAACTAAGTACAGGGATGGGGGAGGGGATAGGTGGAAACAGGAATTTCCCTAGCACTTTAGCCTCAGTTTCAGGATAATACCGGATTACTCAAACAAGCAGGAATCAATGAAACTATAACTTTTAGGAAACTAATCATGAGGAAACTCCATTATAACTCCCTTTGAAAGACTTTGTGGCAAATTTCTCAATAGAAAATGTTTAGCCTTCTGCATACGGTTTATACATGTTTTTAGTCAATGATAAAAACAGGAATAGAGCAATAAAGAGTCCTAATGCAGGTGTGACCGTGTGTCAAAGTAATTTAATTTGCAATTCAAAGAAACAAGCTAGTGTTAAACTGATAAGATAGAAGTCATAATGGACAGAGAGCTGTTTCTGTAATAGGTCACTCATTGATCATTAACTGTGAATAGACTAGAGGAAGTGAGTCCTTATCTGTTTACAGTCAACACAACCTCACTAACTATGACACCGGAAGAAGCATTGTAGGATATTTAGGGTTTCAGATCACATCCCAACATTTTACAGTACAAGCCAAGAATATTTAATAGAGGGGCAGCTAAAATAAATATTGTTCGAATCCACATTGTTGTTGTAATATTCTTCACTCTCTTGTCATTTCTGTGATTACAAGACCAATCCATATGAAACGAAACCAGACACAAGGTTCAGCGTCTTCTCAGCATCTTCATAAATGAGCGAGTTGACAGTTGACACAGTGAGTCCCCCATAGAGTTATAGGCCCCTGCTCCGTCTGCAATGAAATTCTAGAACGTTGACACAACCTGTTCATTTCCTCACAACAAACAGCCCCAAACTTACTGTAATATTTTCGTACCAGCATTTACCCACTCACACCCAATGCTCCTCCCCCATCGCCCCCCACAGCTCACCCCTTTCTCTCTGTCTTCACCTATTGTGCGCTGACCACTGATGCACAGCACTGAGGCCTGGACTCAGCAGGAAATACCTGAGTCCATCAACAAACACAGAGGACAGAGGGCAGATAGCACTGCTCAAAGTGGAGGAGGAAGGGGCACTACATCCTGCTAAAATGGAGAAAGCTTTCCAAAGTCGAAGCCAAAATACATGTGAAAGTCAAACATGTACTTTAAAGGTCCCTTTATGAGCCAAACTAAATCATGTTCATAATTTAAATCATATGGCATCATGTAAAATGTCTTACCAAACTTTCTCTCAAATACATGATGGTGGGAAGTTACATTACTGCATAATGAAACGCAAATTCAATTCTGTGTTTTCTGTTGAATCAGCTTTAATCCATACAAATGTTATTCTTATGTATCACTCCTTTTTGCCCAAGGCAGTTATTAGATAAATAAATATATAATCAAAAGGTCTACCTTTATTGCTCATATTAAGTAGTTTTATGTTCTCTTCAACAAATTGCATTACTTTAGTCTTTACCTCTTTCCAGGATCATCGCAGCAACAGGTTTTCATCCTTGTGAATAATTATTTGGCACAGTTCTGCTTTTACTTCCTCATAATTCCCTGCATTGAAAAACAGAACAAAACAGAACAAAACAAAACAGCATGCTGAATTATATTTTATATATACATATAAATGCAAAAACAACAACAACAAAAAAATACTTCCAATGGTGTTTTACATGCAAAATAAATGCAAAACATTGTTTTCCTCTTTATAATATAAACTCCCTATTGTAGCCCATAACACCACTTCACACACACTCCATCACACACTCCATGATTTGTCTCTGTATCCAGCTGCAGGACATCCCCTCGCTCAGCCCCTCAGCCCCTCTGCGCCTCAGCCCCAAATGGGACAGAGGAGGTGAAGATGGGCCGTCCCAGCTGCTGTCTGTGCCTGAACAGTTGGGTCTTCACTGGGCTGCTGGAAACAAGCTGACAGGAAAGGTAAACAGTGAGGTGTGGACAGAGCGGCTTTCAGTGGTGGTCCCATCAGTCACTTTGGCCTGCGAGGTCCAAAAGCACAACCACAGCCTGTAAACTCAAACACCAAGGAAATGTTATGGAGTGAGAGCTGACGGCGTAGACAGACCCATAGATATTTATTTAGTGTAGGTAAATGATTATTTTTTATTTGAGTTTTAGTTATTTTATTTACCAGATAGATAGGTATTAACAATTATAGCAAAAATGTGTATTGCAATCAAAAAACAAAAGTTGTTGTATAACATTGTATTAGCTGACTTGGCCCTATGTGACATGCTTGTGCTTTTGTGTGTGTATGTATGTTTATATACATATACATAATACATATACATATACATATAAATATAGTATATATATATATATATAACATCATACACACACACACACACAACCACACTAACCACACACCAACATACACGCACACACACACACACAACCAAAAGCATTTCTTGCGTTTATTCATTTCTTAGTGCAACACATGTTAAAAACATGTATCCTTACTTATCCTCACCTCTCCACAGTTCTGGCTTGTAAATTGGCCTGGTGATATCACCTACTTGTCTCCATGGAGATAGGTTTTGGTTTAATAACAAACTTCCAGGCACATCAATAAACTTCCAGGCACACACAGAAAGTTACATAGTGCACCTTTAAGTATTGAAGTAACCACATGTGCACTTGGGGAGAGATTTTGACTGCTCCTTTTATTGTTGGATAGTTGCTGGTGCACACTGACCTCTAGGTGTCACTGGAGGAGTCACAGTGTATCATGCAGTTCAACTGAATGTCCCACTCAAATAATAATAATAATAATAAAAGTACAACTCAGGTTTTTTTCACCTAATCCACACACGTTTTGCGGTTGTGATTTACATGTACAAGTGTTACTCATCCAGGAATGGTTTATGGTAGAAAATATTTCATAGATCATCTGTAACAGTGTCCAAATGACACATTTTCATTCAAAATATCAACTGGGGTGGGCGAAATTGACAAAAAAGTTCAATATTTATGTTTGACTACTTCTATCAGAGTATTCTGTCAGTGTTATGTAAAACCAACGTATTATTTGAAGTTTAATAGGACTACACATTTACTTTACTAGTTTTATTAAACAAGAACAAACCCAACATAAGAACTAAATTTTAATTAAACTCCAAATTAAGGAGAAGGATGTGCAATTCTGTAACATTATGTGAACAATCTCTGGTACAATTCTTCCTCTAATCACTTGACCTGCTCTTTATTCCGTCCATACGCCACTTATTGTACATAAGAGCTTTTATGTGTGTTAGGTTTGAATCTATTTGAAAAGTTTTTACTCTCCTGCTGTTCTTGAACTGTGCGTTTACAACATCATACCAGTTTCTTTGGTTAGAAGTTCAGAACTTCCAAACATGTTCAACACAGAATTCATTATCAACACTGCCCTCTGCTGGTTGGGTAAATAATCTCACGTTGGGGTAGCTACCATGACTTGATATTCTTTTCTTCTGTTGAGGGATGATTTCAAATGTCATATTCCAAACATAAACTATACTAACTGGGCTATTACATGTGCACGCACTCGGCCTAAACATGTCCTCTGGAGCCGTTTGGAGAGCCGTTTTATGACCCACTTTCGATGAAATGTCCTCTGTTCAGTCAGCGTTTGTAAAGAGCCGCGGAGTGAAAGGTAAGACTTGAACCAAAACAAAGGCTTGAACTGTGATACTGAACTACTATTTCTCTTGGCTCTTTTGTCAAATCCTGGCCCGACCTCCACAGAGAGACAGTCTGAAGTTACTGTTTGGTTTATAGGAGCTGCGGGCTAATATAAGGTGAGATTCAACGTTGTCTTTCCATCTCAGGTACAGACAGGAGGTTCTTTACGCATAAACAGTATAGGGGTCATGTGGTGGTTTTCATAACACTGAGAAATGGTCATAAGAATAAGCCATTATACATTTTTGAAAGCTTCAGGGCCCGTGCTTGCAGGGAATGGTTGTCTCTCAAGATTATCATCACTCATTCTAAATCTGATCTTGATTTACATTTCACTGATGCTTTTTTGTCAGTGCCACGTTTCAAAATACTGTGCATGCTTTGAGTGCATGGAGTTGAGGATGTGCCAACAAAAGGGTCCCAGGAAGAGACGCTGTGGTTGGAGCATGAAGAAAGTGATTGTTCTTTTGCAGATCTGCCCAGTGACTCTTCAGTGTCCAGCCCTGCTCACCGAGTTTTCTGCAATTAGAAAACGGGAAAAAAGAGCGAGTGAAACAGACGTGCGATGAGTCGAGCTGGCGCGCCAAACTGCAGAGCTGACACCGCGGCGAGTGCAAAACCGAACTGGTTCAACTTCTTACAAATGTCTAAATCCTGTTTTCAAAAGCCTCAATAGTTTGCTAGTAGCTGTAGTGTTTTCTAGAGCCTCGATCTATTCTGGAGAGGATCAGGAGAAGGGCTTCAGGTGACGCTGGAGCAGGAGCGGAGCAAGGAAATTCTGGGACTGTGGGGGGCCTCATAATAAACTGAGAAATGAGTGGCTATTAATATTACAGCTAAAATGCACCAGCATACAGGAAATGACATGACCCCTCTTAGGATTGTAATTTATGCAATATATATGTAAAATAAAATATATACATGTCGCCTATGTCTCCTCTGTCTCTCCCCTGTCCCTCCTCTGTCTCTCTCTCCCCTGTCTCTCTCCTGTCCCTCCTCCTGCCTCCCTGCTCTCTCTCCTGTCCCTCTCCTCCCTTGTCTCTCCCCTGTCTCTCTCCCTGTCCCTCCTCTGTCCCTCCCGCCGTTCCTCCTCTGCTCTCCCCTCCCTTCCTCTGTCTCTCCCCTGTCTCTTCCCCTGTCCTCTCCTTGTCCCCTCCTTCCCTCCCTGTGCCCTCCTCTGTCTCTCTCTCTGTCTCTCCCCTTCCCTCCCCTGTCTCTCCTCCTCTGTCTCTCCTCTGTCTCTCCCCTGTCCCTCCCCTGTCTCGCCCCTGTCCCTCCCCTGTCTCTCCTCTGTCCCACCTCTCCACTCTCGCTATACCCCCCCACTCGGTATAGCGTAGACATACTTTGAAGAGTACAACTACAGTAGGTGGCGGTAAATGCAGCTTTTCAGTTGGCTGCCAACCGCCATTAAAAGTAACACAACAACGACAATCTAAAGCACATGCGAAAAGAATGCGTGTGCATTCCATTCCCTTCCGCTTTGACCAGTCATGTGACGGTATAAAGCATATGCGAAAATAATGCGTGTGCATGGTTTTTTCTCTTTCTCTCTTGATCCACAGTGACGAGAAGTGACGTGAGTGCGTCTTCTCCTTGAAATGCCTATTTACAGCAGTGAAGCGCCATGCGCTGTCCCAGAGGCTGGGGGTGGGGGGGAGGGGGGTCTAATTCTACCTCTGTTCTAACTAGGTTCGCCCATTAGTAGGCCATTTTAAATCCAACCAATCAGAGACAGGACCGTACCTTTACACCAACTGACCAATCAGATGATACCTCCAACCACCTGCACGTTCCACACGCTCAAACTTCACTTTGGTTTGCTCTCATCACTTATTTCCCCCAAAATACGCCCAAAATTCCAAACAGTCCCATCATCCTAAACACTGCACCTTTAAGACAGCATCACCCACCGCATATTCGGCTTGTACCATCATCACACTGGCCTTGTTTACAGCAGCCAGGGCTTAAGCGGGTTAGGGACAGTGGATGTGACCGGCTCAATCCTGTGCGCCTCCTGTCGAAAATAGACCGTATTCACCACCATCATCATCGTCATCCTCAGCAGCAGCAGCAGCATTCAGCGCCGCCCTCTTTCCATCCGCAGCTCCTCCACGACAAACTCGTGAAATTTAAACGGGACAGGACACACGCGGCCATTCACGGACATCCCTCCACCCCGCTCCAAGGTCACCGGCACAGGGAACAGGGAACGGGGCGCGTGTCTCCAGTCCCCAAAGGTAAGTTAGTACGCGCACTGAAGCGGCTTTGGAGGGGGGAGAAGAATATATGGGCTATTGGACGTAAAGGCAAGCGCGCTAGAATGAATGGAGGCTGGGCTGTGCTTAGTCTGTCCATGAATGCCAAACAGACTACATTGGTGCTATTAGACACGAGTGCGTAATTTGTTGCGGAGCGCACAAGACACGATGAATAAATAAGGCTGGTGGGAATTGGAGGGGGTGAGTCAGAGCTGGTATGGCAGTAGGACACGGGCCTGGCATCCACACAAGCTTCACTATAGAGCAGAGCAGCCAGCATCATATTGGGTCGCTCATGGAGTTATAAGGCATAACACAACATTTAACCCCAGCTTCCAACTCACTAAATGTTGTAGTTTCAGTTTTATGCAGCTAAAATCTGGCATGGTGCTTGAAGATGTGAGACAGGCCTCTACTCTGACAGTGTTCAAATCTAGGCTCAAAACAGTTATGACTGCACTTTTCTCTTTTAAAGTACATTTTCTAATCATTATATTGTTTTATATTTGTGTGTATTGGGATTTTAATGCAGCTTTTGGTTCGGTAAATCACTTTGTACAAATTGTACAAACTGTAGTATTAAAGAAATGGGGTACCAAATGCTTCAGTTGTAAAATAGCTAAATGCAAAATAGAGGTAACACATTCGGACGTCCATCATGATCTTCTGCTATGTTGTGAAATATAGGACCATGACGCTCTATTATCCCAATGGAAACCGCCTATACTGTTATGTCTTCTAACACACTTATTATTACCGACACACACTGTAAATAGGCTCTGGTTTTGGGACAGTAGCTATGAGCAAGATCGAAAAAAGTTGCACACGTTTTGTTTTCAGAGATAAGAGGAAACATAGAGTAAATTGGATTACCTGCTACCTGTGTTTGAATATTTGATTAGATAAGACAGGGCACAGCCTGTCCTCTTCCTCAGACAAAAGTGTGCTGCTCAGAGAGGACACAGAAGCCATTTCCCCCGAGGAGGCTCCGTGCTGGTCAGCTGATGTGATGGAGTAAAAATAACTGCACTCTTTACTGGAGCAAATCCAAGGAAAATGTTTCAGTGTTCGCATTCTTCACACAGTGCTGCTTTTGATTGGGATTATGGCATTCAAATTGACACAATGAAGAGTAACAGGTCCTGTCTCAGTGTCTCTGCTGATAAGAGATAAGAGCTTAAATAGCTTTATTCATGAGTCTATTGGCAGTGGTGGTTAGGGGGTTGCGTTTTTTATTTGAGGCTTGTGCTATTCCGCATGGAGTTTGTATCTTGATAAAAGTTGTGGGCAGATGCTTTCCTAATTTACAGTTGTTGCGGAAATAATTGTAGTTTGTATAATTGGGCGAGAAGGGAATAAGACGTCTTGAGTCAAACAGGTGTCTTTCTGTAGTTTGTGTTGTGAGCAAAAGTAGAGAAGAGAGTAGGGCAGGAAAAAGAGAGAGAGTGAATGTTGCTGTCCCACGCTGGGTTTTCTATGACCTGTAGGTCAGAGGTCATCGTGACATTGGTAACAGTAAGAAGAAGACTGGATCATCTTTTCTTTTTTTTTGTAAACCTCAGAAACGTGTTGGCAAATGTCATTGTTGAGGTTCAATTATTACACAAGGAGTGAATGGAGAGTGAGATTGAATACAGAAATATATTTGTTTGAAATGTTACACTTGAATTTTCTGTTCTTTAAATTTTTTGCTCAACTCTTTTTGTAACTTTTGAAAGTTTTCTTATTTTTGTTTTTAGTCTAATTTTGCATATCTTCAAAAGTTGTAGGGAATATATCAACCCCCTCCAAGATAAAGCTCACATTTACATCTTTACTATTTCGTCAAAAGAGTTCTCTTGAATTCCTTTCCCGACAAATCTGGTATGAAAAGTCTGAAGACTTTGTTGCTTATGACTTGTGGACTTGTGTCTTGTTCTTGATGCTTTCAGGAATATATTGGTTAGTTATTTTGTGGTTTAGTCCTGCTTTAGTGGGGTTTATGCTTTTCGGAAGGTAGCCTTGGTCGAGTCCAAACATACGTTATGGGTCTACATTTATGATTTTAATATTTGTGATTATACTCTATAGAATGAATGGTTTAAATGTCTGCACTCACAACTACAAGGGTACTACAGGAACAAGTACTACAGGAACAATGGATTTTCAAAAAGCAATCTATTACACAAGGCTTACACCACATCTTGTCCATTTAAGGGACTGGAGGCGCTTGTTTGTCTTAAGTGGAGTGGAACCCACTCAGATGGAGGTGATCTATTATTGTAGTGAGAGTAGATCCCTTGTGTTAGCACAGGCCTTTCACAGCTCATTCTGTGAGGTGTGTTTTCAGCTCAGATCAGATTTCAGCTTGTATTTCTTTTGTCCCAGGACTATTTTGTTGTGGGCACACCAAACCAAAAAAGATCAGGACTGCATAGAATTGAAAAAGACAACTGAGCCTCTTAACATTTGTTTGTATAGTAAACGGTGATGGCAAACCACAAATGTTTCTCAATGATGATATATCCGGTAGCTTGAGCATACATAATGTTCATTTACGTTTACTCTTGCTGCAATAAACTGTTGGACTTCAGTAAATATTTGAATAGTAAAACGAAGACTGTCTGACTATCCTTGACTTCCCTTACAGTGACCTACATTTTCACAACAAATCCGAAGTGTCATCTTACTTTTCTTCCTATGCTCATTCAAGTTGGACGATAGTGTAATTCTAATTCTAAAGTACAGTTTATGATTTGTGTTATCGGCTTAAATCAGCAAGCATCTACTTCCACCGAGCCAATATTTTGGAATGGATGGTTTCTCTCCCCACTTAGCTTAAATGAATGTAGCAGCTGGAGAGGTCTCAAGTCTATTGTGTGTAAGGTTTAGTTCTGTATATGTTGTTTTCTGTGTCTCTGTAATCCCTGCTAAACTTTGCAAAAAATGACAAATTGTCCGGTTCAACTGGAAGAAAATATGATGTGAAAAAAAGCTTATATTTTAAATTGTTTCTCATGTTTTATGGATGAAAAGTTTACCGAGAAGCGGGTACAATGACCTTGCTGTGACAGACCACCGGCTCAGTCGCCAGCGCAGCTACCGTGATGGCTAACTTCATTACACGGCAGTTTGGGTGGCGTGCAGTTCAGTTTGCTTCTATACGTGCATATACAGTGTGTGCTTCATGTGGGTACAGGCTGCTTTTGGAAAAACTATTAAAACTACTGTCAAATATTCTCGTCGACGACATTGATGGCGTGTTTGGTGGCGTGCGATAGAGCTGAAGATGGGGATTGGGCAAGAAGTGGGGACAAAAGTGACATAAAATGGGCCTTTTATCTTTTGGAAAATGATGAGTGGTAATGACCTGATGAGTGAAAACCTTGTTCAGCACAAAAAGAACTGGTGGTTGACTTCACACTGATTGTACTCGCAAGCAAAAACCCTGTATTGGTGAATGCAATTAGTGCAAGATCCTGTGACTTGACCTATGAGTCCCAATCTTGTGCATGACATAACATAAATTAAGCTAAATTAAGTTCTGGAGTTGGGCTTTTGATGGTCCCCTCTTCTATTTCCTTGTTTGTGTGTTTTCTTATATCTTGATTTGAATACATTTAGACTAGTTTTGAAATAAAATTGCCATCGGAAATATCTTATTATTCTGTGTACAAAAAACAACAACCAAAAAAACAAGAAAGCCTTTTCTCACTTGCGATGACATTGTATTGCACTTGAAATGAAAAAAATAAAAAATAAAAACTGTGTAACTAAATGAAACAAAAAACAATTATATTTTTGGCATTAACTCCAATCAACACAAAAGTCAGAATTCAAGGACTGTTTTCTTCTTGATTGAGCTTTTTTTTCCCAGTGCGATCTTTGAATAAAGCTGTTAATCGCTGCATTTGAGACTTCACCAACACCCGCGTTTTAATTAGACAGCCCCAGCCTCTGCATGGCATCACATTTTCACACCACACTTAGACTAGTGAACACCTACAAGGACGAGTGGCTATAGGACAGGAGATTAGATTCTGGATAAATACTTTAAGAATCAGGTGAGCACTTTCAGAGTTAATAATGAACTGGGACTTGTGCTGCATGGAGGTAACCTTAGTGCTAATCTTGCGTTGCCATAACTTTGACATTGTGCAGAGCTGGAGATGAGGGTGGTCAGGTCAAATTTCCGTTACAAACAGTGCTGCACCTGTTCACCATGCATAACTCAAGTTCAAGTCTGACCTGGTGTTGTCTCATTGTGTTTACGTCTCCAAGTTGATCATACATCATACGGGGTTTATATTTGCAGGTTAGTAGAGGCAATACTTTAATTGTGCATAAAAGTGTATTATTCATTCCTGGTGTTCATCTATAAATGATCTGTGGAGATGAAAGATCTTTGCAGAAACATGGTCCATTTTGATTACTGACCCACTCAGATGTATTCTTGCAATATTCATAAAGAATCCTTCTTATTGCATTTACCAGTTTAGATGGAGCCTCACTAAACCCAATACAATGATAAGGTAATACATTTTTTTTAACTTTGTTGAAGGAAGATAACGCACCAGATAACTTAGTTTTGGTGCTTTTCTCTGAAGATTTGTGCCATTGTTGCAGCTTCTTCTTTGTAATTTAATCTGAGATGTATTATTGATTCCACCTGCAATTACTCAACAACCGCTCTCAAACTTCAGATCTAATATACCCTGAATATCATTTTGGGCTCTCTGACAGTCCTGACAACTGTGTCCTTGAAAAACTATATTGTAACAACCCTACAGTACGTATGCAGCCCCATGAGTGTTAACGGACGAATGACCTGGTCTCAAACCTGCTTGTACCGAAGTATGCAAGGACCACATTTATCAGATGTTTGTTGTTTGCTATTTGCTATTATTATGCTTGGGTCAACTTGAAAGGGAAATTTGATTTTCAGTTTACAGGAGAAACATCTCGGGCTTTGTAACTGTGTATAGCAGCCAGCCAACACAGTTTGTTTTCACATATTAATTTGACCATATTTAGGCATGCGTTTTATCAGTCTTATTATGGCTGCTCTACCCTCACTTTCACTCTTGATTTTAAGAGCACTGACAGCCTGTTATCATATTTGTGTGGATTAGAACTAATGAATTGAAATCTGGAAAAGGTCTATAATATATTAAAGTGTCAAAAGTAGAGGAAATCAAATGATGCAAGTGTCCAAATAACTGTGAAAAGAAAACAGCCTTAATGGCCTCTTAGAGCAAAACAAAAAGCCTATTTAATTGCTGAATTGGTAATGTTTCTTCATGTAAGTAGTAGCTAGTGTTTGCAACTTGATCCAGACAGGGATGAAATAAAGAAGTGCATCATCGTCATACCCTGTGACCTTCTGCCATTGTTATATATATTTTTTAATTTAACCTTTATTTATATAGGTAGGTTGATTGAGAACCAATTCTCATTTACAACTATGATCTGATCGTATAATAATAAGTTTAGAGCCATACTGTGGAACATTCTAAGCATCTCCACAGAGACAACCGGTGGTGCACCCTCCACCTCCAGTGCAGCTCTAAACCATCATTCATCTCCTGTGATTCTTGATCTGCAAATTACGTTTGACCACAATGTAATGGTCTGTTTGACCTGTGGTCCATGTTCTGTCTCCATGTCAAAGCTGCCCATTAAAATGCCTGCAGACACATCACACCACATCAGGGTGTGTTTGCTTTGTACACAAAGGTGAATGAAGTGGCAGTTTCCATTACCACCTCGAGGCTGTGGGGGAGGGGTGGGGTCAAGGTGAGTCATGAAAAGGCCTCTACAAATAATTTTGCCACATGAGTGAGTGAGTTTATACTATTAATTATTTATGTTTAGTGTGGTCCATTCATTAGTTGGTAATCCTTGTGACTGTATTTCTCCTTATTTCCAGAAGAAAGAAAATGTGTTTGGAGGGCAAATAAAAGACCTCAATTGTAGTCTCTCTGCTGTGTGCAGAGTACCATCCATATGACCTATTTATTATGTATAAACACTATTTCCCAAGAACCACGTTGTTAATGTAAATACATCCAAAGTCAAAAGGATAATGACAAAATAAATAAATATAGAGCAATACAATGTTAAAACTATCGATAGTTTATTATCGAGTTTATTAACTGCATACTGTTGGTGGTGAACATTTTCCTCATTGTTACCAGAGTGATTTTGTGAAAGTGGCTCGTATAACTGCCAACTTCATGTTTCTGTTTTTATTACAGGATGTTCCTGCCTCTGTTACATTGTTTCTTTATGCTATTGAGCTGTGCGATTTTGGTGCCATAACTACATTATACAATACAATCTCCTGAGGAATATGATGTGGCAAGGTACAGTTTCTTGCTGTTCTAGAGTGAGAACGGATACTGAAGGGTGATTTTCATCATTGTTATTGTCAAACTGCAGGTCCAAACGAGTCCATCGTGAGTTAGAAATGGTTTAAAATGAAAAAACATGACATACAGTGAATTTAAAAGCCACAGTTAACTCTGATCAGTGCACTACACCCTTTCAAACCCCAGTGTATTTTGTGATTGCAGGTCTGAGTGAAGGCTGAGCAGATCCACCATGCCTCCCCCCATCACAGGAGCCCCAGTTGTGCCTCCTCCAGACGGCGGCTGGGGCTGGGCAGTGGTCCTGGGATCATTCATCTCCATCGGCTTCTCCTATGCCTTCCCCAAAGCCATCACAGTCTTCTTCAAAGACATCCAGATCATCTTTGGTGCCTCCTACAGTGAGATTGCATGGATCTCCTCCATCATGCTGGCAGTCATGTACGCTGCAGGTAAGGTTAAATTATATTTACCGTAAAAACTGAATGCACATAAAAGTGTGGAAGTACTTGTGGGAATGACCAAAAACTGTACATACATGTAGTGATGTAGACTTAGCCATCCACGTTAGATACCGAAACTTTGTAATTGTTAGTCTGGAGTCTGGAGTGCAGCACTCATCAAGTCAGCCAAGGCAGTGAAAAGTCCTTTAAGGTTACAACTCAGAGGTCTTCAGAAGCAGTTTAACAGTTATCAATAATGCATAATTCATGACACTAGACTTGATCTGACTCTAAAATCTTACTGTTGTCCACACACTCAATCCATTCTGCTTGCTTCGTAAACTAGATAGATGAGATGCTTTGAAGGATTACAAATATTGTGGCTTTTCAGTATTTAAGTATTATTATTTTTGTTTAATAAAACATTGCGGCTGTCTCATTTCTCAGTCAAGCACCTTTATATGACAGGGGGACACATGGCCCAGATGCTGGTGTTTCCTCCTGAATATGGTCCACTGAGGTCAACTTGGTTGAATTGTGTGGCTGCTCTTCTTTGGCTGCAGACCAGTGGCTCTGTGCCCGCCATCTGCCAGGCTCTAATTCACTGTTAGAGCATAACACTGCTTGATAAAGCTGTTCAAATCTGAAAATATCTGAGCTCAGATATTTTCTATACAATAGACTTTTGGAATTTCACAAAGCGATGCAGCAATATAAGACAAATATATTTACTCTAGGAGCCATTATCGGCTTTATTGTCTGTTCTTTGACATAATGTAATAATAGCAGTAAACTGTCAGTACATGTGGTTATGAGGGCTCCTGTTACTCATTCATTTATATTGATCGCACACATCATCATCTATTCATTAAACAGCTGCACTGTGTCCTACCACTCAGGATAACCAGTTTTACACTGTTCTTATTCTCTGTGGTCAACTCGGGCTTATTCATAATGTCCTTTCAGAAACTACAAAACTACAGCAGAGCAGCAGAGCAGGCCCAGAGACGAGAAAAAAGAAATAGAAAGGATAGTGTAGTGTGAGATATACATAATGTAATTAAAAATCAGAAATGATCAAGAACTCGAACAAAAATACACAAACAATAAGGACACTTGAATTTGCTATTAAAAGGTGCAAACAATACAACAACTACAACCTGGAACAATAATACCAAAATGAACCCCAAAAACCACCATACGGAAATAATATATGTAACCAATCAAGAAAAAACAAACAAAAATCCACTTACAAGAAAAACAATTTACAGAAATAAAATGTACTATAGTATAAAATAACAAATAGAGACGTTTCTAATATACACAAGTAGAATTTACAGATAGTAGAACATAACTACTAGGTTAGATTATGTGTTGTGTGTGTGGTGTGTGTGTGTGATATATATATATATATGTAGTATGATGTATATCAATAATAAAATATAATTATATATACACACACAATACATAAACAAATGAACATATGAATTATTGAAATAATTAAATTGCTGTTAATTACTTAATTCAACAATCGTTTGGGCCTGGGGCGTGGCGTTAACACAGTGAACAGCTTGGAAAGCGTGCCTTTCCTCTCTCTCAGAGCGCTTTGATGAGCCATGAGCGAGTGTAAAACAAGGAGCAAAAGCTCGTACCAGCGGAGACTGAAACGTTTTGACACTTTTTATTTCATGTAAAACAACCCAAGAACCACGGAAATACAAAACCACTCTTAATCCGAGAGCGAGTCTTAAATTACTTAAGTGATTGCCTTGAAATTTGAACAGAAGAAGGCACATAACCTGCTTCCCATAACTGTGATTGTCCTGAAAGAGGAGCAGAAGAGGAACAGACGGGGCAGAGAAGCAGGACAGACACAGAGTCAACTGTTCGGACAGATCAGACCAGTCTTTCTGCTCTACCACTTTTATCAGTATTTAGCAATACAGATAAGAAACATACTGTTTTAGGTTATTAAGGCTTCGATTTTGTTTAGTATTGCCAATACATTTTTCAAATAATTGCCAAATTAAAATTACTTTGTTGGCAAGATTCTAAACTGGTGGATTAACAATCAGACAAAACTTGCAATTGCCTCAATTATATTCTGTTTATGTGATTTATAATTTACACAAGATTTAAATTTATTTAATATAACCTGGGCTAGTTTAATTTTCTCTGCAGGCCAAAATACGATTATAATACGTATTTTAATTATCACACAAGTAAACCTCAAAGTGGTCGCCTAGAAGGAGCCTAGAAGCCTAGAAGGAGAAGAAATAAATATAACATATTATATACACATACAACACACACACACACACACAACACACACATACACACAAACATAGATATATATGTAGAAAAATGAATAAGAAAAAGATGCTTTTGTTTTACTTAGTTATTTTATTTAATATATATTATGCATTTCACTGTAATGGAATTTATTGAATTGTATTCCTCCAATTGAGCTTTATAGTTGATGATCCACCCAAAAATAAAAAAATCTTGAAATTTTATGACATAACTGGTTTTCAAACTTTTTTTTACACAGAACCATTTTGAAAAGCTTCTGTACTACAGTATATGGAGTGAAACTATGGAACAAAATAGAACAGAAGCGGTGTTAGGACATTGGCCAATTTAGAATCAAATACAATCAAATGCTTTTTTACAAACAAATGTTTTTAAGATAGAGAGAGGAGGATCAAAGGAACCACTAGGAATTGATTACGCTCTGTATTATTATTGCACGCTATTGTGCAGTGCTCTATTGCTTTTGCTCTATTACTTACTATTACTGACACAAGGGAAAATAATGTCAAGAGAGGAAATGTAGTATGTTATGTTGTAAATGAGGACAAATCAACACTTTATTGTACACTATATTCCACCATATTGATAATGTGTTATACAACTGGCTTGCTGCAGTTGTATTGCTTGATATTTGATGTAAAATTCTGGACTTTAATAAATGTATTAAATGTGACCCACAAGTATGATGTATATAAGAAATTGGCTTAGGATTTCAAAAGTTTTGGCTTCTTCCTTCTCCCTTTCGATTACACTGAAATATGTTGACTGTATTCATTTTTTATTATTGTCCACATTGAATTATGATTGATTATGTATTTTAAAAAACTTTTTAAACAGTTATCAGATCAATCCCACTTTATTAAGACTTAGTTCATTCATTGTTACACATTCAAACTAAACAAAAAACAAAGGACTATGCTGTAAAAGTGAGTTTTAAATGTTTGCAGACCAACTTCATGGTTGGAGCATACATCGTCTAATGGCGGAAAACCCATAACTTTCCATTTGGGGCCGAGCTGGATATATTTAGTTTGTCGTTTTGTACTGTGTGTAATGAAGTCCGTGCTGTGTCTGGCCTAGAGACGATAAGCTCTGTTCAGTGGAGCTAATATGGCTGCTGTGGGGCTTCTCATCACAGACACTCAATCGCTCTGTGCCCTCGAGACTCCAGATCACTATACTGCCATGGCAAATGAGGAAAGTTTCCTGAAGGTCATCAAGATATTAATGCCCAGAAAATTAAGTCGCATAACTTTTCATTATATATATATATATATTTGTTCACCCTTTTTTAATGCTTACTGCTGTTTATTTTACTGTTACGAAACAAAGTTATCCAATAATTGCTGTATATGGGAAGAATTATAAACAAAATAATAAACTGGCTGCAGTGACCTAGTAAATGTAAATGTTGGCAAGAATCTTCTCACACCTCTTGGTGTGATTTTGTTTATACTGTCACTAACGTGGCTCTTAAACAGATCTGGCATAAGACTGTGGCGGTGTTGTGTTTAATTATTGAGACGCTGCAGATGGAACTATTAATAGAAGCTAGACTCCCGTGGCTACAGCTCTAACCCCATTAAATCATTATGGCCCACACACTTGCCTGTTGTAAATATTGTACATACATACAAACGCATAAAACTGCGTTTCAGTTATGCAGCTAAAATCTGGAACAGTCTCCCTGACAATGTGAAACAGGCCTCTACTCTGGCAATGTTCAAATCTAAGCTAAAAGCTGTTTTGTTTGGCTGTGCAAATGAATGAAATTTTCTTTGCACTCTTCTCTTTTATGTCTTAAACTATTTGATGGATAGCCTGAAAATGGTACCTTTAAATTACTTTAAATTAAGGTTTGGTGATTTCTGTCTTGCCTTTGTGATTTTAATGATTTTTTTTCCTGTTGTGTGAAGCACTTTGAGTTGCCTTTGTGTACGAATTGTGCTCTACAAATAAACTTGCCCTGCCTTGCCTTGCCTTACACGGATGTCATGTGTTTGCTTCTTTCAGGTCCTATCAGCAGTATCCTGGTCAACACGTACGGCTGTAGGCCTATAGTGATGATGGGGGGCTGTCTATGTGCTGTTGGCATGATTTCAGCCTCCTTCTGCACCAGTGTTGCACAGCTCTATCTGTGCATTGGCGTGATTGGTGGTAAGTCCAGATAATCCAATAAGCTATTTAGAGATGCATGTGCTTTGTCCGATTTAAAACAATACTGTACCTCTGAGGTAAATCTGGACAAAAAATGCGTGCGATCAAATGAAACACAATGGAAAGGAAAGTGGAAATAATTTGTTTCATAAACATTTTATATTCAAATAACAGAAGTAACAGTCATACAATCCAACAGAACTGTGTTAAAACATGCCTTTATTAGATATTAGTTGAGGTTTAATTATCAGGCAGATGTGAAATGTCTGTAAAATGAATCACAAAAGTACAGAAAAATCTAGATACATTTTACATTTATGTTCACAAATGGCACAATGTCGATTTAGTTAGATTTTCTGAACTGTCTAATGTACCTCTGATGTGTTGCAGGACTTGGTTTAGCGTTCAATCTGCAGCCAGCACTGACAATGATTGGGAAATACTTCTTTAAGAAGCGGCCCATTGCTAATGGACTGGCCATGGCCGGCAGTCCTGTTTTCCTCAGCACACTTGCTCCGCTCAACCAGTTCCTCTTCAACAGATTCGGCTGGAGAGGCAGTTTCATGATCTTGGGCGGGTTACTGCTGAACTGTTGTGTGGCAGGTTCTCTCATGAGACCTCTGGGACCCCCACCGGGTAAAGCCAAAAAAGAGGAGGTAGCTGCCATCACCACAACAGAGAAGCACACAGCCTGGCAAACTATCAACAAGTATCTAGATTTATCTCTGTTCAAACATCGGGGCTTTCTCATTTATCTGTCAGGAAACTGCATCATGTTCTTGGGCTTTTTTGCCCCTATTGTCTTCCTTGCAGCATACGCTAAAGACATGGGTGTGGATGAGTATAGTGCTGCCTTCCTGCTCTCAATCTTGGCTTTTGTTGACATGTTTGCCAGACCAACCATGGGACTGGTCGCCAACTCGCGATGGGTCCGACCCAAAATTCAATACTTCTTCAGCTTTGCTGTACTGTACAATGGGATTTGCCACATCCTGTGTCCACTCGCGGACGACTACACAGGTTTAGTCATTTATTCCATATTCTTTGGCTTTGCCTTTGGGATGGTCAGCTCAGTGTTGTTCGAGACGCTCATGGACCTGGTTGGAGCGCCTAGATTCTCCAGTGCAGTGGGACTCACCACCATAGTGGAGTGCTGCCCCGTCCTGATTGGGCCACCTCTGGCAGGTACTTTTTAATGAGCTTCTTATTTTGAAATAATACATAATCAGAAAATATTACATTAATATGTACTGTCTTTTGTGTTCTACAGGTAAACTGGTGGACATCACCAAAAACTACAAGTACATGTATTTTTGCTGTGGAAGTGTTGTCATTGTAGCTAGTATTTGGCTTTTCATTGGAAACTTCATAAACTACAGACTATTGGACCGTGAGCGTAAGCAGGCTGAGCTGTACAAACGAACTGAGACTGAGGACCCAGACCAAGCAAAGGATCCAAAAGAAGCTGATGGTGAAGCACGGCAACCATTGCAGGAGACGGACGAGCAAAAGGAGGAGGAGCCTATGCAGCGGGAAACAAACATCTAAAGCCAATCCCCTCAACCGTCACGTTGGAAGACATTGGATCAAAATGAGATCCGAGCCAAGTCATGTGTGGCGTCTCACCTGGCACCATTTTTCTCCCTCTGAACTTGTGTTAAAACTGCCAAACAGCTGTGTTAATGGACAGCTTGAGCATTTTTTTCTTATGAGTGAAATGTACTGGAAACATTAATCAAGATGAAATGTTTTAAGCCTCTTGAGAAGAAAGTTAGCATTACTAACCATTTTTGTTTCTTAACACAATCTATATCAGATTTACATTAACGAATGTCAGCTATAAAGTAAACAACCACTAAGCTGCATTTACAATCATGATGTGGGGATGTGTTCAAGTGCAAAGGGCACCACTCAACACCTATCGGATAAAGATTAGGTTTACACATCTATCAAAAGCATGTTTGCCAGGACCACTGCCCAAGCCATGTTTTTACCAAACCCACACATCACAAGGTCACAATACATCTTACTTAATTCTTTGATGAACTTAAGCAGAACTTCATAAATCATGAAAGCACCTGTCAATCAATCCTGTATCCTCATGGCCATCATTATCTATATCAGCCAATAGGTAAGAGATGATGTAATTAGCTTCTTCAGTCGACGTCAGAAGCGTCACACGATTGTTGTCTTCCTTGTGGAGTAGTTAGATTCACTCTGTTATACAGTGTGAATGCACTGATGCTCATCAAAGATGCAGTTATGATTTTTAATGAACCACGGTTGATTCAAAGCAACAAGACAAAAATACCTTAATTTAAAAAATAAATATAGCATTGCAGTCAAACTGTTCAGGTAATTGACTATGGGATGTGTCCAAGTACCCCTAGGCCTAGTAGGCCTTTTATATCAGATAATCTAACATGCATTCTTATTTGCAACCTAAACATGGGCCATATAAAATTGGTTGAAAACCCTGCTTTCTGACTTGTGTATGTGAAAACTTTAAGAACCAGTGAATAGTTTTTTGGCCATATCAACATTTCTACATTTATGATGTTAGAAAAGAACATCTGCTGTGAATTCATAAGTGGTTCATGAAAGAATATCCAATCCGATTTCTGTAAACCTGTCTGTCCAGTTCTAACAAAGTTTTGCAAAAATGTGAAGCGCTTTGATATATGTAATCAAGCTCAAGTTTATGTAATCAGACTAAAGAACAAACAAGAAACTGCAAAGTAATTTAATGCTGGCAGCTGCTCAAACTACTAATTTCCCTGGTTGCACACCCCTGCTGGAGGAAAAGACTTCTAATGACTCGCTGATCGTGTTATATTTGCAGCGTTAGCAATCCCTCCACTCTGAAAATGGGTGAACCATCTGATGTAAGGTGTCGGGCAAGAGCGAAAACACCCTAATTGCTTTGTGTTTAATACGGCAGTAGGGTTGGTTAAAATTCCCACTTCTGTAATTGAGGAACATATGTTTCCAAAATCCTGGTGCTTGAATATTACACCGCTCTCAGGAGCCCTGTAATGCAAAGTAACATAAAAAATAAGAGAGTATATTATGGAGTCATGAATGCTTTCTGTGATTGTTTCATTTTGCACTTGTGTATCCTGCACTTTCCAGAAATATGGCCATACACTTCAACCTATACATCTTTAAAACTGCTGCAACTCGATGAATTTAATGATAGCTGAATGTAATTTCCTCTATGGGCCTTAATAAGGTGTAAATGACCAAAACCATGTGTGTAGTAGTGTTTTTTGTTCTGCCGTCAGAGCCCACGAGCAACATAATCCTTCAGTATTGAATCAACGCTATGTGCACCAGTCTCTCTGTGTCTCTTCTGTGATTCATTGCCTTAAATGTAAAGCTATGACTGCAGAGAACCCCTACTGTGGGTGCCATTCATAGTGTTATACAACTAAATGTTGTTAAAATTCATTCATTTCCATTCTCTTGTTACTACTGACACTGCAAAAAGAAACAAACAAGATATCACTTTACCAGTACGTTACCCTAAAGCTGTATACCCCTGTGTACAAGGAATATGCTCCAGTTACATGTGATGCCCTGAATGACTATTGTGTAAATGTCAGATTTGTTTCCATCACAGTGGTAAAAGGGCATTAACACATTTCTGTCTCAAAACCCAAAGCTTTGGTTAAAAGCCAACGGACTGACCAAAAACAACCTGTGACAGATGTGCTAACAAAGCCAAGCTCATTTTAATACCTAATGTCATTTTCAAAGCAATCACGAACAATGCTGTTGTTATTCTTCACTCTCATTTCCATATATGAATGTCTATTGTATTCAGTAAATGTCTGCCTGTGTGGCAGATGCTTTGTATTTTCACGCTGTTCAGATGAGCCAAAAGACTAGAATGTGTGCTTTAAAATGCTATAGGATTAGAATATTTGCATTTAGTGGTTACTAGCCTTTCATATTTCAATTCTTGACTAATTTACTGTGTGCTGCAAAAGCCCTGCACTGACACAAATGTCAAGTACTTTCACTCTTATTCACTGTAAATGAGGGTCATGTTTATACTGCTGTACAATCACTCTGTACCACAATAACACTGCCCTCTACTGGCTCCAGAAAACACTACCAATACTAATATACACCTATTAGAATTTTGTAACGCATCTCCTCCTTATTTGGTAAATCATTATTTGTAATTTATTATTAAAACAGATTTATGTAACTTAAACTGTTGATGATTTTTCTTGCATTTATGCCAAGAACAAACAATATAATAAGAAATAATTATATATAAATAATATTAATATATTATTTACATTTGTATCATTTTAATTGGGTTAAAATGCCCCATAACTTTATTAGGTTTGTTTTTTGCATTATATCTTGGTATGAGGACTATAAACTAGAAATTATTTTTGTGTATTGGTCAAGTTGTATATATTGTATTGCAAATTCAAACTATTAAACACATTTAAAGCTGGATTAGGTTTATTTTATATACAAGTATTAGTTGTTGATGATGTTCAGAATTTAAATATTAGGCTTGGTGCATGTTATCAAAATTGACTTTTATTTTTGATATGGGTTCAATGTAATGAAACTTGAATCTGGCCAGGAGCCATCTTTTCTCTCTGGAATGTGTTTAGTGGTACACACTTAGCAAATAGTCTAGACTGTAGGTTAAAGTTAAGCCAAAATCATCTTTTTGTAACACTTGGTAAATGGCACTAGTTTTTAAACTAGGATTTTTCCTGCTGTATAACATTATCAATCGTCAATTTGCTAAATCAAATGCCTCCTCTTGAACTAACTTACATTACTTTATATGCTGTATACATGAAACAAATAGGAAGATCATTGACTAACAAACTAACTGTGCCTTACTGTGTTTCTTTAGTCCTAACAATATGTAGATGCTAATGAATTGATGCATGTTCTTCTGTCAAGGTCAACACTTTCCGAAATCTATGTATGACACTGTATAGGCTTTTGTTTGATGTGTTTGTTTCATCCAAATTCAATATGCTTCAGAACTGAGGAAATGGACTTTTGGTTGTTGTCTTGGTTCTGTCTATTTTTCCACTACCTCTGCAACTAGAGCAAAGGACTATACCTCATGAGTGTCAACTGTATTTGTAGCTCTATAATAGTTTATCACCTTTCACTGTAGATCAATAAATTATATATTGGAAACGTTTCCTGTTGAATGATGAATTGCTTTTGATATTTTTCGGAAAGTTTAGGCAAATGGAAGCGCATGCACCAGGATTTTGTCCACCGGTAATTATTCCTTAGTTTGGCAGGATAGAACATGTGGTAATTATTAATACTAGTTTTACACCAGTCAAGTTAAAGTTTGTGAAGAAAAGTTGAAAAGTACAGGAATCAGAATTGAGTTTTAAAGGAAATTCCATCCAAAATACACGGACAATTTACGCGCAAGGAACACATTTTGAGCATTATTATAACAAAATAAAGGTGTTGTAATGCATTTCTATCAAATAATAACTTGATTAAACAATCCTTGGGCCTTGTTTACTGTATGGTTGCTGGGTAACAGTTATGCCACATAGGTCTAACCAGGAAGAAATATGATAAACGTCACCTGTCAAACTATAGGAAAACTGCAATTTTAGAGAATTTGGAAATTTTGAGTCAATTCCGGTAGTCTAACCTGTCATACTATAATAAACTGCACTCACATTTTCCTTGGCGAAGATCAAGATGAGACAATATATAATCAATTACTAAGAGTACTTGACCTGCGCAGCCAGATTATATTATCAGTCAGATCACATCTACCAGACTGCCGTTTAGATGTTGTTGGGTAAATGTTGAAGTGGAATTTTTGTAGTGTTTAGTGAGTGAAAGCTGGGAGGAGAAGATAGAAAGGGCCAATATGGATGGTTAATCTTTTCTTTTTGCTGACGTAAAGGCTTATACAGAACCCAGAACCCTGATATTTAATAGTTAATTGCCGTTACTGCACCATGAGGCAATCCAAAGATGGTTAAAAGCACTCGTTTATGGCTTTGATAATACTTCTATGTGCAATACGCATTGGACGAAGTGACAGTCACATACTTCGGTAACGTAAAGTCATTCAAATACATTTTTCTTTACATTCAAATGATCAAACAGTAATTTTTTTCAGTCATCAGCAGAAGATGTTGTGTTTTCTCATAATTATTCTTGATACCATATGGGCCCGTACTCTTGTCGACACTAATACACAGTGTTTTTGCTTGTGTCGGCTCCATATGGGTGGGCACTTTCATCTGTTCTTGCTCAAGCTGTGTACATCAAAGCAACAAACTGAGGACAAGTGTTCAGATTTCTGCTGACTGGCTCACAAATAGAAAGCACAATAAAGAAGAATAAAAAAAACACTCAACCGAAAAGTACAGAATTAAAAACAAGTCAACAAGATACTATGTAGTAGGGACATTTTTAAATTGCATACTGTATGACAGGTTGGACAGCACTTCACTAAAACATATAGTGAACAAGATTATATTTAAGATTTTACCAAGCATATTTAGCATTTAGTTTGCATAATTTTCTTCAGTTTGACACAGTTTAGTTTATAATTGTACTTCCTACTGGACATGAACAATTCTACATGAGTTACCTAGCAACTATGTTGCAAACAAGGGCCAAAATCCCAATAAATTGCACAATAGTTATTATTTATGAATAATAATACCAATAAGACCTTTATTTTGATAAATTATTGTTAAAACTCTCTCTCTTAAAAGTAAATTGTCCCATTTTTGATGGAATGCCACTTATTGATGAAATAGACACCTCTGCAATTTTCAACTTTTCTTCAGAAACTGCAAATTGACTGATGTAAAACTTGTCGGTATAATCCGTCATTCGTCCAGGAGAGTTCCATTGTAGAAAAAGATTCAGTTGCAGTCATCTGGAGTCTAAAACAGAGTCCAGATGACTGCAACTGAATCTTTTTCCACTTCTGATGTAAAACTATGATAAATATTTACCACAGATGCTATCCTGTGTGTCACATGCACTTTAAGATCATTTTGGCTGCCATAAATCGCAGGAGAGGCGCCAAAGAACAAGTCATGAGGCATTTGAACCAACAACTCTCTATGTGTCTTTTACACTTCTTCCGTGATTGCAATGACATAAAATATGATTTAATCTAGATGACATTTCTTTTATCCAGCAGAATATACGTATGGTCTACCTTTACGTAAATCATTTTCCTAAACGTTCACATGACAGGTTAGACTGCACTTGAACACTCACTAAAATGTATTGAGAAGATTGATACATTTAAGATTTCACAAACAATGTGGCATATTTTTCCTTAGTTTGACAATTGTGGTGAAGTTTACAATACTTCCTGGTTGGACATGACCAGCAGATACTGTTACTAAGCAACCATACTGTGAACAAGGGTCAAAATCTAATTATATTTTTAATATCCTGTACAACTGAATCTTTTTCTACAATATCCAGTATATTGTGGGAAATAAAAACTAACAGAAATCATGGTAAAAGATCATAATAATAATAATAATAATAATAATAAAACAAGCGAGAATAATACTTCAAACACGTGTAAAGTCAATTCATGTTTAATGCAATACTTGAACCTCAACCAAGACATTTACAGTTTAAACTTAATTTATTTAAAATCGAAGTTTAAACAATCTGTTTTATTATTTGTCAAAATGTTTGGTGTAAAAAGATGATAAATATTTACCACAGATTCTATCCCATACTGAGTAATAATTAGAGAAACATGAGAACCTGTCATGTGCTTTTAAAGGTAAATTGTTCATCAAATAAGTCTATAATGAGCATTCTTATAGCCCAATTCTATACCATTCACTATACTGTATGTGTCAGTAACTCAACCAACCGGTGTGAAGTACATTTTAAAGATCCCATGCCACAGACCCCGCCCCCTGGAATCATTAGCATGCAGGCTTTTGAGTGAAATACTTCTGAGTGTGCCGATGATGGCTGAGACCCTCGGGCACAGTTTGAGGCTAGATTTTAATGGGGCGGTGAGGGTCAAGAGGAGAAAAGAGAACAATAAAGCAGTGCGCCTCCCTGTGATCGGCGTTTGAAGAGAAGAGTGAACCTCAGAGGAAGGGACCTGCTCTGGGCTCTGACCTTCAAAACAGTGTCAAAGTCTGTTCTCTGTGAATCTGGATCTGTTTCAAGTCCACCGCTTTCACTCAGGTGTTTTACAATTAGCTGTCGCACACAAATTCAAGCAACACTAAAGCCAATATTGTGGTAGGAAAAATGTAGGCTATAAATTGTTACTGTTTTGTAGAGGTGGGAGATAGATCAGAATAATACATAAAGCATACTATAGCATTGAAGATAAGTTCCCTTTTCTGTTCCATGTAAATCGTTTACATTCATCATACATTGTAATACATTATGAATGGTTTCTGAAGTTAAGAGGCTGTATTTTGTATTACTGTATTATATTTGGTATTTTTACGTAGGTTTCGTCCGGGTACTCTGGTTTCCCCTACCACTAAAAACATGTGCTCGAGGTCCCTGAAAAATAGATGCAACAGCTTAATAAATAATGTAAAGCTCATACCACATTTGTGTTTGATTAGAAATACAAGATTGTTAAATCCCAAGTAGAGCATGATTTTACATTCAATTGGCGAGTCATTGATAGATTATCTTTGATGCCTTTTATTATTCCATCCGTGAAAGGTGCTCTATAAATAAAATCTTACTAAAAATCAATCCCTCACATTCCTTTCCTTGAGGTCTAGTATTATACATCCATTGAATTGTCTCCTAAAGCTATGAAATGTAATCCTTTGCTTGTCAGTTCAAACTCCATTACCATGCTGCTCTGATCTGTCTGTACACCACACCAATGAGTTTTGGCCCCAGGCGCAGTGACCTAAACTGGACCTAGAATCGTCATGCCCAAAAGCTACAAGCTGCTGCGCTCTGCCTCGACAAGACACACATTAACCTTTCCTGCGTTATTTTTCTGGGAGTGGAGATCTCCCACTTTGAAGTGCTCCCATTTAACCTTCATTTAACTTTAGTGTCGTTCTCTCCGTGGCGCTCCATTTTGACAGCACAAGCCTTTAGAAGTCAGAAAAGGCCCGCGGCTATAGATGGCATATCAACACATCTGTCTGCTCGGGCGGCAGGTGGAACAGTGCAGAGCTGTTGGTTCAGTCGAAGCTGCCTCTCACTGCAGATCACTGCAGATCACTGTCAGAAACAGGATCTCTGAAGACACCTAATCTGGTCTCAGAGGAGGAGCGAGGGAGGAGCGTGGCCCTGAGAGGAGGACACTACATAGTTTAGATTTTATCATATTTTCTATACATTTTTGTATTTCAAAAGTTTACATATATTTAGGCCTACTACAGTCTATACCTCTAGATGACATTTTAGAATTTTAGGCATTTCAGGAGTTTTGAACAATACATAAAATACTGTGTAACGTTAGTCTCGTTAATTTATCAAAATTCAGATATATTTATTAATAAAAATCTGTGATGGAAAGAGTAAAAAAATAAAAAAATAAACTAAAGTGAACGGTGGTAAAAGTGCAGTGTATATCAGAATCAGAAAAAGGTTTATTGCCATTGCCACATGAACAGAATTCAGAGAAGGGAGAGCAGTGATCTGACCTGCTCTTCTCAGAGCCCTGGAGACGTACAGGTCCTGCAGAGATGGAAGTCTGCAGCTGATCACCTTCTCAGCAGAACGCACAATGCGTTGTAGTCTCTGTTTGTCCCTGGCTGTGGCTCCAGCGTACCAACACAGTGATGGAGGAGGTGAGGATGGACTCAATGATGGCCGTGTAAAACCCACTGGAGGTCCTGGGTGATGGTGGTGCAGAGGAAGCGGAAATTGTCCACAGTGGTGGATGGGGAGTCTGTCATGGTGAGGGGGGGCTAGGGGGGCTGTGGCTTTCCTGAAGTCCACGATCATCTCCACTGTCTTCTGGGCATTGAACTGTTGTGGCATTTTTGTGGAAAAGTACCAAGAAATAAAGAGGTAAACAGAGATTTTCCATTACAGAACTCCAGGTTGTTACTGCTGTGGAGTTCCTGTGCTGATAGTTCGTGTGTCTGAGACATTCTTCCCCAGCCGCAAGCACTGCCTCCGACCGGTCAGGAAGGCAGTGATCCACCTGCAGGTGGAGTCAGGCACGTTGAGCCTTGAGAGCATGTTTTGAGGTGGGGCAAGACCAGACGTTCAAATGACTTCATAACTACAGACGTCAGCGTCACAGGCCTCTAGTCATAAGTCCAGTGATCTTCTTGGGGACAGGGGACAATGACGGACGACTTGAAGCAGGCTGGGACTGTGGCATTACTCCAGGGAGGAGTTAAAAATGTCTGTGAAGCCTTGAGACAGCTCTCCTGCAGTGTCTTAAGGTGGCGGGAGAAATACCGTCTGGTCCAACAGCTTTTCGGGGGTTGGATTTCTGAAATAGTCTGTTACTTTCCTAAATGTCTGTTTACGTATACGTAACTTTACATGTCTGTATATGTAAAGTTACTCCATTACAAGTAACAATGTGACAGGTTAAGAACACATGAAAAAAAATACTATTGAATATTATTATTTAGTCTTTATGCAAAACCTGATTAATTTGTGCGTATTGTGCCTCTGCTGAGAAGGTGATCAGATGCAAACTTCCATCTCTGCAGGACCTGTACGTCTCCAGGGCTCTGGGACGAGCAGGTCGGCTCAATGCTGACCCTTCTTACCCTGGACACGGACTATTTGAGCCACTCCCCTCAGGCAGGAGGCGACAGTCCCTCCGGACCAGAACTGCCCGCCACAAGAACAGCTCCTTTCCCTCTACCGTTGGACTTATGAACACTTAACACCTGCCACTTTAACAATTATCTAAACCAATAACTATTCATTGCACTGTTCACTTTTTTGACTATTTTCAACCATCTGTACATACTGAGACCAAATTGATTTTAATTGTATGAGTAAATTCTTAATTCATGCAGGCATTCAAGCAGATACAAACAAACATTTTAATAAACCTTTTTCTGATTTCTGATTCTGATTCTAATGAAACTGCGTATGGTTGAATTTAATCATTTCACACTGCAATCTGCATATTCTCTGAGCTCATATGCTTTGAGACAATTGGGACTTCTGCTGTTTTAACTGTAGCTCAAATTTGAATTACTTGGCTTTTTTATTACTTTTTTCTTTTTTTTTCTTCACAAAACTTAAGTACAAGTACATGTGTACTTTATAATAAGAGAGGTGTCAAAGACAATCCTTCTCTGAACAGAAATGGTATGTAGGTCTTATAGGAGTTCACTAGCAAGGACCACAACCCCAGCTACGATGCAAAGTGTTTATTGACATATGAGAAATATGAACAACACGAATGTAGAGAATTTAATGCCTTTTTGGGGATTCTGGTGATGAGGGCTGTAGGCTCCCTGGAGATAAATTTGAATAATTAGCATAATTAAAAGAGGGTAGGAGGGAGGGGCACGAAGTCACGAACATCGATGTGTGTTAACTGGATGCTTAAATAGTGTAGCTGCAGGAAGGGGCGTGAAATGGGTGTGGTCCTGCTCCCGAACTTAAGATAACAGACTTATCTTCATTTCACTAGAAAGGACCACAACCCCAGCTACGATGCAAAGTGTTTATTGACATATGACATAACATAAACAACACAAATGTACAGAAATGAATGCCGTTTTGGGGCTTCTGGCGATGAGGAAGCTGTAGGCTTCCGGGCCTCGGTACCCCTAAAAGAAGCTACCGAGGCAGTGCCAATTGGCTGATTGGAGGTCGCAGAGGTTATGGTGAGTGTAAACCTTGAAGGCTATTATGGAGAACCTGTGTTGCATTATTTAATGAGGAAGTCAGCAACTCCTTAACTGGAGGCAGATGTAGCAGCGCCGATACGGGAAGAACGTCCGGTAGTAAAT
This sequence comes from Chaenogobius annularis, assembly GCA_015082035.1. Lineage (NCBI taxonomy): Eukaryota > Metazoa > Chordata > Actinopteri > Gobiiformes > Gobiidae > Chaenogobius > Chaenogobius annularis. The sequence goes on along the minus strand of BJKM01000004.1, from coordinate 771,727 downwards.
GTGGGGACCAGGCGAGGGTTGACTTGAAGTAAGGAATAAACCGGAAGCTGATCAGGGTGGCGCCACATGACAATCGGTACGAGAAGTCCTGGAAGATTGCGAAGGAGCTCGAAACGGAGTTTATCTAGAACAGGTAGATCGAGGTTGAACTATCACTGTCATTGATCTTGCTCGTTGACTGGGGGAAGACTAGGCGTCGTTGTGGACAGGGCAAACCTCTGAGCGGCAGAGGAAACCGAAGAAGGCGAAAAGGAACATGCCGATGCAAGGGATGACAAGGGATCACTGAGTCTAAGAGCAGCCTAAAAAGATGTGGATATCGCTCAGGTAGGCTTTAAGTATTGGTAAATAGAGACTGGAAGTCAAAGGTGAATGGGACGCAACAGGTCAGGGAGAGTAGGTCAAACACGGGGAAATGCAGGTTGAAGCCATTATGGAAGCTGTACCAAGTGGTCTAGTAGGAAGAGGAGGTCAGCCGGAGCGGGGCTCAGGTGTGGAATGTCACAGCATAAAATAGAGGAACTGGAGTCAATGACAGTTTCTGCCTCGGGAACCAATTTTCTGAATGTATTTGATTTGATGATGTGTGTCGATAACTGCAGGGTTATCGGACTGGATAGCCACCAACATAGATGGCCCGACAGGAGGGCGGCGATCCCAACGGTCGACCTAGATAAGGCAGCTGAAGACGTGCAAGCTCGCTGATGAAGTGGGGGAACTCGTCAATCTAGGGGGTGGAGAACCGCCTGCCTTAAAGTAACCCCCAAAATCGGCTGATGGAACAGCATATCAAGTGGAGCACCGACTTGATAGACTGGATGAGAATCATATGGCTGTGGAGTGTGATTGAACAGAAATCACTAGGGTCGGGAGGTGGGAGATGAAGGGCTTGCCCCTGGGGGATGATCTGCATGGTGAAGTTGAGATGACCAAAGAGGGACAAGAGCTGCTGTTTGGAGCACAAAGAGAATTTCCTGAGAAGTGCGCTCCGGTTTAGTTTGGGTTAGTGCCAGGGAAATCCCAGAACGTAGAAGGACCGGCAGCAACGAAGGCGGCGTCCCGGTGCCCGGCGCCGGAGGGGCATCCCGGTGGTGCGCGGCGGCTCTGGCGGGTTAGAGGAGAAAAAGGGAACTGGCAACTCGAAGCCCAAGGAAAAACAATCTAGCAAACTGGTGGTCGAGGAGAGGGGAGAGAGGGAGAGGGAAAGGAGAGAAGGAAGAGAGAGGAGAGAGGGGAGAGAGAAGGGGGAATTGAGATCTGTCAACTTAATGCCCGAGGAGAAAAGAGTGGTAACTGGCAACTTGAGCCCGGGGAGAAAATATCTGGCAAACTGGTATCGAGGAGAGGGAGAGAAATGGGAGAGAAATGAGAGGAGGGGGGTCTCCCCGCACAAAGAAAGAAGTGAGGTCTTTCTTGGGTCTTGGGTGGTACAGACGCTTTGTGCCTCAGTTTTCCATTGCTTTTCCACTCACCGCCCTGACCGCCAAGGACAAAAGGAACCCGGTGAACTGGACAGAGCAGTGTGAGACAGCGTTCCAGACTTTAAAGGAGTGCCTGTGCTCTTCACCTGTCCTCTGCATCCCTGATTTCACCAAGCGTTTCCTGGTCCAAGTGGACGCGTCAGGCAGTAGGTGTGGGTGCTGTTCTGGCACAAGGAAACCCTGGAGAGGAACGGCCCATTCTCTACCTGAGCAGATCATTGCTGCCGCGCGAAACCCGGTATTCTGTGGTGGAGAAGAAGGGTCTCGCCATCAAGTGGGCCTTGGAAAGTCTCAGATACTATCTCCTAGGTAGGGAGTTTGACCTTGAGATCGACCACCGGGCCCTCACCTGGATCAAACAGCGTGAAGGACAATAACGACCAGCTGACGAGATGGTACCTCTCGCTGCAGCCTTTCAAGTTCACATTTCGGCATCGAAGAGGCACAGCCAATGTGGTGGCAGATTACCTGTCCAGGTTGCCCAACCTTGGCAACTTTGGGGAGAGGGAGGATAGCTGACATTGTCACGGGTTCCCTTTTTACCACGAAATGATATGGCATAGTCAAGAATAGTATTTGTGAATTTATTCCCCAGAAGTGCAAAGACAAAATGGTGCAGAACAGAAAACAATGGATATTTACAGATAAGTGCAGCAATACAATAGATAGAAAAAAACCTTCTGTTAGCTCTGGAGCTAGTGCCTGCGGTGCACTCAGCTCCCTCCTGGAACAGACACCCCTTGAGGTGCTATGAGTCTCCTTTTTATAACAGGAGGTTCCTCCCCCAAAACAATCAACAGAAAATCAAATCAAATAATCTCTTCAAACAGAAACATTAAACTTTCATAAATAATACTATAAATTCATAAATATATTTCTACACAAATCTACGCCTATGTGTAGTGATTTAATGCAACAGAAAAAGAAAACAAATTAATTTCATGTCACTTGTGACGTCATACACGTGCGCCCAACCACTGACGTAATATAATCAAGCCCCCGGAAGACAAAATGGCGCCCAATTCAAGGCTATGGTGTGCATGGATCTATTATAATAACTGGAATAAGGCACGACCCTCTGTCCGCGATCCAAATTGAGTAGTGGCTGCTCCGCGGGACTGCAGCCTCAGGCACACCAACCATTTCAAACAGTTCGGCCTGTAAAATTACCGAAAGTGCGAAATTCTTTTTAGTCTAAAAATCACATTTTTAACGTCACGGCGAACATGTACGCACTCTGACCGCGCAGCACTCCTCGTGAACGATCATCAGTGTGTCGGACGAAAACCAAACAGAAGACAGTGGACGAGACAAACGATACACGTACATTGTTTTTCATGTCATTTCGCACGTTTTCACACATCATTCAATATGAAGTGTAAATGAACGATTACACAGTTCACACAAGCTAACACAAGCTAACACACAGCTAACGTTTAGCTACACAAAAAGAAGTATTCCTGAGTTCACGGCTCATGCTTTCTGCAAAGAAACCATTATTTTTCGCTTTACAACATGATACCTTTATATTTATAGATAGGTATAACAATTCATCATTATACATTTCGTAACCAGACCATTTCAAGACGGCAGACTCCAGAAGTCCGCGCTAATCTGTCCTCAGTCTTTCACGCATTCTGCGGTCGCCGTGCTCGTTCCCGACGCCAAAGCTACATGGCGATGTCGTCATAAAAAGGGGAGGCACTAGACTCCCTATTCAGGAAGTAACGCGGAAGTAGGGAACTTTTTTGGAGACATGCGCCAATGAGCACATGCCATAGGCTTGAATTGGGCGCCATTTTGTCTTCCGGGGGCTTGGTTGGCAGAAACATGGAGAGGACGGCGGTAAACAGGGCTAGTGCGTATTGTGCGTTTGAGACCGAGTTATGGCGAGAAGTATGGTTTAGCAGCAATCAAGTGTGCACCCGTGACTGCTACGATGGCTTTGGAGGGGACAAGGAACGGCTATTGGACAGGTAAGAGAAAACGCTGGTACAGGTGTGTGTGTGCGCGTGTGTATGTGTGTATTGGCGCCATGTCGCCTTGGCCTCCCCGCGCTAGCTGACGAAGCTACTTCGTCACAGAAGAAAAAAGGAGAGGGACTGGGGACGGGGTAATCCGATGTCTGAGGAGAAAAGATCTAGCAATCTGGTGATCGAGGAGAGAAAGGAGAGAAGAGGGGAGGGAGAGAAAGGAAAGGATGAGAGGGATGGGAATTGGGACCTGGCAATTCGATGCCCAAGGAGAAAGAGTGGGAACCTTTTTTTTTTTTCTTTTTTTCTTGAATATATTTTGTAATTCTTATTGTATTATTGTTATTAATGTATTTGTTCATTCATTTATTTGACATTTCCTTCGAGAGATGCCAGCTTCTACTGGATAACAATTGGAAGCCAGAGGGGCTAGCACAGGCTTGTCCAAACTACAGCCCGAGGACCAAAAGCGGCCCTCAGACCAATTTTTGTTGGCTCTCAGGCTTCTGGCTAAGTTGGTCCAAACAAACTAAAAGTAGTACTTTTTACTGTAAAAATTGAAACATTCAAAGCATTTTGATGTTATACCAAGCTAATGTTAATGTTCCAAGCCTTATTAAAAGTGTTGAGGTCATCAAAAAACTATGTCAAATGCAAAATTTGAAATGATTCACTTCATTGTTGGGTTGTGTGTAGTCCTCTGCTCCATAAAAGTTTCAGAATGTGGCCCTGGACTAGCAAATAAATTGAATGAATGAAACACTTGAAAGAAGTGATCGAGTCATTCAACAACACCTGGTGCCCCGGAGACATGCTTTTGGGGAGAGGTGATGGGCAGCCCGGTGCAGGAGAAACGAGACAATGGTGAAAGAAAGGAGCCACTGCGGCCCGCAAGAGTGGGCGGGGCGAAGAGCACTCCACTTCCTGGGAGCAGAGGAAGGCGGCAGGAACGAGAGTGAGTTATCGTGAATCGTGTTGGTCAAAGAGAAGTTTGAACAACGAGGTTTTGTTGACGGTGCGATGGAAACTAATGCCTTTATGCAGGTCTGGAGACCTGCTGCCGTCCATGCGGATGGTCAAATGTAGAGAGGAATGACGAGCGCGCACGGAGCGGACTTACTAAGCGAGGCCGTCGGGAGGGCCCGCTTTGAAGGCCTACGAATGCGGGAGGATCTGAATCCAGAACGGATCACCAGCAGGGGGTGATCAGTGGCGAGACACTGGTCTGCTGACTGGAGCCTGGCCTTTGAGCGTGGATGGAGCCCGGACAGTGAGCTACCGTACTAGTGTGAGTGAGACAAAGCAGACCCCGGGGGTCCACCCGGATAGACTCCTCAATGTGTGTCAACTGGATGCTGAAATAGTGTAGGTGCAGGAAGGGGTGTGAAAGGGGTGTGGTCCTGCTCCCAAACTTAAGATAACAGAGTTATCTTCATTAAGATGACCCATTAGTTGCATGAACGATAATACAAATACAAAATAAGACTCAGGTAACAGTTCACAGTAGTTCAAGATACATAACTGAAAACATAGATTAGTTAGTTAGTTAGTTAGTTAGTTATTTCAAACCTGCATATGACATAGTTTACAAAATAAGTTTCCAGCAATTATACATACGAAACTGCCTGGTTTGAAAACGGGGATGGTGGAAGCTTTCACATTTTAGAAGTCCAACCCCCCCACACAAATCCATTTAAAGATTATTACAGCAATAGTACAATACCTACAGCAGTACAACAACATAAAACAACATACAACAACACAAGACAAGCACAGGACCAGGACACTCACTAACCTCTACTCCCCTCCCCTCATCTACATGCTCACTGCAGAAGGCATCACTCACTCTCCTCCCAGTAGATTTTTTATTGCCTCTTTTTTAAACATTTGTTTAAACTGCATGATATTTAAGAAAGAAAAAAAAATCCTCAGTTAACCCATTCCACAACGTAACCCCCCATTCTGAAATACACATGGAGTTTAAAGTGGTTCTTACCTGTGGTTGACATACTGTAGTTTGTGGATGCATCTTAGAGTTGTGATGAGCGACATTATCTAAAAATAGATTTTGAATGTTAAATAGAAGAGAGGTTTGTGATTCCCTAAACATGATTTGAGCAGTAGTTTTGTAATCAATTGAATCATATCATTTTAATTAATCACTTTTAAGAAAAATCTGGTTGGTGTGATCATTGTAGGGATCCTTGTAGACAATTATAATTGCTCTTTTTTTGGAGAGTAATCAGAGGCAATAGATTTGTCTTATAATGGTTTCCCCAAACTTCTACACAGTAATTTAAGTACGGCATTATAAATGATTGATATAACAAGAGTAATGCATTTTGACTGAGTACATGACTGCATCTCTTCATGACACCAACACACTTAATCTAGAACTATACCCAAAAACAGTTATTTTGGGACTCTTTCAATAATTGAACAATCAATATTTAATCACACTGATATCTCAGTTTTACGGTGTCTGAATAGCATACGTTTTGTCTTCGTCAAATTTTGTAATAATTTATTTACATTAAACCAGTTTTGTAGTTTTTTTAAACTCATGAGTTATTAAGTCCAAAAGTTGCACCAGATTTTCCCCTGAAGTTATTATATTTATGTAATCAGCAAAGAGTACAAACTTCATCATTTTAGATCGGGGCTAGTCAACCTAATTTTCACGAGGGCCAAATATTTTGGAGGGCCAAGGCCTCTGGGCCGAAGCTGCACAACTACTGTAACAATATTTTAACGTCTCAAAAAATATCCCCAACAGTGTTTCAATTAATACAGTAAAATAACTACTGACAGATTTGATTTTTGTGAGGAATAACATATACAATGCTTTACCAACATTGCTTTACAAAATTCTAGAACTGAACCAGAATTAAATTAGGACTAGACACAATACAAATCAGGTCTGAATCAGGTATGAATCAGATCTGAACCAGATCTAAACCAGGTCTGAACCAGGACTAACCCAGAATCAAACAAGGACTAAACCAAATCCAAACCAGGTCTAGTACTAACCCAGAATTAAACCAGCAAACAAGATTTTTTAAAATATATTTGGAAGATGGGTTATGGGCCGGATTGAATCGCTTGGAGGGCCTGATTTGGCCCCCGGGCCTCATGCTGAATAGCCCTGTTTTAGATAGTTTACATAAATCATTAATATACAATAGGAAAAGTGTAGGCCCCAATATTGACCCTTGCAGGGCCCCACATGTAATATTTTCGACAACCCGATTTATATTGATCAATTTGAACAAACTTTTGCCAGTCTGCCAAATAGCTCTTCATCCAGTATCGTGGTACTCTTCTGATACCATAATTTTCTAGCTTTTGCATTATGATGTTGTGATGAATAGTGTTGAATGCCTTCTGTAATTTAATGAAAATTCCAATAATAAATGTATCCTTTTCAATGCCGTTAGGTATTTCTTCCATTAGCTCCATCAGGGCGAGTGAGGTTGAGCTGTTACGCCTAAACCCATATTGACACTCGGATAAAACATGATGTTTTTCAATGAAATTTTGTTTTCTTGACTCAAATAATTGTTCTAATATCCTAGAAAACTGTGGTGAAAGGGAAACAGGCCTATAGTTTGAGAAAAATGTTTGTCCCCTGATCTGAAGAGTGGGATGACTTTGGCTATTTTCATTTTGAATTGGAATCATCTGCTCTGAAATGATAAATTGCAAATATGTGCAAGTGGTTTTACAATTTCTTCTACAACACTCCTTGACCGATCTCATACTTATGTCATCTGCATCTCCTGATGTCTTATTGCATGTTCCTATGGTATCCAAGACCTAACTCTCACCAACAGGATTGAGAAACATTGAATTAGATTATTTTTTTCCAATTACGGTTTTCCATTGGCTGACTACAAGATGGCATTTTTTCAGCTAAGTTGGGTCCAACTTTATCAAAGAATTCATTAAAAACATCTACAATGTCTTCCTTTCCTCTCAATATATTGTTTTTCTCCACAAAATGCATGAACTATTCAAACCATTGCCAATGTTTGGAACGCTCCATATTCCTTGTATATTGTTTCTTTTATTTTTAAGTCGATTAGTACAGTAATCTTTTTTCACTTTTTCTCATAATACTGGTTCATTTATTTTTGTATTTGTAATATTTTAGTTCAGCTTCAATTGGTCTGGTTTCAAGGAACAACTTGTATACGTAATTTTTCTTTTTGCAAACGTTCAAAAATACTTTTGCAAAGTTTAATGAATATATCTAAAAATGTTTTGAGAGCTGCATTTACACCAGGTTCTTACATTAACAGTTTCCAAGTCATTCTTGAAATCTAATATTTCTGTTGTGGCAGAAATAATTGCGGCCCTTAACGGTTTTGAGGTCAGTATTGTAGAGTATAAAAATGACAAATGATCACTTATATAATTTGGTAAAAGGCCTCTAATTAGGCTACAGTTCAGAATGTTTGAAATTATATTGTCTATCACAGTAGCACTATGTGTTGTGATTCTAGTAGGTCTTGTGAATAATGGAAACAAGTTCATGCTAAACATTGTGTCAACAATTTCTGCTGTAAATTTGTGTTCCTTTGCCTTCAGTAAATCTATGTTGTAGTCACTCCATATTCTGACAATTTTTTTTGTTTCGGTAGAAAATGATCTTTCCATCCAATACTTAAATACTTTCATATCAGATCCTGGAGTCCTGTAAACGCAACTTACAAAAATGTTTTAATGTAGATACTCGACTGCAAACAACGTTTCGGGACAGGCAGGGACTCACTAGCTCTCTATGAGAACACGTTGAAAAATCTACTCAAAAAATTAAATTACCCCAAAAAAATATTCAGTCACTAAAACACGAGTACTTGTAATTAGTTACATTCCAACCCTCATAAAAATAATTGTGGCTGCACAATGGCAAAGTGTCAGCAAAGCAGTTTCACAGCAAGACGCCCGAAAAACCAAAAATATGTCCTTTCATGCAGATCTACCAAAGTGTAGCCAATTTTGGTTTAAGTTTGTATTATTACCCCAACAAAAACATCAAACGATTCAATCCACTTTACATTTTATTAGTCAACATTATTAAACACAGCAATATGTAGAACAAAACGTTGAACAATGTGCATTATATGTGGTCAACATTACCCATGACAAGTTCTCTAAATAGGTGACATTGTAGCGGGAACGTGTGTATAATCCGGCATGGTTTTTGGGCCTGAATTTATTTAGTTTAGTTCCATCTTCCTACTTCCAGCTCTTTTTGGTGCAGTGTGACAAGTCTTCCCCACTACGGAGTACATAATGAATTCATAATAGTTTTTAGGCTGTGGCAGGGCTGGCTTGGGCTTCAGATAATGTGAGACAGTGAAGATCTGCTATGGCTCTTTGATCCGGCCTGACTTCCCCTTTAACTTCTGCTGACACCGCACTCACAGAGGGCACTGAGAACGTGAGGCACCAAACGACTTTCACCTCACATGATCCACACACAGAGGAAACACTGTCTAATTTGCGTAAAGAGGAGACTTAAATGATTTGGACTTGTGACAGGAAAAAAGCTGAAAGTAACGGTGCACTCTTTGTGGCTAACTAGAAACACGCGCTGCAGATAGAGGGCGCTGTGAGCTCGGTTTTGCCCACAGTGAGACACTAGGGATGGATTCAAAGCAGGAAAGGGGAAGTTTGTATTGAGATATTTTTTGGTTTGTATGAAAGTGATAGGGCTGATCATTTGTCTTTTGTCATGAAGCTAACAGGATGCTGTCAGTTTCTTTTCTTTTTTTGTGAAGGTCACTTTATTCCGTCCTTAGTAACACATAGTTTCATATGTTGCAATGAAGTTACTTAAAAAAAATCAATCAAAACACATTATAATGAAATAAATGAAGCCACACAGCATTGATTGTTCCTTGGCATGCAGTATAATTGTGATTATTCAGGTCACAATATAATCGGCACACACAATCACTCAGAACCTCAAGTGGGAGTCCACCATCAGCTCCCTCATCAAGAAGGCCCAGCAGAGGATGTACTTCCTGCGACAGCTGAGGAAAGCCAAGCTGCCCCCCAGCGCCCAAGTGATGGTGATGTTTTACGACGGCCATCATTGAGTCCATCCTTCACCTCCTCCATCACCGCGTGGTACGCTGGAGCCACAGCCAGGACAAACAGAGACTACAGCGCATCGTGCTTCTGCTGAGAAGGTGATCGGCCTGCAGGACTTGTACGTCTCCAGGTCACTGGACGAGGCAGGTCGGATCACAGTGACCCTTCTCACCCTGGACATGGTCTCTCAATCCCTTGAACCACTCCCCTCAGGCAAGAGGCTCACCGGTCCATCCGGGACCAGAACCCTCCGCCACCAAGAACAGTTATCTTACTCATAAACACTTAACACCTGCCACTTTAACTATTATTCAATAAACCATTCATTTGCACTGCTATTAATAATATATTTTTTTCACTAATACAAACTGGTAAATTGCTGTCATATATATTCAGACCTAGGTCTATTGAATTATATTTGTAAAAAAAAAAAAAAAAGAAATGCATGCCCATTTTGAAATATTTTTGCTACTATTATTATTCCATTGTTGTATGTTGCCACCGTGAATTCTGTTTATCTGTTAAACTTTTTATAATCTGTATTATTTGTCTGTTCAGAAAGTTTAATTTCGTAAAGCTAAGGAATAGTAACATGATAGACAATAGGAATGAAGAAAAAGAGATTAAGAGATTAAGATTTCACAGCTTTTTAGTAACAGTCGCAATAATCATGAATAATTATTAAATCATGATGGGTTTTTTTCTCACAATTATAATAAGTAACATTAAAATTGGACACTGTGACATGCAAAACTTAAAATGTGTGTGTGATGTATGTGAGTTGAGTTACCACGCATACTTCTCCAGAGACCATCACACCTGTCAGGTCCCTCATGCTGAAAGATCAGCCAAGCTCAGTAAAAAAAGACAAAAAGAAAAAAGCACTAATAGATGCATGTCTCTTATTCCATTCATGGATTGGACAGCTACATTTTTAGTCATGTATTACAGTACTGAGAAACCTGATTTTGTGTGTATTCCATGGGGCTAATATCTATAAAATAATGCATAAAAGATGAAATGGGTTGTGTTGGATCAATCCTTCGTCATTGTCTGAAGAGTCTCTTACCATCATCGATTAGGTTCCTTATCAACATGATCTGCTCTATTGATTCTGTTGGTCACATTCAAATCAATGTCATCTTCATATTCAGTTTTACACCCCAAAATGTAACACAAAAAGCCGAGTTGTGGTCAGAAGTACCAGCATGATTATTGTACGTCTATCGCAGCATGTTTCTTAAATGTCTTCCGGTTCCTTACTGCGTTGTGTGTCCTTCATTTTGAGGCTATTCACAATAACCATCAAACACTGCTCGGGAAATGATGGAGTTTAAGAACCCAATAACACAATAAATGAGTTGGATCGTGTTTGAAAATGATGGGCAAATCCTTTTTTTGGCAGAAAAAAGCAATCTTCCTTTTGTTGGCACCAAATATCTCGCTTGAGCCCATACTAAACTATCAGAAGACCTTGCGGTGCCCTTGAAAAAAATAATTTCACCAAACACAAAGCAGTGCCGTTTTCGACAGATCCGGTTTTGAATGCATTTTATGGGACTGGACTCAGCCTTGACTTATTGTTTTGACCCGTGCACATATCCAAGCTTCAGACCAATGTATCAGAGACTTGGCCTTGCAAAGAGTTGAATTAGTGCACTTGGGGTGTCCAGACGTTCCTTGTGGTGGGGGGTCGCATTTAGCCCACAATGGAAAAACCCCCCCCTCCCCCAGCACTAGAAACCCGCCCCCCTCCCCCCGCGTCCCCCCATTTCTGGAGGGCCACAGTTTGTTCATCACAGTGAGCCAGTGAGTGCATTTAACAGGTTCCCTGACCCCAGTCACCACATATATGTTGAGTGTATGCTGCAAGAGGATATTTAAAACTGCAGGGAAAAGTACTACTTATCTGGTCAAATTCCCTAAGCCTGCTGAGGGCCAGCAAAAGGGGTAATGGGTCTGCTATACTTCTTGTCACCATGGAGGTTTTATTCCTTCGCCTGGAATGTTCCAAGAAACATTTATTAGTATTCATTCAGTTACATGTGGCTCATGGCTATAACAAAAAAACAAAACTAAAACAATTGGAAAAATCTGCCTTCTTACAGGGTTGCCTTGGTCGCCTCTCCACAGACCTGACTTGCAAATGGCCTCACCTGCTTATCTACAAGAGAATACATATGTGTAAGGATATAATAAAATATTTATTCTAGAAAAGCAATAAAACATGTTCACAGAGACTCGCGGTCCAGAAGAGCTATTGCAGTTTTTCTGTTATTGTGTCTGACATCCCTCTGTCTATAGAGCCATGCCCCCGTTTAACCCAATGAACAAAAAAACAAAATAAATAGCTATTCCAGAAAATATACACAACCCCTCTAATGGGACACTGAAAATTTCAAGGTAAATTCAACAAAATGTGACGCAGTGCGGGTATAACCAAATGATGGCTGTCAAACAGAATGTTGGAGTTGAACATACATTATACACCTTTTATATGAAGATCAAAGAGAGGATTAACTAACAATAAAACCAAAGCTGTCCGCATTTAGCGTGTATCATTAATAACGTCGCCATCCTTCAGAAAGCTCAGCAGCTTGGACAGTGTTTATTTTGTGGCCAAACTTAACTAGGACACTCTTAATTACAATCAAAAGTACTGACATCTTTTCCAATAAGCTCAACTTTCGAAGATTTCCTGACACCTCTGTTCATCACCTTGTCTCAAAAGATGACAGATCATCAGGAATTTCCTACCATAAAAGCACCGATTTCTCTCACATAAGGGACGGGGGATAAATGTTTTCAGATTTCAATATTTGTAGGTGATGTACCTGCTGTTTGAAGGCCGAAGGCACACAAATACAAGCGGCGGAAGTTCCATGTGTTTGACAGGATATGTAAAGATGTGGATTTTGTATTTTCTTTCAGCCAAAGGTTGTTATTGTCTATTCCTTACCTCCATATCACATTGCTTTTGATAAAATAACTGCAACTGTAAGTCTTTTCTTGTTATTTTAGGAATTGCCTTGCCTCCCTCTGATTCCATGAAATTCTCAGTATCATTTCTCATCAAACAACTTCAAGTTATGTTTCAGTATGTCATCTCTCATACATAGTTTTTAATAGTAGATTACTTTTAATTAAATGATTGATTTATGCAGAAAAATTCCAAATCCAAACCCTCTTTGATCTGTTCAAGAGTCTCCTTGAATATGATGTCATGGTGGGCTGGTAGAGAGGCTCTCACCTCCTGACCACTCACACTGTGCATCTATACTTAGGCTTTCCCTCGTCTCTGGGCCAAGGTCAGCCAGGATCCACACAGCAGTAAAACAGAACGAAAACCGTTTCTGCGTGGTAGCATCCTTCATCCTATGGGCGCGAGGTGAGAGGTCGCAGAGTCTGACTGGGCAGACATAAAGAAACAAGTGAACAACTCTTTATAGATACACTGTACACTGCCTATTATCTGAGGGCTAAAGGGCAGCAGACCTACTGTAAACATAGTATACTGTAGTGTAAAAAGTTTGTCTCATTTGCTAACCCAAGGTTACCCTCGAGTATGCGATCTTGTACGTACCCTCATCAATCTATCTGACCCACTATGCGTTCACTATTTGCCCCACCCGTACTTCCCCAGTTTCTGTGTAGGGTTGTACTTACATCTTCATAGGTTTCCACTATAGACCCACATTTTTCTCTCTCTTCCAAAAAGTGCTAAAGAACTGCAAAAAAATAAAAAAAATTCTGTGTGAATTCCTCCAAAATACGTAACATTCTGAATACCTAGAACAACTGCTCGAATCACAAGCATCCAACCAAGACTAAAATTCTAAAATTCTGAAGCTATATATTCAGGACCACTTTTATGTCCCACGCTGTTGACCTTCACACTGGAGCTGTGATTTTTATGTTTCCTTCTGCTCAGGAGTGCATAAAAGTTACAAGGTAAGTTTGCAAACCTTTTTACAAACAACAATAATAATCTGCGTGTCAGGCGAAAATAAAACTGACTTAATTTCAGAGTTCATTGAAGGCACATGTCCGGCACCAGTTTCTCGAAATGATGTTGTTCTCTTGCGTTTCAACGACACACAAATCACTGTGTTCACTGTGCATGCGCTGAGCTGCAAAGTTAAAGTGATTGGGAGGTAAGTATATTTGACTGCACATGGCAGAAGCTTAGCAGGGAACCTTGTTAGTACTGTAGCCTCTGGACATGAGACAAACTCAAAGGACAGGCAACAGAAGGTGGAACCGGTGAAAATATCCATTTAAAATATGCTGTTTGAAAGCAGCAGTCTGCTTTTTGTGAACACGTCCACGGGCCAGAATAACATTACACTACAAACAGGTTCCCAGAAGCAAGTCGAAGCTTGGGTCTCACTATTTCTCTGAAAATCTTTCTTCGCTCCAGAAAAGGGCTTTACTCTATGTGCAACATGGAAATACACTCAAGCGAGCCAATTTCCGTCTAACGGCAAGATCCACTCTCCAAAAGGTACAACACCAATAGAGATCCCTCTTTGCTTCAGCCATTACTGGCCTGCCTATTTCTTATTGATAACACTGTACAGAAAGTGTATCAACAAGCACTTATTATTACTTGTAACTGCATTATTTAAGAGCAACTGCTATTTGTTTCCCAACAAACAACTGTTGTATTATAGCTGTTCATTGCATCATCTTTCCCATTAATTCAAGCTAATGCTGAACTGGAAGTGTTTCATAAGGTTATCCCAGATCCCAGAACTGTGACAGGTCCAGTTTTTCTAAGGTGGTTGTGTCAGAAGTGCAAGTTCGACTGCCCTGATGGCTCTGCATTTGTGAAACAAGCTCCAGCGTGCTTTTAATGTTCTCATGTTACTACAAATGAACTCAAAAAGTGAGCACACTACATTATGCTCAGTCCACAAACAAACTTCATCGACAAAGAACAGATGCAGAGCACAAAAGACCTATACCAATAGCATTCATTAGAACAATGAACATATTTGAGTGCAAAGCATGTTTTGAGTACCTACTTCCACAATAGAAATTACTCAGTCAAGGCAAACACAGTGACCGAAAAATGAATGAATCGTTAAGTTCAGATTTCAATAGGCTTTTATGTGTGACCTGAAAGCTAAGATACAATGCCATTGTTTCTAGATTTTGTTGGAGTACAATATTATATACTAGTACCATTTAGAAATCATAAATCCTTTTTTCCCAGCACACATTTGTCCCGTAAGTCATATTGGCCTATGACATGGCCATCGTGACATAAGTGTCCTGTAGCTCGAGCTCACACAAGTCACTGTACATACAAAAAAACCTAAAGCCAATTCCTCCTTTAGACAGAGAGAACATGGTCATTGTCATCATTCTGACAATTTACTTCTTATCTCGTTAGCACTAGCATCATTAACGTGATAAACATGATTAATCCAAGGATTCTTGCCAAATTAGTGTGAAAGTTTTAGTACTAGACATTTGACGGCACCATTTTGTGCTAGAGCCTCACTGCAGCATGTTGGTGACTATGAGCTGTTAGTGTGGGCAAATGCTCATTATAGCAGCCTATGCAGACAGTGTGTGCTGAGAGAATGGACAGGTGGCAAGAAGCCTCTGGAATGCCATCTGTGGCACATTAGTGGCAAGCAGTCCCTCATTTGGCAAGTAACATTAAGAATTCAATGTAGCACGACTTCAATTCACCTTGTCCTTAAAATGTATTTGAAATCAAAAACATTTTTTTTTTTTAACGGCACTTTGCATTGCTTTTTTTCTTCTCTCTTATTTCTCAGCTCTAAAAGATAAAGAATGAGCGCAAAGATCAATCAATTTAGCATAGTGCACTGTGACAAAACATAGACACAAAGAACACCTCTTAATTAAGGAATTCAATTCGCTAAACCATGCGAGCAAATTGATTAAACTTACCAAGCGGCCAGAACCCAAAGCAATCAGATAAACAACCAAGAAAAGACCCATTCACGCAAACAGATGTAATTAGTTTTGTCCAGGGCTTGGCAGGCAGGTAATATTGAGTCCGATTCTGCACTGCTCATGAGGATATTTACTGGAGTGGGTCACAAGGCAGGCAAGGCATTGACCAGTTGCTTGTTTTTTTCATCCCACAGAACCAGTTTTTTTTTTTTACTTTACCATATCTGCGATCGATAGAAGTGATGAGTGGTTCTGTAATGATGTTTTTTACAACCCAGTCTACCTAATACTAAAATGTGTAAAAAGGTAAGAACAGTCTTGCCCCCCTCCAGTTGCAGAAAAAAGTGACTAGCCCTCTCTTGTCAGGGGGTGGAGAGTCCTTGCCCCAAAAGGAAGTTCAAATATCTCAGGGTCTTGTTCACAAGTGAGGAGGAAGGATGGAGCGTCAGATTGTCTAGGTGAGGGCACGTGAAGGTGTCGAAAGGCAAAGCTCTCAATTTACCACGTCAGTCTACGTTTCAACCCTCACCTTTGGTAATGACCGGAAGGATAAGAGTTGATACAAGCAGTTGAAATGAGTTCCCTCCACATGATGAAGAGCTCAGTCACAACAACAGGAGCTCAGAGTAGAGCCATTTCTCTTTCTTGTCACGCGAAGCCATCTTAGGTGGCTTTGTTCCAGGTGCCTCTTAGTAGGAGGAGGTCAGGTTATGTCTCTCTGTGACCTCAGGCAGGGAACGCCTCTGAAGGCTGGCGAGACGCCTATAGCTACAAGAAGTCTGATTTAAAAAAAAACTTTTGCAGACCTTCAAACTTTTCCTCACTAACCTAACACATTCCAAGCATTCTAATTATTCATTGCCAGAATTGAGTTTAGGCTTCACGCTACTGCTCATTAACAACTAGCATGTTAACAATGCACCAGCGTTACTTCCTGATTCGCATATGATATAAAACACTGCAGACAGCACAAAGTGAAGGAACGTAGGCATGTAAAGGGCTTGTTGACTGATCAGTATTTCCAGCTCAAGAGGGGTACTATGACAGGGCTGTGGAGGATTTAGTACCAGTCACGGAAAGACAGTCCCAAAGAATACACACAGATAAGCAAGCGAGGATGTACTCAAATATACACACGAGATTTAGCAGCAGAAGTTCAGTTTATAATGTACGGAACTACAGAGACATGTACCTAAGAACACACCATAAAAACCATTGATTGAGCCTAGTGATGGCACACAGAGAGGCAGAGATCAAAGCAGGATGCACTCAAAAATGACAAAGACCCTTCATGTGCACTTGATACCTCCAAGTTGCTAATGATGCAGTCATGATGGACAATAGAAAAGCACTCCAAGGTCACGGCGAGGGAGGTGGTAACTCTATCTGCTGGACTCTTCAGTGTTCAGACTAGTCCATTATGGGTGCCTAGTTTCTCCATCCACTCAGTCACAGTTCAAACTGTCAGGACAAATCTCTCTCACTCACATCTGCAGGTACACTGGATCTGTTGTAGAAAACTGAGACGTTAATGAGCAGAAATTCATCCTCTTTAATTTTGTCTTCCCAATGCTGGAGCTGGTCTTGATGTAGAATTTGCTTTTTTGCATTTTTGTACAGAATGTGCAGGTGTTGTTTGTTGCAGTTTAATAAGATACTCAATAAGCACGATAAAGATGAAAACAACATAGTTATTGAAACATGATAAATATAACTCTGAAAAAGGAATGAATGAACATAATAAATCAAACTTTGTTGATTTATTATGTTCATTCATTCCTTTTTCCAATCGGTTTTCTGGAGGGCCTCCAGTTTAAATTATAAATGGTAAGGACTTTTTTGTTGTCATTTTTTCTTTGAAACGTGATTTTGCAGATAGAAAGAACACGATGACTTTAGTTGAGTGTTGTGGCCCTTTTTCAGATCCAGAAAACACCACTTTCTGGCCAGCTAACCTAGACAAAGGCTAACAGGAAAACTGTCTCAGACTTCTTCAGTATCTGCATTTATACCATGTAAAGGGTTGGTTTTATACTGTATGGTGCAGGGTAGTTATGTAATTGTGGAACTGACGTCACCAGGTTTCTGCTATTCATTCCACTGCTTCAAAGGTCTTTGTGGTAGCGGAGAGAAAAATTAAAGAAAAAACAACCTAGAATTTACTTGTTTACAAAACATTCTTGCTAAACCTTGACTTGGAATGTCCTTGAAAGGCCCGTGCCCGGTATAGGCCCCAGGGTAATTAAAGCTGTTAAAACGCATGGGTTGTCCCTCATTCAAACCACCATACACATTACAATTTGTTCAACAACCTTGAACCTTAGTCTGTTTTTGTAAGATTAATGAAGGGTATTTTCCAGGACAAAACACATTGAAGTGAGGCTTTGAGTGAGATGCATTTGGATGACACAATTTGGAAAGTAGCTTAGCCCCCAAAACTCTGTCACATCATTTATCCTGCTGCAGCCTTGGACAAAGCTCTTTTATTGTACTGCTTGATTAAATTCTTGGCCTGCAATCCCACTGGGCACTTGACATTAGTCTTCCCTGTAGCACCAGCGCACCACAAAAATATGTGTAAGTGTCACGATACAATGAATGTATGCGGTCTGTAATGCCACATTCTCTCTGTAAAAGGGGGTAGGTTCATAAGGTCTGTGTCATAATAACGCTTCATGACATCCTTCACAGCCTCTGGGGGGACATCTGGTCCTTGGTTTATCGGACAGTGTTGCACATGTGATACTGTCATGGAGGGGCAGTAAAACACGCACGAGACAGATCGTGACAGATAGCTATTGCATGTTAATACGAGAAATGTGGTGTTACACACAAATTAAAAACACCTAAAACGAACTGTGTATAAATTAGAGTATTTCGTAAACACATTTCAAGCCAAAATGCATACATAAAAATCAAATAGACAAGGATATTTCACATTTGACGCGACACGGGTTTCTAATTTAAACAACACATTCATGAGTCCTCACTGCTCACATAAACCAGGCTTGGTCATGTTGTATTACTTGTTACTTGTTGACGTACTCATTTGTCATAATACTACAATTCATTTGAAATAATTCTCCTACCAGAAAATTGGCTAATGTACACAATCACAATTTTTACGATAGTTTGTTTGCTAATTTTTTATTTCCCATTCCTACGTGACATTTAAAGTGCAACATAATCTTTCCATTTACAATTGACCAAAACCAGTGTTAAACCAAAGATAGCAATGCATCTGTGTAGGACCAGAGTTTGGAAGAATAATTCAAATGTATTTTGTAACATATTCTGTTAGATTGTCAAATCAAAGTACTGTATTCTAAATACTTTCACATTGAGTTGCGTTATTAGAAGTTCTAGTGTAAAAAACGTGACATAGGATTAAAACTGCTTTAGTTTTGTTTCACTGTTTGTTATGCACTTGATATATTTTATCACTGATTAGAATCTTCAAAGTAAAAATAGACAAAAATCACACAAGCAAAGATTGTGTGCCGGAATGTATTTAAAATATATATATTTTGAAGTAACTATATTCCGAATTTCTACAGTTACTTACAGTGTTTTTTTATTCCGAATAAGTAATTTTTGTGCATGGACCATTTTCCCACATTGTTTTGGAGAGTTACGTGATTAACAGTAAATTAATTGCATTTAGTATGTGTAATTATAGAATGAATAGCGCCAACATTTCCCATGACAACATGTACAAATAATTATTCGGATTACAGGATTATTAATAGCCTAATGGACCCAGAGGCATAGCAGAGCCTGAAATGATCATGTGGACAATTTGTCTTCCATCTTCTGTGTCCTCTGTGTCATTCAAACCCTACTCTTTCTTAGACAAACACTATTCCTCTCTTAAACAAACCTTGCTGTTGGGACATGCTGAAAACAGTCACTGCAATTTATAATAAGTCACTTCAGAGCTACGCTATTGCGCAAGCACAGCGCGGAGGGGGAAATTGTACAAACAACCTGTGTTATCTGTCACCACGCGACCCAGTTCAAGTTCAAGAAGCTACTGTCAGGTACAATTGACTGCACCGCTGATATATTAGACCTTAATGGTAGCGGAAGAAAGGCACCCAGTAACGATTACCTTTGCTGGGCATGTGAAGGTCCCACTGAGGCCAGATTGCTAAAAGGAAACAAATGATTTTCCTGAAGCAGCATCTTCCAGCTCAAAAACAGACTTGTACTGAAACAGATACTGGAACATTAAAGCGAGTGATTTGATAGGATAGAGAGGACTTAAAGGGGTTTTATTTGGTAAAAGAAATGTTTGTTTGATACAGTATATCCCCTAAGGTTGGTCATTGTCAGCACACCACTTCAAAGACAAGAACAATGCCATGCTTTTTAAGAGAAGATCTTACCCAAAACGCTTTTATTTATTTTTATTTTTTTTTAGCATTTTATTTATTTTGTTAGTTTGCAACTATTTTGTTAGTATGCAACTCACATTGAAACAACAATCTGTGGAAGTGTTCATTCTGCACCTAAAAATGTTTAATTATTTCCTTTCATCAACTTCCATCCATAAACGTATACATTATAACTTCAAAGGCTGTTTTCTCAAAATGCATTTTCTCCCATAAGGACATAAAGGTTCCCCCCTAATGTAATATAAAATAAAGCAAAGAATTTAAACCTGATTTTATATTTTATTTTTTTCAGATTTATAGGTACCAAATATTGCATGTTTGGCCATTTTTACAAATAAAATACCTTATTTTTTTTATATGAAAACATTACATGATGAAAAACTTGTTTTACATTTTTTCTTACATTTATGTAAAAAATACTAAATAAGTTTCAAATTGATATTGCAAAATTTAGGATTAGTTCCCATTCAACTGCACTTACACAGTAGAATACAGCTGTTGGTAAACACAGCTCTGAGGAGCTGGAGGCACAGAGGTGAACTGGGCCAATAAACGTGCCCATATTGTTACGTTATGTGTACACCAGAAAAAACTGATAACTGGCCAAGTTCAAGTGAGATTTTTCAAAATGCACATAAACCCGGGAACTACGATTGTGGTGTCTTTATTAGAATCTCTGGAGAAGTACGTGTCTAGTTGTATTGATGCTGCATGTAACAGTGCAGTCCAATCATGCTCAAAGCAAACTAGGAGAGGCATTCAACTGCACCAGTAACAGTTAGTGCATTTTAGTACAGCAGAGATGACAAACAACTGTCCATTCACCGTGGACCAGCACATTTTTGGACCAGCAATCAGTTTTGTTTTGATTCGCTGCGTTAAAGTTAAAGTTAAAACTACTGGCGTTTCAGTGTCCTTTTTTGTGCAAATACATTTGTGAGCAATGCCTTTCCTAGTCTGGAAGTTCCATGTAAAATGTAAATGAGATGTTTCTTATTTCTATTTGAATAAAGTGTGGATATATGTATGATCGCCGTTTATATCAGTAATTATAAGTTTTCTTGCTAATGTTAAGGTTTATGGGGCAAAAACCTCTTAAAGAAAGCTAATATTCATGCAGCGCTAATTACAGCACTTGTGTGTATTTCTATGATGTTTTTGTGAGTTTAAATACATTGAGAAGATAGTGGGACCACAGCAGACTTGCCTCCTCTGGCTCATGTCCTTAGGAACGTCTTAAAATCATACAAAATTTGCACAGTGTAATCTTAGCTTTAATGCATCTCTCATCAAGCGCGTTGCCATGGAAATATTTAGGCATGTGATATCTAATTAACACAATAAAATGTCTAGAACTGGAGGTGCTGATTGAGCCATTTAAAGAAGTGGAGGCATGAGGGTGCAAGATTCTGTCCACACTTTGTGACCGGATAAAAATACTCATAACTTGAAGCGTGCCAGAGGAGCATTAATAACAGGCTTTAAAGAAGAAAAAAAGCATCTCGTCTCACTCACAATTCAATAAGATGTAAAAAAAAAAGAAAAAGAAAGCTGCAGATTAATGCTAAGAAGCCAGGACACATGCTAAAGGCGTTAGAGTGTGTAAAATGATATCCTCTTACATTGTATCACTGTAATCCCGCTATTATTGCCACCATTAGTCTAAATTATTGACTCACAACGACAAAACATTTGTGTTGGGCCCAGGCTGAGTGTAGACTTTTAATTTATATGTAAATGCACCCACGCCCTGTGTATTATTTGTCAAAACATCACAAATGAGATGTGTGCAATTTGGTTTGCAGTGATGATTACAATGGAGGCGTGAGAAAGATGACAAAGTTGAGAAGTAAGTTGGTGAGTTTGACGAGTTGACATGAAAACTTTAACAATTACTAAAGCACATTTTTTATTATGATTATGAATTTTTTTTCCCTTTGTGGAATTTGCATGATCTAGGTAGTTGTCTTCTTTCTCCTCCTCTAGTTTGAGTAATTATGTCCTGCATTCACGACTTGAGTGCATAGAAAATAACTGTTTTCACCTTATCTCTGCCCATTTCTCTGCACCAGATGAATATTCAAAAAATTCAGACTTCAGGTCATACATGTAGGGTTACAAAAAAGTAATGTGGTAATAAAACTATTACAAAAAAAAAACACATAAAGGAAAGTCTGAGGTTTGATACAATGAAGAGGTTTGCAGTTTTGAACAGGAAGTCAATGGACCTATTTCTATTTTCAAGCCGTTTTAGATAAATATTGCAAAAATATCAAATTGTCCAAGTATGTTATAGTTTATTACAAAATAGCTAAAAACTAGCATAATATGCCTCCTTTAAGCATACAAAGCAGGTAAATACTCCTTGCAGTCATCTTGAGATAATGATTCAAAATCCAAAGTATGGACGGCATTTTCCGGCAAGCGCTACGTTAAGTTGGACTTGTGGTACTGTTTATTTTTTTTGTTTTGTTAACAAAAGTGTAAGAAGGCAGACATTGAGCACCTACATTGAACTTGATTGATGCTTTGGATTTATTACTGTTAACATAAATACTACTACTAATAACAACAACAACAATTTGAATGTGGTACAAATTATTTGTATAATAATAATAATAATAATAATAATAATAATAATAATATAATAATAATTCATGTTAAAAGTAATTCATGTTAAAAGTAATTCATGTTAAAAGTAATTCATGTTAAAAGTAATAAAGATAATCTGAATGTGGTACACTCCTTGAACCGCCACCGTAACGTGAAGGAGGGGTTTGAGTGCCCAAATGATTCTAGGAGCTATGTTGTAGGGGGCTTCATGCCCCTTGTAGGGTCACCCAAGGCAAACAGGGCCTAGGTGATGGGTCAGACCAAGAGCAGTTCAGAAGCCCTTTATGGCTTTATGCCGTAAGGCCAGTCACGGCAAAGGCAAAGCACTCGATTTACCGGTCAGTCTGCATTCCAACCCTCACCTATGGTCATGAGCTTTGGGTAGTGACCGAAAGGACAAGATCGCGGATACAAGCGGTCGAAATGAGTTTCCTCCACAGGGTGGCTGGGCGCTCCCTTTGAGATAAGGTGAGGAGCTCTGTCATACTGGAGGGACTTGTCTATGGCTGTCCAGGGAACGCCTCGGGATCCCCCCGGAGAAGCTGGAGATGGTGTCTTGGGTGAGGGAAGTCTGGGAGCCCCTTCTTAGACTTCTGCCCCTGCGCTCCGGGAAGAAGATGCATGTGGTACAGATTTGCCATAATTCCAGAATAATATTTTTATGAGATTTCAGAAGGCTTTGTGTACTTGAAGTGTGTGCGATGTGATTCTATTTATCACCGATTCTTTATATAGACAAGCACCACTTGACAGAATTAAGTGAAATATTCAAAAGAAAACAAATGGTTGAATGTTAGTGAAAATAACAGATTTTCCCAGCTCCATTCATTTATTCAGTGGTAACTGCACATTTACACAGTGTGACCTTTAATCGAGTTGAGATGTTCTCTTTATTTTTAGACACAGGCAGACTTGACATTATCAGAGCTGTAATGACTTAAATTTTTAAATATGCTGTCTGATATTTACATTTCAGATATAGGCCAATTATATGACACACACATTCATCACAGTGACATGTATGGAAGCAATTCACAGAGAAATTAACAGTATAAATATTTGTATTATATTTTATTCTGCTAAAATGTATGTGTGAGCTTTTAGTATGGTCGGCTTGACAGCTGTGACAGATCTATCAGACTGATCACGCCTGTCTCCGCGGGGTGGTATTTAGAGAAGCGAGTCCCTTGTGTGAGCGAAGGAAAATGCTCCCTTGTCTCTGTTGATAGTCCCCTTCTGTGTTTAATAACCTTGCATATCCATCGGTTGTTCTTTTTATTCGTTTTTCTTGCCCTTTCCCGGTGACTGATGATTTCCTGTTTCAGAGTGGTGAGATATTGTAGATTTGTTGCCTTTTCTTTGGATTTTGATACCTGCCTGCCAGGTGTGGTCTGTGATCTGCCACATCCTGTCTAACTGGCCACGCCTTGGAACACTTCAGTCACTCAAGGCGGAAGTTTGATTGCCAAAACACATCAGGTATCTATTTTGCACTTTTGTCATGTTAGAAGAAAAATTTAAGTCATATTTCCAAAAATAAAAGAATACATGTATTTATCTAAATATATGTTATGGAACCTTATCTGTATAACCTTTTTTTTTTTTTTAATGTAATCATTTAGGATTATTAGTTTAATTGGATTTATGAATGTTTGCGCTGATTTTAGCATTTCAGTGATTAAGTCACTTTGTCTAACATTACGAACAGTTCTGAAATAAAAACAGGCAGATATATTTCTGTGAATCACATATTATAACTTTTGAGTCATATTCAATCTAATTATATATGGTTATAAATGGTCCTATATGCTATCTGTTTAAATAGTTCAGACAATGCTAATATTTAACACAGTTAAGGCTTACAATAGTCCAATAGGACTAATCTAATCTATATCCAGCTGCTACAAATCAAATTAAACATGGCTTATTATGTTTCGTATGAATCTATCTCTTCATATTATCACTGTGAACATAAACCAGTGAACGTAATTGACTTAAACAATCACGGCTTGTCCATTATGTTTTTTTTATTTTTTATTATTTTCTATTACATCGCTTGGATTCAATTATCCAGATACAGCCAAAGCAAAGAGACAGACAATATGAGAAATTCAGTTAAGGAAATAGGGAAATATTACAATTCAAACAACTTCAAACAATAATTCAGGATCAAATATAGCACCATCTTTAGGGTGAATTTTACGTGGGGGTGCGGATTTATCTTGGGGGGGTACAATAAAGGCATAAGCCTTTAGGCTTATATTTTACACATGTACAGTAAACTAAACTTCTGGACCAGTGTGACGAATCATAAGGTATATACCAAACAAAGAATACAAATTTTATGTTGCAGCATATGCAATCAGCTCAGCCTCACTTCACGTGCACTGACGCACACGCACTGACTCACATGCCCCAGCAACAGAAATAATAAACCTCGCTTCCTACATGTGAATAGAAAGTTACACATCTGGTAATGACCAATATGACTAATTCAACAGTAAATGTATATTATTTAACACACAGAATAGCGGACAAACCAAAGCACCAGTGCCGATGTTGCATACATTTCCTGCCGTGTGGCTCTTACATTATGATTTAATACACAAATAATAATGACGCTGCTGTCAGGCCCACTGCTTATGAAGTACATCAGCGCTCAACCAGACTTTACGCACACACACATGAACCCCAGTATCATAGGTGCATTATTTGTAAATCAGACATTGCAAGAACTAAAAGTGGCTTTGGGACTGGGGTTCAGACAAGGTCAAAACTATAGGAACACACACAGTAATGCCCCTGTAACCATTACACATCCTTACTACTGCCAATAATGCAGAGCATAAGAAGAAGACTGAATCGCGAACACAGAGGAAGGATACAAAAACAAAAGCTCACCACTGGCTAAAGTTAGACCACAGTGTTTTCATCCATGTCCATATCCTATTTTACATCACAATTCATTGACACCCAGTCCACAAAACATTGCTATTGATTCAGTTTGAAGTGTTCTTTTCAAAAGCATTAAGCAAATGTAGATCCTCACATCTTTACCCAAGTGTCCAAGGCACTCAGGTAAAGAGAGGGGCGGAGCTGTCAACCGATCACCACCTGGTGGTGAGTTGGAGCCGCTAGCGGCGGAGGAAGCCGGACGACTTTGGCAGGCCCAGCGGCATAGTGAGGGTCTGTTGGGAACGTCTTGCGGAAGCCCGCTGTCAGCAGGGTCTTCATTCACACGTCGGGGAGAGCCTCTCCTCAAATCCTGGGGGAGGCTGGGGACATTGAGTCCAGAGTGGACCATGTTCTCGACCTCCATTGTCCAGTGCGGCTGCTCGGAGCTGTGGTCGCAAGGTCTCAGGTGCCTGTTTGCGGAGGCAACCCCCGAACCCGGTGGTGGACACCAGAAGCAAGGGGATGCCCGTCAGGCGGAAGAAGGAGGCCTATCAGGCCTTCTTTGGCGTGTGGGACTCCTGAGGCCGTTGACGGGTATCGGCGGGCCAAGGCCGTGCACAGCTTGTGCTGTCACAGAGGCAAAACCCAGGCTGGGAGGAGTTCGGGGAGCCATGGAGGAGGACTATCGTCGGGGCCCCAAAGAAATTCTGGCAAACCGTCCTGCGCCTCGAGGGGGAAGCAGTGTTCCACCAACACCGTTTGCGGTACGACATGGAGAGGACCGGAGGGTGTGTTCAACTACAGAGGGATCATACACCTCAGTCCTCCTGGTAAGGTCTATTCCAGGGTATTGGAGAGGAGAATCAGACCGATAGTCGAACCTCGGATTCAGGAGCAGCAGAGTGGTTTTCGTCCTAGTCGTGGAACACTGGACCAAGCTCTATACTCTCCATCGGGTTGCTCAAGGGTTCATGGGAGTTTGCGCCAACCAGTCCACATGTGCTTTGTGGATCTGGAGAAGGCTTTCGACCGTGTCCCACGGGGTGCCCTTTGGGGGGGGCTGCGGGAGTACGGGGTCCGGGGCCCTTTGCTCAGGGCTGTCCGGTCCCTGTATGACCAGAGCAGGAGCTGTGTTTGCATTGCCGGCAGTAAGTCAGATCTGTTCCCAGTGCGTGTTGGACTCCACCAGGGCTGCCCTTTGTCACCGGTTCTGTTCATTGTTTTTTTATGGACAGAATTTCTAGGGGCAGTCAGGGGTCGGAGGGTGTCTGGTTTTGGGACCACAGGATCTTATCCCTGCTGTTTGCAGATGATGTTGTCCTGATGGCTCCATCAAACCTGGACCTGCAACATGCACTGGGACGGTTTGCAGCCAAGTGTGAAGCAGCTGGGATGAGAATCAGCACCTCCAAATCTGAGGCCATGGTTCTCAACCGGAAAAAGTGGCTTGGTCATCTCTCCGGGTGGGTGGGGAGTCCTTGCCCAAGTGGAAGAGTTTAAGTATCTCGGGGTCTTGTTCACGAGTGAGGGAAGGATGGAGCGTGAGATTGACAGGCGGAATCGGTGCAGGGTGCGCGGTCGCTGCATCGGACTGTTGTGGTAAAGAAAAAGAACGAGCTGAGTCGAAAGACAAAGCTCTCGATTTACCCGGTCAATCTACGTTCCTACCCTCACCTATGGTCATGAGCTTTGGGTAGTGACCGAAAGGACAAAGATCGTGGATACAAGCGGTGGAAATGAGTTTCCTCCGCAGGGTGGCTGGACGCTTCCTTAGAGATAGGGTGAGGAGCTCAGTCACACTGGAGGAGCTCGGAGTAGAGCTCCTGCTCCTCGACGTCGAGATAGCCAGCTGAGGTGGCTCGGGCATCTGTTCTGGATGCCTCCTGGATACCTCCCTAGAGAGGTGTTTCGGGCTGTCCCACCGGGAGGAGGCCTCGGGGAAGACCCAGGACACGCTGGAGGGACTATGTCTCCTGGCTGGCCTGGGAACGCCTCGGGATCCCCCCGGAGGAGTTGGAGGAAGTGTCTGGGGATAAGGAAGTCTGGGAGTCCCTGCTTAGACTGCTGCCCTCGCGACCCGGCCCCGGATAAAGCGGAAGAAGATGGAGATCCTCACATCCTCTACGCTGGAAGAGTCGGTGAAGCTGCTGCAGAGTATAGCTACAGTAAACTCACTTCCTGTACAGTTTGAGTTCTGTGTGTTAAGATTTAATCTGCACTATACTGCACCACATTTCCACAAGTGCAATTTTTAGATTGTTTTGAACAATTTGTCGTCACAGGAAACAGCTGATGTTAGGTGTGCTTGCTTTTTTAGTATGACTTTTGTTTAACATTTTAGTGTTCTGTCCCTTTTCTGCATGATTGTTTAGTCTTTGGTCCAAGGGCTCATATGAATCGTTTTAGATTCTCCTCATGTCTGTGGTCATTTTTTGCCACAAGTCTCAAAGACCTGTAATGTGTCAGCAATTTTACGGAGGATTCAGCGGTGTTCTGTCTCCTGCTGCTGCTGGAGTCACTCTTGAGAGACATTACACTTTTACCCAATCAGCGTCTAATGGTCTGTGGACCCCACGTTCAGTCCTAAACTGACTCATGGCAGATTGATCTGTGTCTCAGTCTGAATTGAGTTCTTCCCATGAATCAATCTGGGAAGTCTCTCATTGAAAGCCGTCAGGATTTTAAAATGCTTCAAGCTGATAGGTTGAAGTGTCACAACAGTGGAAGAAGCAGAAAAATCTAAATTGTGTTTAATCCAGTGTTCAGTCGTCTTTCTCATCCACAAATGTACAAAGCTTCATTGTGTGCAGTATTTTAAAAAAAAATATATATAAATATATATATATATTTCTCCTATACAGGCCGAAGCTGTCGGCGCTGCCATGTTAGTTTTGTTTCGGGTTGTTTTGATTTCCGCCCAAACCACAATGCTGCTCTGTGATTGGCTCCAGTCCTGTCTGCGGGCCCTAAATGCCATGTGATTGGCCCGTTTACCACTGGTGTGGACTGCAGGAGCCTAACAAGATGCATTCTCAAGAGTTTGTGAACTCACAAAAATCACGAGTCTAAGGAGGTTGCGCCAAATGGAAATGTCACAGCGGGGCCGAGAAGAGTAGACTAGAGCTAAGAAGGTACTGATGGAAAAGGGGCATAAGTGAGCATATGGTACTCAGAAAGGCCAAATTGCTTATTGCCAAACTGCACATCTGACTTAATTCTAAACATTGTAAAGGACATTTTATTATTTGGAGGGCGTTTTTAGGCATGTGTTGCACCGGAATGTCCATGCATTCTGTCACAAGTCACAAAATGATAGGAGGCCCTTCCGTGTACTTGCTCCCGGCATCATACCCATTCCCTGCTGCCCACACATTCGGTGATAGTCAAAAGGGCATATGCTAAAGACTTCGACAATATAATCTGCCCCACAATTATCACACAGAAGTACATCTGTGACAACAAGCCATTAAATTCACTCCAGTAGTAACCCCTGTGAGTCGACGCATTATAACTTCCATCAGCTTTACTCACTGCAATGCTGTCCTGCTCAGTTGAAGCCAAACCCACCTCCGTGAGACTGGGGTACATTTTTGGCCTAAAATTTTGTTTACCCTCAATTTAATCTTCAGGAACATGGTTTAGTGCAGGTTTGATTAGATTGAATAAAATAATAAAATAAAATAAATGTTTCAGGCATTAATGTACAACCATGCCCAAATACACTGACCAAAGTACACATTTTAAAATGTACATATGTTTTTATGACTTTTTAACATTTCATAGCACTCAAAACCTTCCCACGTTAACATTCTCAACATTCTCAATCTTACTGAAACTGGGATGCTTCTTTAATAGCATGCAACTCAGTGATTGACATCCTCCGACAATTACAAAATTACAATTACAATTACAAAACATATGGATCTGTCAATAAAGAAGTTGGAATTTTTTTCCATATTGACCCTAGGGGGCTTTTTGGCATTGAACCAAATACAGCACACTCCCAGTCCCCAAATCATCATAATTTTAAATTTGTCCTTTGCCATAACAAAAATAAGTCAACATAAATGTTATAAGCTTGCTATAAGATAAAATGGAAAACAATGAACAAACCTAGAGGCTTATCAATTCTAATGGAAAAGAATGTCACTTTTGATTCTTTTGCCTCTTTTCCATTAGCCCCTATTTAGCTCTGCTCTACTCGGCTCTGCGCATGTGACTGGTCCTGAAAACATCTCCGTTACAAATGGTGCTCAGTGGTGCTGTGTAGAACTGGGCATGGAAACAGCGCAACTGATTTGCCATTTAAAAAGTGGTCTGCTTGACAGACACGCTGCAATATCGTAACCATAAAACATCACAACTACAGCTAATAAAGACAAAATTACGGACACCGATGAGGGATGCAAAAATGGGGAATAGAAAAAAGGGCAACTAATTTTAGATTTTGATTTATTTTTTTAAAAGGGACATTACATATATTAATGAAGATACAATGTAAATATGCCAGAATTAGCCTAGTGGCTGCTTTCCATCTGTAGTCCCTAACAGCATATAACACAGCACATATGTTCAATACAAATGTCAACATTAGAGTTAAACAACACTTAATCAATGATTACAGACCTGGTTCCTCTTCAGCCTACTCTGTTACTCACCTCGTGAAGCTAACTATAGGACTAACTACTCCATGGCCTTCCATTTTCCTCCTCCTCCTTTCTATTACTCCAGTTTCTTTGCAAAAAAAAAGTTTCTCATCATCGTGCATTCAGCATTTACCTGCACTACCGCACCACGTTTTACAGACAATAATAACACAGTTTTGACTTGCATACAAACAAGAAGTGCAATGCTCTGTGAGTTGCTTTACTCTGGACAGGAAACAGGTGATGCTATGTTCACTAGCTTTGTTTGCACAATTTGTATTTTGTATCCTGGTAAAGTGCTATTTTTCGGCAAGATTGTTTAATCTTTGCTCTCGGATAAGAATATTATAAGATTCTCCTCATTTCTCTTGCTCTTGAGAAACATTACACTTTTACTCAGTCAGCATCTAACGGTCTGTGGACGTCTCGTTTAGTACCTGCTTGGAAATATACCACAGCACGTTGTGCCAAGTAGAGTAGAGCTGAGTAGGTACTAATGGGCAAGGGGCATTTGAGTTGTCTTCTTTGAAGGCAAAGTTGAAAACTTCACTATAAAAAAATACAACTTTGAAATGTTCATAAAAGTCTGTCAAAGTGAGAGTCTGCTGTTTATCCAGTCTAACGAGCTCACTCAGTCTCCAGAGACCTTGTGAGGTGTAAAAAAAAAGTTCAGTTATCTCTGAGCAAATAGCATACTGATACCTGGTATTGCAGTCTACTTTCAGGTATGAAGACGCTAAATACAACGGTGTAATTCCTCATTCGTCCAGGAGTGATCCAGCATAAAGACGTCAGTGTAGATATTGTAGTCAATATATACACTGCAGTTTTTCTTTTGTTACAGTAATTATCTTTCTTTTCTTTTTCTTTTCTTTTTAGGAACATTTTATTCATTAGCTTTGCTTACCATTCTAAAAATATTTTAAAGGGGAATGGCACAAATTGTGCTTTATTTTTGTCCTGTTGTATATTTTGCAGTAATATTAAGCCGATAACTACAAAGACACTATCTTTTTCTGTGTCTCGTCCAATGGCTGTTCCAGGCCTGTGGACTGTCCCTTACCTACTGGGACTCATGTCACCTCTCCTCCTCACTGAAATGGAGTTTGACTGGGCTGCTCCTGCCCTGGATACTCGGGGGACTGTATTAAAAAGGCATTGCGGCGATGTTGACAGGAATACATTTATCGGGATTGTGTCTGCTTTCAGAGAGGCGGCTGGAGCGGCGCTGGCTGCCACAGGTCGCTATTTGATCTGCATATCACCTGAACCGGATAGTCCCGCACCAGAGCACCTAAGGCACACACACACCCACACGCACGCACAAACATGTTTTTAAGATAAAATACATATACAAATAATCTCACTCTGCTTAAATTGTTTATTATGAATTCAATGAAAGAATGAAGGGCTGACCATAACAGAGCAGGGCAACAGCCTTTAGCTCCTTCGGTTTATTTTATTGCATTCATTTTTTATGTGCTTCTCTATTTGATGTGACTTAGTTTAGGAACGTGCTTGTCCAGTGACTTACAGAGACATGTCTATGTAGTTTTAAAATAGCTTGGTGTTTCTTATCCTGGTTTAGCTTTGCTACAATATTTTGATATAGAATCTATTTGTCCATGTTTTGAAATAGCAATTATTTGCACACGTACGTGTATGTACGACTCCTGGGACTCTCAGTTTTCCACATAGTAAGAAAAATAAATGGTCTGTGATGATTATGTCCATAGATTCCTTTCTTCTTTCTGTCATATTCCGTGATAAGAGGCAAAGTATATGGTTGAAGTACCAAAGTATCAAATTGTAGCTTTGGGACTGAGCAATATATAAGCAAGGCTTGTCATTATCTTTGTGCCTCAAGATGTACATTTGCAGGTAAAGAACTTTGTTCTTTATCTTTAGCAAACAGTTCAAACACAAGTTCTTTGAAGTCTGTAGTATTGGTGAGTTGAATAACAATTAAGTTTATTGTTATTGAGTTCTTAATAACCATACGTGTGGCACTATTTCTTGTGTTTTCTTTTGTTTAATTAATGTATCAAAAAGTACTCTAACCAGTAGACTAACCATGTCGCATGTATTGACGCTTGATGTATTTAGTGGCCTCATAAAGCAACACAGCACCAGTTAGGAGCCGTGACACATGTGAGCCTCTATTTCAATGTGAAAGCCCATCTGTTTTCAGCACCGTAATAATGGGAAGCGTGAAGTCTGTAACGGAAGGTGTGTGATGCTTGACAAAAGATAACTCATCTTGAGCATTTACACCTATACATTGTGAATAATTTATGGTTTTATTTGCTTATTCTGGTTGTACTGTTGTTTCAGAGTTTATTGTACATTCTTTTGGAAACTGTTTTTGGTCTTGTTTCATAATCTGACTTGCTGCGGTTCATTTAAATAAATATGTATACTGCTTTCCCCCATTGAGATGTTATTGCTTTGCCTGGAATGTTCCACAGTATGTACTTTAAGTTGTCCATCTTGCATGTGTTCGATTACACGTGTCCATGGAGACAAGCAGATGGCAGACCCCTCCACCTGAACATTACCCCGTGCACCCTTAAGTTTTAAAATACGTGTTTACATTGCCAAACAACATTCAGATGACTTTTGTGGATTTCATCTCTCCTTTGAACCTGCACGGTTGTATTATGGGAAACTCTGACTCTACTGTGACAGCCAGGTCATTACTGAGACATTATAAATCAAACATTTAGTCCACATTCATCTCCTGACTCTTTTGCATTTAGATAACCTCTTATGTCCAAGTCAAATAGTGGTGTTATTAACATCCTGAGCTCTAATGACAGAGGACGCCCCGTTAATGGAGGGAAATTGTGGTTTTCAGATCCCACTCTCGCCCTCTCCTCTAGATAACATTGTTTGAGAGATTAAAGCCTAGATTTTAATGGGACTCATTGAGCGTTTAGTTCAAAATTCTGTTATAGAGGAAGAGATGGAAAATCAAAACTATGACATGCTGTGGACTACATCCTTGACATTGGATTAAACTATATCTTCCAAAGTCTCCAGGCCATGCAACAGATATTAAAACCTTTACGACACTCTAACACAATCAACAATTACATTAACCTGTAAAAGCATAAAAACCTATCTTGATTATTGGACATGTTTGTGCCAAGTGGTTATGAAGTTTCTATGGGAAATTATCTTGAAACAATCATTAATTACAATCAGGTTTCACGTGAAGCTATGACCCGATCGAACCATTCAAATCGAATCCCTCAGAGGAAATGTTGGTGTTGCATTGTATGATCGCATGTTTATCCTGATCAATAGTACATCCTCTTTAGCAATATACTAATTATTCTGGTTCCAACCTACCCCCCTCACCATGGGTATCTGTCTGGCCCTGGTTCAAGTAACACCTGCAAAGAGACTTGACTTTGATTAGTGTCTCGTGTCAAAGTTCACATGCTCTTTGGGCCCACAGGGAGTATCATCTTAACCCGGCTGAATGGACTAGGGCAGGAGAAGTGTGGATTCAAGCTGTTTTTCCAAGGTAGGAAAAACAGGTGTGGGTTTGGGACTTCTCAACTCTTTTTTTTGTTGTTATTGTTCAGTTGTCGGGAAATATTATGCAGAAAAGTGAAATTAATTTATCGGAACTTTTCAAGAGCTCTTTAGAGACGCTTTAAAATCCAAGTAAGTCTGTTTTAATAGCAAGTGGTAAGATTGCAATGTTGTGTCAGGTGCATAATCTGGAAAACACTTGGTAGAACTTTAAATTTAGAAGGTACTTCCAGTTGTATTTCCAGTGGCAGTCCCAGTTGTTGGCGCTTAATTACTGGTGCTAGCAAACACTTCTGGAAACAGCATGAAAACACATTTGAACTGTTAGGACAAATCAGATGGCTACCAATCCAATGTGTACCGATAAATAAAATTACATTGCCAACTTGCTTACAACTGAAGGTAATAGAAACACTGATCTCTAACCCAAAACACCTGATGGGAAGGAGCCTTGAGTTAACATGTTTTGGTCTAGTCTGAGTCGGCAGAGTTAGTCCTGGCCTCTTCATGCCTGAGTGGATGGTGAATCTGATACTGCAGCTTTCCATAAATCCCCATGTGGTGAGTGTCTGGAGGTTACAGGGTCCTGTTTCCATGAGAACCACTCACAGATGGATAAGTAGCTCCGGAGCAGGTCCCAGCCCAGAGTTCTGGCACACCTGCTGTCCCTGCTGCTTCTACTGCTCTTGGAGACATTGGGACTAAATTTAGGCCAGGAGAAGATGACGAAGACCTACGTACATATTTTTGATACTACATTTCTAGGTTTTGCAATTGCCTCCAGATTAACCTGGATACACAAGACCCTTGGTGTTCTGTACAAAAGTAATGATTTCATACATGACCTATTGTGTAGAACTGTGGGGTGGCACCCTTTAAGACCTCAATGATATAAGTTTTATTACAGAAACGATCAATAAAGTTACAATATGTACAAATGTATTATTTGTTGAATCAAATGTGATGAAATTTTAAGATCTTGCCGTTTATCTCGAACATCAAAAAACACTGATAAAACATTGATAAACACATGCATGTACATTGTAACTGTACACCTAATCTTGATTATAAAGTGCTTCAAATACTGTTTAAGGTTAAATTAAAAACTAGGTGTTCAAAATACTTTAAAGGACAAACATTATGCATTTTTTTTTTTTATTGTCATTGGCCTTTAAACTTGTTCTTGAGTACCTTTTCTTGCATCTCATGTAAAAAAAACAACAGCAGATAATAAAATTATAATTAAAAGATAAATAACAATTATTACTTCGTGGCCTTCCCACACTAGGACTACTGGCTGTAGAGGGAATTACAGTGATAAGATAAACAAATGCTATCTTTCCTTTTACATGCTAATGTAGCCACACAGTTGTAATGATCGTGATTTAACCGCAGAAAGAGTTTGGTGTAGACTTGAAACATCACCGCAGATCTCGGAGCCATGTCTTTTAAATGGAAGGACATATTGGGCACACAAGCATTTTGCTTCGCTTGTTTTGGTCACATAAAATATATCTAATGATGTGTGCTGAAATTATACAACTGAAAAAACTGAACTGAACTACACGTCACTACACATGTGATTCCTGTTTCATAACCTAAATTTCTGTGCTAGAAAAAAACTTCTGCTTAAGGTTGTTTCTCTCCCTCTTTCTCCCCCCTCTCTCTCTTTCTCTCTCGTTCTCTCTTTCTTTCTTTCTTTCTTTCTTTCTCTCTCATTCTCTCTCTCTCTTTCTCTCTCTTTCTCTCTCGTTTTCTCTCACTCTTGTTCTCTCTCTCTCTCTTTTTCTCGCTCTCATTTATAAAGTTGTATTCGTTTTTCCTTGTTTTCTCACTGTGCATTTTTTTTTTTTTGCTGCTTCAAATATACCAACCAGATCAGGCTTGTTCCATGTCTCCATGGAGACGATAGAAAGCCCATATGTGGTTTATCCACATATTATCAATTAATATCTGCAGGTACACAACACAGTCTCAATGACCTTTGATCGGCTTTATCTTTTAATATCTGAAGATGTGTCTCAGACTGAGCTTTGCATTGTAGAGAAACTTGTCAAAGGCGTCAGTAAAAATCTGGAGAAATTATTCAAAAAGGAAAAAAGGCACTGGTTTGTTGTCAGGTAGTCAGGAGTGGTGCTTGTTTCATGATTTACAGCTATAACAGAAATGCTAACTACTACCACAGTGACAATGCTGCTCTCCAAGATTTGAATCCATTGGTTGCATTCAAAATGTTATGTAATTTGATAATAATTCCCGATTGAGGGACAAATGTTTAACCTGCCCTCCACTTAATTGGAAAATATAGGCATTTTGAACCCAACCAGAATAAACCTAATGAAAGTCACAAATTTCAGCGACAAATCCTCGTATCCAAAGCATCCATGCTCTGTGAAGCTTAGCTTCTACATGAGTGTTGGATAGGGGAGGGGCAGGTCTGTGTCACTGGTGCTGGTTTGGCTGCTGAAGCCTGGCAACCCTGAACCCAACCAAGTCAAAGTTGTACTTAAAATGGTTTGTCACATATAGTTGTTGTTGTCGTCGTCGTTGTTGTTGTTGTCGTGGTCGTTATCGTCGTCGTCCTTGTTGTTTCTATCTAATAATAAATATGGTTTGTGATCTATGACATTGTGGCATAGATTACAGTTTGCTATGGATAACCAACCTAACCCACTTGAAACCACAGGGGTGAATTATAAAGTTAGATAGACCCAGACTACTTTTTAAACTAATGATAGTCTGTTTGTTCAGCATGCAATATTGAACTTTTGTGTCTTTGTTAAAGGCTGCCGGTGCTGAAGGGACAGGCCATGCCTCCTCATCTGGCACTCTGATTAGTGGAGCTGGATCAGGGCGCTGTTGTCATGACGATAACTACACTTGTACCCATTCACTAGGCGTAGCCACATGAGCCATGGCAAAAATGTATTTTATTTGCAGTGGTAGAAATCAGTGGTAGAAGTACTGTACTTAAGTTCAAGTTTTAGGCACAGTATATGTACTTGTACGGTAAGTACATTTAACAGTAGATACGTTTTACTTTTACTTCACTACTTTGAGAGCAGGTAACTGTACTTTCTAATACACTGCATTTTTTAACTGGACTGCAAAGTAGAAAGTACTTTCCATATGGTATGATGGATTCTTTTTGCTTGGCTTTGAGCAAACTAAAATATATTCCTAAAAATTCCAAAATGTCTTTCATTCATTCATTTTCTACCGCTTGTTCCCGTTCGGGGTCGCGGGTGACTGGAGCCTATCCCAGTGCCTTTGGGCCTTAGGCGGGGTACACCCTGGACAGTGGCCAACTCGTCGCAGGGTTCTTTGAATGTCTTCTATTATTTAAAGATCAGTACCGTTACTTATCAAAATCATTACATTCAACACTTTAACAGTTCTCAAATCTATGTGAAATCTTTTTACTTTTTACATTTCCCCCCCCTTTTCTCATGTATCTGTACTTTTACTTAAGCAACGTCTTGTATCACTGTTTATTTGGAAGGATTTATTCCTATAAAAACCTCCACTCAGGGTATGAGCTAGTTTTGAGCCCTAATGTCTCCCATTGAGAGCGAGCAAGCCTCAGCATGAATCACATTTTATCAGTGCAGCGTATTTGCCTGGAAATCATTCACCAATATAATTACGGATCGACAAAAAGCAATTTGTACAGTTTCTGCATTGAGCTTAATCAATATGCAGCGGCCATCTTTCCTTCAACAATAAGGTCTTAGGGTTGTTCGCTGTCTGGACTCACATAACCACACAAGATTGTGTTTATATTTTCTTCTGCTTTATTTATTTCTGCTTTTCCATTGAAGCGACTTTGCCTTCAACTCAATACTCTGCTCCCTAAGTGGGGCTTACCAAATCAATCTTACATCTCAGCCGTAGATTAAAAGGCTGCAGGGTAGCAGCCTGGAAAAGCTCTGGTAGGTGGCTGTCATGTCAAAAGGTGCTCACATGACATCTTCGTGCATTTTTGTGATTCAGGTAATACGTAGAACACTGCGAATGGGGGACTACCTGTATCTTAATATACATTTTTCATGAACATTTGGGACATGTCTAAAACGAATTGATCTGTGATTTCCTAAGTTAGCGACACAGTTTTCCTGTTTTCTTGCAAATAAAAATGACCATTGCAGAATTGCTTGTATGAAAAAGCACTGACTTAGAGACTAGACACAATTGCCATGAGACGAGTCGAGAGATTGGGTTCACAAGAAGCAGACAAGATGAGATTTTGGCATATTTTATAACAAATTCAGGTCACAATTTTGGCCACACATTTAATATTTTTCATTTATTGTAGCACTGCTTTTTGGAACTACAACTTCTCAAGAGGTGTAATTTACCGCTTTGTTTTATTTTCAGAAATCAGAAACCGTTTTATTGCCATTCTCAGTAAACAAAATTCACAAACTAGGAACATCCTTCAGTGGTATGGTGCAGCATCAAACAATGAATAATAATGATAATTGATAGACTAGATAATAGATTATAATAAATTATGATGATAAATAAAATTATAATAGAAGAAAGATGAGATCGGCTTAAATACAAAATATATAGAGCAACATCAGCACACTATGGCATAAGAACATAAGAACACATCCCATATGCTCTGTGTTTGGATTTTTCCTCATATGCAGTGTGTAATATTGCAGACTATAAACACGACAATGTTGGTTTGCAGCAGAAAATATTGCATCAAGAACATGTTTCAATTATCTTGTGTTCACTACTGCTCGTTATGTCCCAACATTATAATTATTAAGTGCTTATTTGAAATACTTGTATCCAATAACCTTCTGCTTTACTCCACTGAGTCGCATACTTTATTGTTACTGTGAAATGAGGCAGCCTTGAGTTCTGTTTGCTTCAGTTTATGTATTTGGCACAATGCTGTTTTTTATGATAATTACACTTTAAGGAAACAAATAGCCCTCTAAACTCCTCTGTTGAGAAGTTTTTATTGAAGTTTTCTATTTTATGGGAGAACATTATTGGGTGTTTTGCAGGAAATGGTTACCCATTTATTATAATAACTTCTCATATACGTGGCACTCATATGACAAGTTGCAAAAGAGACACAAATAAACTAATTACAGAGGAATAACTAGCAATATAACTCTATATTTTACATGGCCCTGAGTGTTTTGTGGTATATACAATTAGATTTCAAGGCAGTGCAAATGAAAGGGCTGAAAGTGATTGATAACACAGCCGACAAGTAAACATCAATCATCACAGAGGAGTTTGTTCCAGGATGGCTTGTGTGGTTTGAAAATGTCCAATTATGTGGAATTATCAACTGGTCAAATGAACACCTATCAATACATTGTACACCCTTTAGCTTTATGGATTTTGTTGTTGTTGAAAAATTCTATATAAATGACTTACTAAGCATTGCAAGAACATGGAATAAAATGAATCGTGTGACTAAAATCATTAAAGGTATTACAAACATAACTTTCATGCCATTGTTCCAAATATTCTGACATACAAAATTGCTAATGTTGGCAGTGCAAAAGTGTGGTGTGTTGCTAAGCTCTGAGGTTTGACCTGTCATGGTGGTGTCTGAGAGTAACAAGCGAGAAAAGACAGGAGACCAATTCTCTTTTCACCTTTGGCTGTAATAAATGTTAATGCCCCTTTCAGAGCCACTTGGACATGCATGACCTTCATGGTTTTGTGGTGTGGCGAAAGACTAGATGCACAGACCACCACTGTTCCTGCTTTGTGCAATGCCAGTTCAGCACACTTTGTGAAAACTTGATTGTTTGAAGCGTTGAGGCAAACTGAAAAGAACAAAGAATGAAAGAAAATGTCCCAGACTCAGGTGAGACCACGTGATTACACCACTTAGAAAGACCTGATACCACATATTCAAGAGGGAACCAGTCTGCACGATACAATTTGAATAAAGAAGTCAAGAGACCTCATTATTTCAACTAAAATATTAAAATGTGATAAATATTTGATGCTTTAGACAGGCATGCATGCAAAACAGTTTACACAGAACAAAATGTTTATATATGAACTTGAAGTACCATAAGTTTTTAGCCACTTGGTCATTAACTGTATCCACCTGAAACAGAGTTCAGTAAAAATAATAGCTCATTAAAAAAATTAAATATCTATTAAAATCAATGAACTGATCCTGCTACAGATCTTCACTGCATAATCCACTGGAGGTAATTAGAGTCATTATGTGTAAACGATGGAGGTCTTTGGTTAATTAGGGGAAGTAGAACAATGGATACTCAATAACCTTCATCAAAGACAAAAAAATATGTATTTCTTTTGTAGAGGGTCATCTATGTGTGTTAATGTGTGTTGTTATCTTACTCAGGGTCTGTAATATTCCTGTGCATTGCTTAGTAAAGATGGTCTCCACAGAAGGCAACAGAGCTATGCTTCAAAAGAAACTTCTTTTGGTTGTGGTTTGAATAGTATGTGCTATTGTAAGTGTAAAATCCTGGAGTATTCAATTTAATCTGAAGACAAATCCATCTATATTCAAAATTATATTTACTGTATCAAACTGAGCAGTAAGTTACTTAAAATGTTGTGTTCAAGGGGAAAAAAGCATATCATTTTAACTATGGGAATATTTAGTGACCTATTGTAAAATAGGAGTTAGTAGGTGTGAAAGCAAACGATGAGGGATTTTGTGGACTTAAAACTGCCTTTAATTTTTTCCTCTGGAACCTTTATACTAACCGCAGACTTTATACTATTCTGACAAAATCTTTTATTACACCATCAAACAGAGTTGTCAAGAAGCGTGCACTCACCCATTCAAGCCTCCCAATAACTGTAATGCCTTAATGATACAGCCAGTCACTTCCTGATTAATTACTTGGAAGACAATTTAACTCAACCTGTCCTTCGCAGCAGGGGATTCAAGACACTAAATCCAACTGAGCCATGTTCCTTGCATATATTGTTAAGACAGGTCACGGTTGGATAACGGTGGAGTAAAGCCTCTTCTTCAGCCTGATTAGTTCTGCTCCAGAAAACCGGAGAGTGGTGAGCTAATTGTGACTATAAACCTATGGACCCTGGCTTCTCAGAGGCTAACAGAACCAATCGATGAGCCACAAACCTGGTACATGACTTGCATATCCATAATGGGCAATACAGGAAAGATTTGGTGAAAAGTAGTCACTAAAATTCTTCTAATCTTCTAATATAATTTCAGTGTGGTAAATGTTACTTTTCTCAAAAACATGCAGTCGCCTCTCCACACATCTGACCTGGTGATGGCACACGCTTGTCTCCATTGGGATTGATAAATGTAATGCCCTATTGTGGAGCATTCCAGGCAGAGCAATAGATAGTTGTGTTTGTAAACACAATTTGGAGGTAAAAGTGAAGTGGAACATATTGCAATTTCAACTGAGAAACTTGGACTAACCTCAAAATATCCCAAATATGAATAATCAAGGTGGTTTTGGCAAAGTGAAACCACTCAGATACAAGTGAGTGATATCAGAGCCTGGTTTTAGGATATTTACTTTTGTATTCTACAGTATTATAACAGATTATGGCAGACACATGCCTATTTTGATGATGGCAAAATCCAAATTTTTAGGTTGTACAGGACAAATATTTTAACTACATGAATGTTGACCCTACAATAAATTTGACCAAAAATGGGAATTGTGAAGCTCAAATAAATTTTTGTTGGCTAGAAAATAATATTTTTGCGTTCCTTTATAACAGAAAAGTTAACTGACTGACATTTCTACCCTGGAAATTCAAACTTTTATTTTGTTGTTGTAAAGACTTAAAATCATTGGCATTTAGATCTGAATCCAGTTACACAGTGAAAATGTTATACAATCTAGTATAGTAGTGTATAGTAGTGTATTCTATCCAATGCAGTGAAGAAAGTTGTAAAGAGCGGTACATAGGGGAGACTAACACAGCCACTTCACAAGAGGCTTTATCAACACAGAAACGACACGCAAGTTCAGGACCCCAGAGCGCTGTGCATCTTCATCTTAAAGCCACAAACCACTCTATTGAAGACAGTGAGGTGGAGATTCTGAGCAGGAGAAAAGATG
The DNA here is from genome assembly GCA_015082035.1 of Chaenogobius annularis. Taxonomy (NCBI): domain Eukaryota; kingdom Metazoa; phylum Chordata; class Actinopteri; order Gobiiformes; family Gobiidae; genus Chaenogobius; species Chaenogobius annularis. Next base: position 730,065 of record BJKM01000004.1, on the reverse strand, counting down.
GTTTGAAAGAGGAGTTGAGGAGCAATAGTTTTATTAAAGGAAGGCAATCTTTGTTAAAAAAGAGAATCCTTCATTAAATCGTAATGGAGGTTTAAGATTCAACCTTCCAGTTGTTTATAATGGTCTGCTGAAACCCTGGAGACGCCCTGGGCATTCGGATGCTAAATAGGCACTCAAGGTGAGGCAGGGAACAATAGAACAATAGGCCCATCCCAGTTTCAATGGGCCATTAGCAGGAGGTCCCGCCCTGTGGGCAGGGCTCTCACAGAGTAGGATATAAACAAGAGTTCTCAGACTTGTTTCTCTGATTGAGAATGACTCTTGGATGAGAGTTGAAACGTTTTGTTTTTTCTAAAACAGAGTCCAGATGACTCCAACTGAATCTTTTTCTACAAGTTATACAATCTACTTTTCCTTCCACTTTGCTTTAAATTGCAGAATTTGAACATTCTGGTGACATGACAATTGAAGGATCTACAATATCCCATCCATCAGTAAAGTTACCCTACCTTTAACTTTCTTAGAGACTGTATTTACAGTTGTGTTCATTCACCAGTGCGTCTACAACTCCTCTTTCACTTCCATTCACACATATACACACGAGTAATGTTGGTGTTGCACAATGCCAGATGAAGGGATTAACCAGTAACCTTTCAGATTACTGTAAAAAAAAAAAGAAAAAAAAAAGTGACCTTCCCAAGAGATACTGTACATCAGCTTTATACTTATTAGTCCAAATTGGGCTGTCTAGCTGCAATTTTTCCTAAAAAGAGAGTAGAATTATTACCGGGTTAGGCCCTTGGGAAGTTCTGCAAGAGAACAGCCTCCAACCTTGAACATTCCTATTTTACGCATTAAAGGTTTTCTCCATTGGTAACTATATTCAGATTTTGCTCTTGAACTATGCCCAAACTCATTTGCTTTTTGGAGCATTTCATGAGCCCACTGTACAGACCATGTAAACTTTACTCATTTAGTTTGAATGTGCTGTATTTACTAGTTTTATCACACTGTAATATCTAACATCATGTTAGGGCCTCTCTGAAACCTGTGTGTGACGGCTGTATGTCTTTCTATTTCTAATCTCTTTGATTAGTTCGATCAACTATTCAGTATATCTACAGTATATCAGGAGGAACTGTTTAGGGTGATTTAATACTGTGTTTGTGGTAGTACTATTCATGAAGACCTCTAGAGTCAGGGGAAATAAGGATGTCTGTGGGGTCTACACTACACATTAGACTGGCCCCACCGACATCCAGAAATCACTCACTCACACTCTCATTCTTACGAGGCAAGGTGGGTGACGTGTTTACAATCTGGCATACCCGACCCCAGGAGCTCCGGGCTATAAGGCGCAGTAAGCGAAACAAAACAGTCGGATAAGTCAGTCAGTTGAACTTTATTTAACGCGTTCAGTTCATTCAGCTCAACATTGTTACAACACAACACAAAACAACAGTCTGATACCGCTACAACAACAAACGTTAGAGCATTCACATTAACTCTCAAAAACACGTAAACACAATACACTCACTTTTTCAGTTCATTCCTCATCCACAAATCCCTCTCCATTTTCAGTGTCCGAGTTTAACAGTTGGGCGATTACGGCATCCAGCATCCCCGGATCCATCGTGTCATTATCCGAGTCAGTGTCGTTGCTGTTACCTGGCAGTTCAGTGATGATTGCGTCCTTTGTGAAAGCTCGGACCACAGTTGAGACTGATGCTTTAGCCCAGGCATCCACAATCCATTGGCAGATAGTAGCGTAAATCACCCGGCGTTGTTTCCCAGTTTTGGTGAATGTGTGTTCACCTTCTCCCACACAGCTCGCAGTTTAACTTTGAACGCCCTGTTGATGCCAAAATCTAGCGGCTGGAGTTCTTTTGTTAATCCACCGGGAATAATGGCAAACACCGAATTAGTTTGCTTCACTTGGTTTTTGACTGAGATTGGCGCGCATGGCGTCGCAGATCAGTAGGGACGTAGATTTGTGGAAAAAGCCATCCTGACTCTTGACGTAGATTTCTCTCAGCCCCTCACTCATCTTTTCCTCATCCATCCTGCCCTTCGGGTTAGCTTTGATGATGACGCCGGCTGGAAACCTCTTGAAAATGACCAAGGGTGGAAGTTTCTGGCCATTGGCCTGGCAACAGAGAACTACAGTGAAAGATGGCTTCCCGTTCCCTGTGGTGCGTCTAGACACCGTTCTGGTCCCCGTTTTCTCCACAGAGCGGCTCACTGGGATATCAAAGGTGAGGGGAACCTCGTCCATGTTGGTGATGTGCTCTGGCCGGATCTTCTTTTCAGTGGTTTTGTTTTTGCAGTAGGCGCGGAAAGCGGCCAGTTTTTCTTGGTAATCTGTTGGCAGTTGCTGCGAGACGGTAGTTCGTGTGCGGATGGAGAGATTACGTCTTTTCATAAAACGAAAGCACCAAGAAGAACCGCCTCGAAAGTCATTGATATTCATGTCCCGTGCTAACGCTGTTGCCTTCAGTCGAATAGAGACTGTAGAGACGCTTCTACTTGCTGCTCTCTGGTCGATAACCCACTCTTCAATGTTGTCCTCTAACTGTGGCCATCTCACTTTGTTCCCTCGGAAACTTTGTGTGGTCTTCTTTACTTGGCGCAGATCATCTTCTTGGTTCCTCCACTTCCGTATCATTGATTCATCAATGTTGAATTCTCTCGCAGCTGCTCTTTTCCCATGTTCTACTGCGTGACTGATAGCCTTAAATCTGAAGTCCTCGTCATAAGCGTTTCTCTTTATAGGTGCCATTTTGGGGTACGTATCACTCCGCGGTGCACCCGGCTACGGTAGCCTTAATGTTATTTACATTTTTGCAGAGCGCTGTGAGCGCCGTGTACCACACAATATCGTTTCAAGATCACCACAACCAGAATTAATCCATATATATGGCGCACTGGATTATACGGCACACTGTCGTTGTTTGAGAAAATTAAAGACTTTTAAGTGCGCCCTATAGTCCGGAAAATACGGTACTTGCTTTTTTACTCAATCTAATTTTAATTTAATTTACTCACTGGTATTTAACCCTTTGAAACAGGCCGAAATCTACCCCCTGCCTGGAATTTTCCTGGGGTTTAAAGGCTCAATTTTACCCAGGTATATTCTGGTCCTGGCCAATTCCTACCTCCTACCTACCGCCAATTCCTACCTCCCAGATTAGATTTCCATGATAATGTTTTTTTTCTGGGTTTTTGGTTTGGTCTTGTTAAATTATTGCTGTAATCAGGGCTGTCATAACTGAACCTAGGATAAAAGCTGACGTACTGAGGACGCATCAGCAGCTCATATGGGTTCATTGCTTTATAAATGTGACCATTTATTTACTACTGGTATAACCTACGTAAAACATGAACTTCTTCTGCATGAGGATGTTTCTATAGATATATGAAAATGAATATTACGATTTGATTAGTAAAGTAAATTAGCTTTGAACAGATCTCTCTCAGTCCCTGTCCGAGACAGTTGTTGCCTGAACCAGGATTCTACTTTTTTTTGTAAGTACTGATGAGACACAGCAAACCAATTGCTTGTGTATCTTAAGATTGCTAGTGTGATGGGTGTGATGTTAGTCTTACTTATTTTGAGTATTACTCGCCCCTTGTTCAAGGTTTCCTCTCTCAATTAATGCGGATTGTTGATGAAAGATCAAGTGTCTTTGTGCTTCTTCTTTGTGCTTCTTCAAGTGTCTTTGTGTCCTTCATCATTGTAAATTTCATGAAGTCTAATTAACAAGATGAGAATGACAAACAGAGGGGTAACGTCTGGCCTGGGCTATTCTACTACCCAAGGTATAGTTTGTCCTAAGACAGTTTATCCCTGGGTCCAAGGCCAAACTATACCCAGGTTTTTTCTGAGCATGGGTTTATCTGGCCTGTTATACCTTAGAGTTGTGTGGTCCTGTTATGGAAAAATATCATTTTGACCTTATGTTTCGTAACATTGTAGACTTCCCATCTCCAATCCGAGCCTGATAGTGCTGTTTGTGTATTCCTGAATTCTACATGTCTGTTACGTCTCCGTTTGATCAAAGCCCTATCTGTCTGCTTGGGGGACTTCCTGGGGTGCCCAGGCCAAGCCTAGCTTTGGGCTTTCACACCTCTGTATTGTACACCTCTGTATTGTTTTCCTTCAGGGGTCCGGGATGGGCCTCTTTGCAACACCTAGCCTTTGCCAGGGCATTGTCCCTCTCTAGACGATCAGAATGTAACTTCAATCAACAACTTTTGTTCCTCATCGGGCCAATAATGTTCAAATATGATATGTCATGTGATTTGTTCAACCTGTGGTCTATAAAACACACAGGATTCCTTTATGTGGGGCCCTTGAGACTGGAAGGGACCCTGTGCCTACTCCCTCCCGGGAGCTGGTACGGAGATTAAGTCTGATTGTACAGCAGAATTAAACCATTCACTTTTGAGAAAAGTGAATGGTTTTGAGAAACTCTGTTCTATTGTTTTTACTTTATTTCTTGATAATTATTACTTCAGTTTTTCCACAACAGTCCTCTGTTTTTATGGATTTGATTCTGTATGGTTTTCTATTGCAAAAATGCAAAAAGTGACTCTGTATAGGGATTATAATGTGAAAAAACAACAACTCTTAAATTCAAGTCAATGAAAACTATCTTTTGATAGTTTTAAGTCTTTTGACCTTTAAGCCAGGAACAAGCAATACAATCACATTAAGTCCAAAGTGTGCTCGCTGTAAAACTGTCATTCCTCTTTGACATTCAACGTTGATACAAAAGAGCAGTTACCGTGTCCTTCCAGCTTGCCCCGCACCAGATAAACGCACAGCCTCACAATCGTTTCCACACTAAACACCTCCTCGTCTTCTGTCAGGACAAATTTAGACAATGTTCAGAGACTATATTCATTTCTAATCGACTTTGCTCACCTGTCCTTGTATTACCTGTTCTCCGGCCCCCCCGCCGCCATCCCGCTCTCGGCTGAGTGCATGTTTGAGATGGACGTAATGAGACAGCTCTATGCAGAGAGGGAGATGGAGGGGATGGGGGTAGTGGTGTAAACAAGGTGAAAAATAATCAGGTGACGCTGAGCTGGTCTCTGAGGTCCCAGTGCAGCCAGCGACATAGCCACGCAAACATAACTCACTTTCACCTTCGAAATGACTTTTGTTCTGCGTGGTTCAATGTTAAGTCTAGCCAATGGGATTTGACTTTTTGTGGTTAGAATAGTAAAGAATCTGAAACACTGACAGTCATCTACAGAAAAGATGGTTTGTAATTCTAGGTGTACAAAAAGTATTATTTGCTTTTCTCTCCAACACTAAATAGAAGCTATAGCCTATTTGATAAATTCACTTACTTCACAATTTGAACACTACCTATAGCAAAGCCAGCAGGTTATTCTTGGCCAAATTAGGGATTATTATTTACATGCACGCTCAAATCTACCCAGCCGCTTGTTGGTTTGTTTGTTTGTTTGTAATGATCAAAGTTGTGCTTTTATGGTTAGTGTTGTTACTCCAGGCTGTGCCTTGTGCTGTATGTGCCGTATATACTCCTCAACAAAGCAGAAGTGCAATAAGAACTAAATCCCAGGAGACTCCTCTGTGACTCTCCTTTGAAAAACTCATGCAGTCCACAGTTTTTGTCCATGTAAAAGTATGCAGAAAACCCCGGGTCCAAACATTACTGGTGTTCTTAATATGATACAATTGTCCGTATAGTTTTTATTCTTCAATATAATGGTACTTGTGATTTATTGATATGTATGGTGTCTCATGCACACAGACTAATGATGGATGCGCTGGCCCTACTGCCCCCGAATGTAGTTAATATAGGCTGTGGGCAGGCGCTGCTGAACAAGTGAACCCACAGAAATGTTAAACTTCAGAATGTTTCCCACTGGCCTTGTTCCCTGTGCTTTTTGCAGACTAATGCAGACACGCAGAGGAAGAGGCTGGACACGCGAGAGTTCACCACCATCTTCTGGCAGCTCTGTGGGTGGAGAGCAACATCTAGAGCCAATAAAATAACTTTTATTTCACTGTTATCTAACTTAAACTGAGATCTTTTCGTCTGTTTTGATCTGATTACAATATGTATCCGGATTCTGCTGGTACCTTTTTGTTAACTATTGCTAAGTATAGTGTACAACCACATAACAGTACCGTACATACCAGTGAACCACTAGACGTATCATCACTACACAACTACAGTAAGTATCCCTATAAATTCCACTTTAATTAATTCTCTCAGAATAATTTGTAAAAAATAATACGTATTACCAAGTATCACTACAAGTACCCTTCTAATGGTGCATTCCAGTCGTCCAACTTGTACATTTTCACTGGAATACCTACTTCAGAATCAGAATCAGAAAGAGTTTATTGCCAATGAACAAAATTCACAAACATAGGAACTTGTCTCGGCCTTAAGGTGCAACATAAAACACTGAGCAATAATAAAATAACATATATTCAATCAAAAAGGGCTTTAAACTAATTGGGCATGCATTAAGAAACAATTTAAAATTACTATAAAATAAAAATAAAAATAGGCATTACTATGTACACAAGAGTTACAGTTAGATTTACAGTTTTGAGTGCAGAAAGTGACAGTGCAGTAAGGGGTTGAATAGTTGCAGTTAAAGAAACTACTTGAAAACAAGTTGTGTTATTTTGTGTTAATTTACCTTTATTTGCACGCTCCTGCATGGTTATCATCTATACGGAACTAACATAAACAAAAGTAAAAAGATCGTACTAAAACAGTGTTTTATAAACTGGAACTGTCCAGGTCAATAAATGAACTTAAATGGTCCACATTTTGGCTGATTTGAGCACTTTTCTATTTTTGATTAGGCCTACCTGATTGAGCCGTAATTGGTCATTGTAACTGTTTTTCCAACTTGATAATGGGAACACAGAAACTCAGTTCTCGCAGTTCTGCGACAACTGAAAATGTTGCGTTCCACACAGAAATTGGAAAACAAAAAAAGACATACATCAGTCTTTTAAAGGTGGAAAATACTGTCTTTCTTTTAGTTTTTTTTTCATGTTTAAATGTTGCTGTTTTGAAAACACAAATAAACACACCACATCGCAATTGCACCAGAATGAAAGGTCCTTTGATAGAATGAAAGCTCTGTATTCTTAAGTAGCATTTGTGACTCAGCTTTATGAACTGTAATTATGGAAATTGATCAACAGAAATTGATCAATAGAAATTGATCAACAGAAATTGATCAACAGAAATATCTGACGCTGTTTGGAGCCTTTGTATCTCTGTGTAAAACGGCAACTTTCTACTTTCATCAGAGCTACAGTAAGCGTTCTGTGCCCGTTTTGTTAAAGAGAGAAATGTGGTTTTGGCGTTTCAATTGCCAATCCCATACAGTACAGTGGTCTGCTCCTGCTGCAATACAACAGTTTTCCCTCCCCAACTTGGCCTATAATCAAGGTTGCAGTGGCTGGATCGATATGACCATCCAGTCCTGCTGTAAACTATTTATTAAAACATCAAATTGTCTGGCCCTGTGGGAGTGTGCCCAGTGATTACCTTTGCAAATCAATTAGGCTACCAAAGCCATTGATCAGATATGAGGCTATGGTCCAGGCAGTTTGTTTTTGGAACAAGTGAAGGTCAACATGTTTCTACCAGATTTTCTTTGGATTTCTTTCTTTGCTATTGAAGGAAGTAGAATTAATGTAAGAGGCTGAATCAATAAAGGAGCAGGTGGAACTACCGTGGGCCCCTCTCTCTTTGAGATGGGGAATAGATTGTGAGGTTGTAATCAGTAATCCTGCATTATGGTTTGGCTCAAAAAAAATCAGCACAGTACAAACAGCGCTTACAGTAGGAGAAACTATGTACAATGCACTTCTTATCATTCTGTAGTCAATACATATGCTGCAGCACCAGCCCAAGATATATCATGCTTATGTAGTACGATAGAGATGTTAATCATTTTGAATCTAAATGGCTGTATATTAGCACTGTAACAACTGCCCCGTCTTCTGTGCTTGCTTTTTGTATGTTGTGTGAAGTTGTGGAGGAAGATTATTTATTTATTTATTAAGATTATTATTATTATTATTATTATTATTATTATTATTATTATTATTATTATTATTATTATTATTATTATTAATATTATTATTATATAATAGAGTGACACAATCCATATGATGGCAGTAGCTATGTGTGATCATATCCAATCATAGCGTACATTATACCTTGTAGGCGGTGACTGATGATAATAAGACATAAACACTAAGTAACTTCCTCATCCTTATCAACAAATTACAGGATTGTAAGTGTGAATGTGGTTCATCATATGAATTTAATAACTAAAGCTTTCCTTGTCTTAGCATTGACATTGTCATACGGTTTATGAACAGGCACACATGCGGGTGTGTGCCTGTGTATGGGTAAAAATCTACATTTAAATACAATGACTGGTATATGGCACATTAACAATTTGTAAATCAAGATGGAATGCAGTCCTTTCTTTGGTTTAGCATTTTAACAATACTGTTAATGAATATCAGAAATTACCGTATTCAAATGTGAGCCATAAACGTCTGAGTGCGTGTGCCTTGGTATGGACAAGTCTATTTACAATCAATGTATAAATTATGGGACATGGACAATTAGGAAGTGTATTTATTATATAAGCAATATATTAGATCTGAGTCACATGGAAGTATTCTGCAGCTGTGAATATGAAATGGTTTGGGGAAGGCACCCATAAGCTTTTGCTTCAGCCTGTACAACATTAAATGCCAATTAAACTGAATTGAATAATGAAGAATGAAAAAAATATAAACTAAAAAACTAATAAATAAACTATACTAATCTATTTATCAGATTCTATTCCTATATTTTTTATCATGCAACAAATCCTTGTTATGTAAATTATCTTAATCTGATGGAGTCTGTAATGTAGAGTTAATGATCATCTAAATGGGTTCTTAATGGGTTATTAAAGTTTTACAAAGTGCTGCTGCTTTATTTTAGTTGTAGAGTACCGTACAAAAAAAATCTATGAATCCTTTGTTTTAGTATCCTTAGTGACTGGCTGATCTGATTATGATATGGATTTTCTTCAGAACTATATAATGTGCATACTTTAAAACATAAATAAACTATCAAGTGGACCAATAGCTAGAATATCAATGCATTATAAAAGAAAGCCCAGTTGAGTAAAAAAAAAAAAAAAAAGTTCATGAGCAGCCAGTGTCGCCCACAGGCTGATGGGAGCTGGTGGTCAGTGTCTCTCCGGAGCAGGGAACAAATTAAGGCAGATGGTCAATGGGCTTCTTTTGTTTTTCTCGGAGTTGGAAAATAAAAGCACTTGAGATCCAGACAAGCTGCCGTGGAGGTGTTGTATTCCTGCAGCATGAAGATGTGAACGTCAATGTAATTAGCGCCCACATCCTCATGCCACGCCACGATTAGCATCAGCGCAGGTAGGAGTGTGGCAAACTCAGCTCTAAGGTGGCTGTCTCCTCCGAGGCCTTTGCCATTTCACTACAAGAGGGAGGTTTTCCTGGCGAGGCAATTATTCATTAAATTAGTGTGGAAACAGGATTCTGCTGCTTGTGTACTGATGAATTACAGTGGTCAGTAATTTGCACGGTAATTAAAGATTTGAGCCCCCTGATGCGCGGCGAGCATAAATCACATTTGCAAAAATGTCCGGCTTACTCTGGGAGCCACTCTCGTTACAGGCAAGTGTCCACTCAGAGCCCTGGGTGAACTTGTTTTATCAACGACTTTTCTACAACCTCTCTCAGCCTCTCTTAACACTCTGCAAAAGAGACAATGATCACTAAAAGTAAAATGGTGTAGAACTTTAATAAAGTGTATGGAAACAAAAAACTATCCTGGCTTTTCAAGTTCTCATATGTTTTCAATAATTTGTCCTTTATTATTTAAGTCAAATGGACAGCAGCAACAAAACATTACATACAAACAAATCAAAACAACAAAAACAGTCCATAAGCAGGAGTAGAAACTTAAACTTGTCATGCCTTGTCATGCGTATATCCTTATAATATAATTATTCAAGCCTGTTGAAATGGATACCTCAGCGTTCAGCTTATAATTCATCCATACAGAAATAATGTACATCAGCTCTTCTCAATTGTTTGGAAGTCTCAAACGTTTGTAAAATTTTAATTTAATTTACTGGATCTGGATTAACAATGGTAGTTTGAACACTATATGAAAGATGACACAGATCTGAGAGGCTTTTGAGCTTTGGAGATAAGATAGATGAAGATCACCTTTATTTGTCCCACAAAGGGGAAATTCTAGTGTTAACAACAAGACTAGGTACAGAAAAGATTAGGCACAGAAGTAGAATAATAAAACCAGGCATCTCCAGCTTGTCCCTCAGGAGCAGCGGCTGGATGGTGTTGAAGTTCTGGAGAGATCGAAAATAGAATCCTCACAGCGCTGCCAGGCTCTCTTCCAGGTGAGAGAGAGAGAGCGGTGCAGGAGGGAGATGACGGTCCTCCACTCCGATGCCAGGCCGGTATGCAAACTGCAGCGGATCCATGGCTGAGCTCACGGTGGAGCGGGGTTGTCCAGTCCAAGCCGCTGTCTTCATCAGATGGGACATGAGAACCACTGGCCTGAAGCTGTTGAGGTCTTTGGCGCGCAGTGTCCACGGACACGGAGGTCTTCCAGACCTGTGGTACCACCCTCAGCTTTAGGCTCATGTTGAAGACATGCTTGATAACTCCACACAGGTTAATCTGCACAGGATTTAAGGCGCCTGCAGTTGATGCCCTCTAGTCCTGCTGCCTTCCTTATTTTAATCTTCTTCAGCTCTCTTTCACCTGTGCTGCTGTGACAGCAAGTGGTTGGCCGGGGGACTGTGTGCTGGGGGGATGGGTGAGTCCAGGTGGAGTGGTGAGCTGAAAGGCTGAAGCAGAGGTGTGAAGAGAGAACAGGTGTGGCCATGTCCAGCTGTGGAAGTGAGAGCATGCAGCTGTGCAGGGGAGGGGTGTGATTGATCAAATCTCAGGAAGTGAGAGTTAGATCTTCACGACCACTGTAAATCTCTCCGTCTGGACAGGGGGGACTTTGAAGCCTGAGACGGTTTTCAGTCTCCTCCACTCCTGAATGTTCTGCTGCTGCAGTTGTTCCTCCATCTTCCTCTTGTAGTTGGCTTCCGCCTGCCTGATCTTCCTCCTCGAGCTTCTTCCTCCTTGTTCCCTGACTTGAAAGCTCTCTTCTTCTCCCTCAGCAGAGCTTTAAATTAACGGTTAAATCCACGGCTTGTTATTTGGAAAAACACTGCACCTTCCAGGAGGTACAGTGTTTCAAAACACAAGTTTATGTAGGCCGTGATGCACTCTTGATGATGTTGCTGTCCTCTAGATGTGGGTCATAAAGTTCAGTCCAGACAGTGCTGTGAAGCAGTCCCCTCAGAACCTCCTCGCTCTCAGCAGTCCACCTCTACCACACGGAGCACAGGCTGCCTGTGCACAATGGATTCATACACGCCGCAGATGTACAGATTGTGGTCAGAGTTACCCAGGGAGGAGATGAAGAATGAGCCTCCTTGGCGTTGGCAAAGAACAAGTCCAGTGTTTTTTTGTCTCTGGTTGGGCAGGTAACATACTGGGTGTATTGTAGAAAAAGATTCAGTTGTAGTCATCTGGACTCTGTTTAACAAAAAAAAAATGTTTCGACTAAGATGGGCCTATGTATCTCAGTTAGTTTCAATGGCCATTATCAGGAGGTCCCGCCCTGTGGGCGGGTTTCACAGAGTAGGATAGAAACCGGAGTGATCAGACTTATTTCACAGATTGAGAATGACTCTTGGATGAGAGTCGAAACGTTTCCAGATGACTACAACTGAATCTTTTTCTACAATGGGACTCTCCTGGACGAATGAGGGATTACACACGACATACTGGTTGAATGTTGGCAGAACAGATGAAGGGCAAGTCTCACTAAATATGCAAGATTACTGAATCTTGTAAAATTGAAATGAGTAAGATTTCAAATGTAAAATGTCAAATTTGCGGACTCATGTCAATTTCATTAAAGAATTTGTAATACAATAACTCAGACCTGTCCTAATGCCAAATTAACCCTGACCTGTCCTAGTTGTAGCTTCCGGTTAACTCGGCACATACTATCAATGCCCTCTGCTGCAGTGGATGTCATTAATTCTGGTATAAGTGATGTGTGCATTAGTTGGCCTTTCATTTTTGCCCCAAGAAGCAGCAAGGCCTAATTGGAGCCTCTCGGCATGAATGTTCTTTCCCCAGGCCTGTCTATACTAAGCCCTTGTGTTTATGTAACAATCCTTCCACCACCAAAGGCACAGGTAAATCTGAATTATAAACACATGAACAAAATATAGAGGCAATTGTCCTGGGTTTAATTTCTGTACTATTTAAGGCTTTTTGGTTGGAGTTTGCATGTTCTCTCTGTGTCGTGGTTGTGGATTTCCTTTGGGTACACTTTATATTAGTATTTTTTTATTGGGAACCCTCACAATGTGTCTCCTGTTTTTTGTAAAAATGCTTTTCGTGGCCAATGGTCCATGCAACCTTTTTGTGAAAAATAAAATATAAAAAATAGGGCTAGGCAATTTGTAGCAAAGAGAAACATCTCTGCAGTAACAATTTAGTCAATGATCAGGATTCATGATAACAAGCTTGAGGGTACCGAAATATTTCATTTATTTTAAACTTGTCTTTTTACTGTTTATTGTCAGTAATAACCTGGAGCTTTCTGTAAACCACATGGGTTGCTGCAGAGAGGCGAGATGTGAACTCAATATCGCATCACTTCAATAAACAACAGATCATTAGGAAAATCCCATTACTTTGCAATGTAAGTGTGCTGTGCACTGTGACTGTAAACTAAATATAGCCTGTAGCATATAATTCAGGGTAAGCTTGAGTACAGTAGCCACTGACTCCCGTGAAGAGCATTCTGGAGAAAATATTATTGCTGATATTTCTGGGGAGATCTTGGTACATTCCAATAATGTATATTGTTTTTAAAATCATAATTGAGAAAGCTGAAATCCTCAGTTTGATTCAAAACGTAATGGAACCAAGAAATGTAATTTAAAAGCTCATGTATTTTACAGCCAGTCCTTTTAATGCATGTTTTCGTTTTAATGTTTTTTTTTATTATTTATATTATTTATCCAAACAAAATATGCTGCAAGCCAGGCTGGTGAAATTGTCATGTTTCTGTCTTTGGGCAAATCACTGGTATCATATGCCATAAATGTGGCCAACAGCAGCCCAAAGTAGCCTCAAAATCAGCTTGTTCATTACATAAAAAACATTCAAAAATCAACATTGATTGCCATAACCCTGAGTCTGTTTAATCTAATTGTTTATCAGATTTCAGTATAAACCCTTCCGGTGTTTGTTAACAGAACTCTAAAAACTGGTACTGTTCAGTGAGTTGGCTCCAATGCATTGTCAAGAGTTAAGCTCATTGACCAGGTTTTCCGTGTTAGTGTCAGGAAAAACTGTGCAACTACGCTGACGGTCCGAGCAGAAATTAGGTCAGCGTTCTACTGTCTGACTAAAAATACGGCCAATGTCTTCTCCGCTGCCTTCCGCGTGCCTCATTTCCGTGCTGATTTACATGCGGGAAGGATAATTCAAGCGTTATTGTTAGCCTCCAAACATTATAAACTGTTTTGGTGACTGACAGAAAACATTGCAGTGGGTAGCAGAGTTAAGTTAAGTTTATTGCAATTAGCATGAATTGCTGAAATTAGAATACATGCTAACGATCACAAAATAAACTTTTCTTACATTTAACATTGTGCGGGACAAATTGCATCAAAAATGTTGCGAGCCACAACTGTTCAATAAGGAAATACTCTGTTACACCAACACATTAGTGTACTTTAGAAACTGGGCGCTGGAAGTAACAAACAAGCAATAATTTGTCCGTGCACAGTGCACAGTCTACAACAAACAGAATGTATTTTATTATGCAATCCTGTTCAAATTAATAGGATATCCTTTTCATATCAGTACCAGGCTGTGTGTGCAAATATTCACGTCACTTTTGTTTTTGATTTTGAGATTGATGACTCCAGCCATTAAAAATACAGTGTGATACCCTCCTAAAAATGATTACAAAAAAATTGTTCCAAAATATCATACTCTAGTTTGTTTAGACCTGGATACACTCATTCAGGCATAGAGCAGGTGGAAAACAACTTGATATATTTGCACACAAAGCCAGTCTAACTTTTCTTTACTTAATGAAGGCAACTCCTGTGAGAATAGCCTCAACTTTTGTATTTTCCCCTCTCAGATACAAAGTTAATTTCCAGATTCTTTGTCAAACAACATCTGAGGCGCTTGCCATTGTTTAATTAAGTGGAGGTGCGTTCGGCTTGTGTATTCCTCTGCTTGCTGCACAATGGAAGCCGTCCTGTGGGAACGCGCTGGTTTGAGAGACTGGCGTGGGTGGAAGAGCGGAGATAGACTTGCCAGAAAAACGTACAGTGCTCCACCAACACACTCGAACGCCCCAGGGAGCTCGCGCAAAAGAATTCCTCCTGGATTTTCCCTTTCAGCCTGCCATGTGCTCCCTACACGGTCTCTCTCTCTGTTCCTCATTTGGTTGTGGTAATACATCATGGAATATCAAAACCATTCAGAAGAAGCAGAAACTGAAGGCTGTGGTGGCTGTGAATAATTGGTTTCTGTGAGGTGCTACGGTCCCCATTGAACCCACTTGACTCTCTGTGGCAGTGTATATGATAAAGAGACGAAGAAAACCCAAGAGGCAGGCAGATCACAATGGTGGTAAGTGGACCAAGAGCTAAATTTGTAACGTCCACAAGGTTGGTGCAGGTTTATGTGTTTAGAAAATTATATAATTGATGGTTGGGGGTCATTAGAAAAATTATGAAAATCCAATCTTGTTTCATGAATATCTATCAATCCATCATCTGCAGTGAACAATGCAGTGGCCAAAGACAGGTCTTTAATAAACTTTCAGTTAATGGAAAGCTATTTTTGTAAATTAGCCATTTACATAAGTGCCACTGGGACAAAATTCAAAGTCTGAACAGTTGCACTGATATAAATGTAATGAAATATGTATCGAGTTTAATTATGGCAAAACCTTTATTGTATTTTATATTTGTTGTTAAATTGTTTGCTATCTTTTGTTCTAAGTGGACAAAAATCTTTAAAGGAGGAACATTTTTGGTCTAAATTTATTTTAATGTGTATTATTGAGGAATTAGTTTGTGCTTCCTCAAAAACTGGGCCATTGTCTGCTCATCCATTACTTAAAATATGAACTATAATTGTTGCAGAGGTAGGTATTAAAACCCAGACATGATTGCAATAAAAACAAAAAAATCCCATATCAATCATCTCATTATATTGTGTTGTAGTTCCATAGTGATGGGGGGTTTTGTCTGCAAAAGACCTCATTATATCAAAAGAATTTTAGTACAAAGCTGCTGGGAGAGTGTTTGAACAGGAGCAGTACTAAGAATGTATTGTCGGAACTACACAAAAATCAAAATTAAATTTAAAAAAGTTGATCCTGGAACACATTTTTTAGACAATGCTTTCATATTTTTTGTATTATGTATTTAGTCTATTTTTATATTAAAAAAATACTGCATTGATTGGTCAAGACTGGTCAAGATTAGTCAATTATTTCCAAAAGCCTGATTCATTATTTTTTTTGCAACCTTTGAACATTTGAGCCTGCCCTTGCTATGATTAACCATTTCTCTTTAATGCAAGAAAATGCTCTTTTAACAGAGGATTAACCACAGCAAAGACAATGGACTGAGTGAAAGAGCGTGGGCCCTTTGAAGTTCGCTGTTGTATAACTCTCAACTGCCCTGAATCCTAATAAAGACCTCATCTGAGCGCTGAGTAGCTAACTGACTGAATATCACCGGCAGCCTTCAGCCCCATCTGTGTTTGCAGAGCCACTTCCTGTATCCTTGCTCCAGCTCTCAAACACTATACTGACACCCCAAGATCCCACAGCTATCTTCAGCCAAACCCTGTCTCCACTGCTTCCTCTGTGCAAAGAGCTGAGGAGGAGAGGACTGAACATGCCCTGTGGTTCAGACTGAGATGAGAGCGAATCTCAATTTACCATGGCATACGATCGCTCTGACAGCAGCAGACAGTCACAGAAAAACAGGCCATGCTTTCAGTCTTTGTGTGAAAAAATCTTGGAGTCTGATTTGTTCACGTTGTTGTCAGATGGAAATTACTTCAGGTTGAGTGAAGGAACGGCAGGTATTTTGTAAAAAATAACAAACACATGCAGATAGTTTATCTTTAGCCCTTTACATTGAAGCCATAAGATTGGATCAATAAATAATTATACTACAGGAACTGGTTCTACTCAGGAGTGGGCAATAGGAGTGTCCCAATTAAACAACATTATGTCAATCCAACAGAAATGTGTAAAAGCATGTCTTTAAGCATATGAGTTGAAGTTTAATTATCAGTCAAATATGAAATGTCTAATGAAGATGAATTATCATCTCAAACCCTTATTTGAATCTCTTTTTACAGTTTATTTTTAATCAGCGCTTTTTGTGTAGCATTTTTACTCGATTCCAAATTTGCATATCTTCAAAACAATATTCACCTACATTTCTATATATATTTTCCATCTCTATTGCTACTATAACTATCATTATGTTTGGGCTTATGTAAAATATATAGGTATTACATTTGTGCAAAAATGTCTCAAGGTAAAGTATCCATTTTGAAAATTATAATGTTGTTTATTCAAACAGGAAGAGAGCTTTTACTTGCTGTGATCAATATATGGATTTGGGCATTGACCCATGACCAATCATATGCAAATGTGATCCATGGGTAGTTCTCACAGCTTCGACCTTTGACAACAGAGATGTGCGGAGAACACAGCAATGAAGAAGAACAGATACAGCGCATTACTTTTTCCACATTTTGTGACGTGTGAACGTAAAAGAAGCTGTTTGAATACTTTTCAAATTGATTCAAAAAAATAAAATAAAAAGTGCATGTACAGAAGTATTCACAGTGTTTGCAATGACACACAACAGGGAGCTCAGGTACATTGTTTTTCCACTGATCATCCTTGAGATCCACCTGTGGTAAATTCAGTTGATTGGACATGATTTGGAAAAGCAGGCGCCTGTCTATATAACAGGGGTCTCTAATAGGCGGCCCGCGGGCCAGGTCCGGGCTCCGAAGCAATTTGGTCTGGCCCGTGGCTCAGATTTCCATCCGCTACACTCAACGCTGCTTTACTGCAGCTCCGTCGCTGGTCACAGTGGGCCAGAGAGCTCCGGTTCGTCTGAAACACTGCTCTGTTAAAGCCCAAAGGTGTGATGCGGCAGACACAGTAAATAACAGCTTCATTGATGATTTGGTGTAAATGCGTAAGGGTGCTCTGAGTGTTTGGAAGTCTGCTCGTTAATGAGGAACATTACGCGCCGTGGCACCGGAGGACAACGTGTTTTCCGGGCTTCGTGGTTGGATTGAAAGGTCTGCGTGAGTGCAAGGTACGTCAGACCGCTGTGCGTGATGTGCGTGTCGCTTCACGGTTTGGATTATGAAAGTTGGACCGTGGTCTCGTCCCGGGACATGTCCACTTTTGCTTTAGGCAAGTCTCATAAGCTAAGTTCATAAACTAATTTCACCGTGAATATGTATATAAGGGATTGTAATAAACCACACATCCTTTTACAACTTAACGTAACTATGGAAACGAAGATAAAAATACATTATTTCTCAGGCACAGATCCGTTGTCACCAGTTTAGTGCTTTCAGGAACTTTTCCCCTTTGTCCATTTCATTACGTTGCATATACATTATCTCAATGTTCGGTCTGGGCTATTTTTAATAGACTGCTACTGCTCAGAGAACTCCAAAAACATGCATGATACTGTGCATGTTGCCTAGTGACAGCTGCGTTTGTCCTTATGAACTAAATGCAACGTGAGGTTTTTTTGGCAGCTGCTGTAGTCTACTTTGTGTTTAATATCATTTGAACCAAATTTTCGAATGACATTTATTTTAAAATAGTTCCGCTATAGTCCTGTTTTAGTCCTGTTTTAGTCCTGTTTTAGTCCTGTTTTAGTCCTGTTTTAGTCCTGTTTTAGTCCTGTTTTAAACCTGCTTAAGTCCTGTTTTAGTCCTGTTTTAGCCCTGCTTTAGACCTGTTTAGTCCTGCTTAAACCTGCTTTAGTCATGTTTTAGTCCTGCATTAGTACTGTTTTAGACCTGCTTTAGTCCTGTTTTAGACCTGCTTTAGTCCTGTTTTAGTCCTGTTTTAGTCCTGCTTTAGACCTGCTTTAGACCTGCTTTAGCCCTGTTTTAGTCCTGTTTTAAATCGGCTTAAGTCCTGTTTTAGTCCTGCTTTAGTCCTGCTTTAGTCCTGTTTTAGTCCTGCTTTAGTCCTGTTTAGTCCTGCTTTAGTCCTGAATTAGCCCTGCTTTAGTCCTGTTTTAGTCCTGCTTTAGTCCTGTTTAGTCCTGCTTTAGACCTGAATTAGTCCTGCTTTAGACCTGCTTTAGTCCTGTTGTAGTCCGGCTTTAGACCTGCTTTAATCCTGCTTTAGTCCTGCTTTAGCCCTGTTTTAGTCCTGCTTTAGTCCTGCTTTATAGTTAAGCCATGTTTTTCGCTAGATATGGTTAGTTTAGTTTTGGTTTAAAACTTTTCTTGGTCCAGGTCTGCTTTGCACTTGTCAGGTCAGGTTTGTGGTAAACACTGGGTTTGTGTTGCCTGGATTTAAGTGCTTTTGTCCTGTTTTTAATATGTAATATTGTTATGATGTTTTTACTTCTCTCAAAGTAAAGTCCTATGTTGATTCCTGTTGTTGAATTGTGCCACAGTGAGTTGTTTGCGGATCTTATAGAGATAAAACATAAAATTGTGATGGGATTTTGTAGTCCGGCCCCCGAACCTTAGCCCGTTGAAAAATCTGGCATCTAGGGTCCCACAATTAACAGTGATGTCAGAGCATAAACCCAGCCATGAAATCCAAGGAATTGTCTGTAGACCTCCGAGACAGGATTGTATCAAGGCACATATCTGGGGAAGGGTACAGAAAAATGTCTGCAGTATTGAATCTTCCTATGGGCACAGTCCATCATCTGTAATTGGAAAAAGTTCGGAAACACCAAGACTCTTTCTAGTGCTCCCCGACTGGTCAAATTGAGCAATCGGGGGAAAAGGGCCTCAGAGAGGTGACCAAGAACCCAATGGTCACTCTCTTTCTGTGGAGAGAGAAGAACCTTCCAGCTAATCAGGTCTGTATGGTAGAGTGGCCAGACGGAAGCCACTCCTTAGGAAAAGGCACATGACAGCTCGCCTGGAGTCAAAAAGGCACCTGAAGGACTGAAAATGTTCTGGTCTGATAAAACAAAGAATTAACTCTTTGACTTGAATAGCAAGCGTCATGTCTGGAGGAAACCAGGCACCGCTCATCACCTGGCCTGTACCATCCCTACATTGAAGCAGGTTGATGGCAGCATCATGCTGTCAGTCAGGATCATCATCAGTCAGGATCAACAGAAAGATGAATGCAGCATTGTACAGAGAGATCCTTGATGAAAACCTGCTCCAGAGGATCTGGACCTCTGGACTGGGGCAAAGGTTCATCTTCCCACAAGACAACAACCCTAAGCACACAGCCAGGATAAGTGGCTACAGGAGAACTCTGTGAATGTCGGTTGGGAGGTTCTGCAAAGAAGAATGGGAGAAATTGCCCAAAAAAAGGTGTAGCAAGCTTGTAGCATTATGCTCAAAAAGACTTGAGGCTGTAATTCAAAGAACAAAGTATTGAGCAAAGGCTGTGAATACTTATGTACTTTTTCACAAAATTTACAAATAATTCAAAGAATCTTCTTTCAGTTTGTCATTATGGGGTATTGTTTGTAGACTTTTTAGGCAAATAATTAATTTAATATTTTTTGGGAAAAAGTCGTTACATAAATGTAAAAAAAAATTGAAAATGATATTACATTTTCTGACATTTTTAATAAATCTGGCGAACTATTAACTATTAACTTCAGTGGAAAAACAGTTCAGAATGTTTGAAGGATCTAACTTTGTAATTAAAACTTGGAACACTCTTGTATAACGGACACTTTGTGGTTAAAATATAAAAAAAGAACTCACCATTTTTTTCACCATGATACAAGACTTTTAGAGGTGTGTGTGTGTGTGTGTGTGTGTGAGGAAGTTAAAGACCTAAAGGACCAGTGTCACACTGTTTCTGTTGGTTTGACAGTGAGGTTTATGCTGCAAATATATATGATATATTACAAATCCTTTATGTAACAACAAATAATTTACCTTTTACCTTTGGATAAAAAGCTGGTTCAGACATGTGTTCACTACATTGTGCTTTCTACTTCTTCCACAGTCTGTCTCTAATCATTGTGTTTTAGGTACTCAAAAAAGTGTTTTGTAGTTTTGATTTGAGAGTTATTGCTTTAGAATGTATATAAGATGATGCCCTGAGTGGAAAGTTTTGCCAACATTTAGACATTAGTGGCAATGTGATTGGAAAAAAAAATAGTAGTGAGTACATTGGTATTGGTCTAATTGTACACTGTATGTCCTTATATATTCAAATTGTATCTTTCTTCATTTCCAATCAGAAGATTACCATAGACTAAAGAGATTCAATTGTGTGGCACTAGGGTATTGTTAAGTTTCTTGTTTTGTTTCTTTGACCAAAAGAGAATTGGCAAAATCTTTGTTTTTCTTGTGTTTCCTGTGTTTCAATCAAGGCCATCCATTTTTTGCCTGTACCTTTTATTTTCCTTTGTAGAGTTGCTTGTGTGCAATGATGCAGATGTGTTTGTGAAGTCTGAAAAGAAAGTCATTTCTATTAAAAGTTTCATATAGAGTGACATTTTCTGCTTGTCTTTTTAACAATATTCTGTCATCCTCATTTGAACACTCCTCCGTAATATACAGTATAGCGTCATATAGTTTGATTTTGTTTCAATTTACACATACATACATGTTCAATGAAACTTGACAGCACAGTTTTGTGTACACACAGTTGTTTACAATACAACCCTGTCTGTAAATGAAAATGAGATGCACCAAATGTATTTTATTAGTTTGTTTAGTTTTCAGTGGAGCAGTGTACATTGATAAACATCATAACAATATAAATTTACCCGAATTAGCCACACAAAAAAAACATTTCAGTTTACACTATCCTGTGTCCATCCATGAAAAATTATCTTTCAGGTCTGTTGTAAATTTTATTTCAATGTGAACGCCAATGAACTGACGTTGGCTGAACTAGGATCACATTCAGGTGAGGTCCCTGTGTGTAACTGGCTATACTTATTACTTTTTAAACACAATTTACTCACAGGTATAACAATTTTCAAAAGCCGCACCAGCAGTACGCTCTATGATAAATTTAGCTTTGTATCCACTAAATGTGACTGTAAACATTAGGTTGACATATCACTGATATGCCAGATAGTGGTAAGAGCACTTTCTTGCTGGGACCTATTGTGTCACTACAAACACTGTAAAACGAGTATGTTTATGTGAGCTGTTGCGTGACAATGTATAAACATTTTAGTAAATCCAGAGTGTATCTCAAGTATGTTATTAACATGCACGGTCCAGTATGTCCAGATCAAATAAAAATACAAAACTATGACAGGGTCACATAGGTCAATGTACAAAAGACAGTGCTGTATCTCTGTTGCCTCAGCTGTTATGGAACTTTTCATATTCCTAGCAAAGCATCACCTCATCTCCTCATCTCCTCCTCTCTGCAGCCTATGAAGATCTGCGTCCAAATAGAGTTGTCGAAACATGAGAATCCGGGGCTTAGAGAACAAAAGGAAAAGGCCAAGTTCGTTTGAGACGCGTAGAGTCTGTGAGATTAAGGCCGTCAATCCAGGCCTCTTTAGCACCTAGCCCGGCCTCCTCAGGGGATCAAGCATAAAGTTGTACTGGAGACAGAGGAACTTTTTGCATTGAGCAACGCACTCTTGCCCTCTCTTTATTCGTTCATATCTGTGTGGCTCAGGGCTGCAAAGATTTAGGCGAGGCGAGTGGGTGGGAAGGTTTTGCGTTGGGGAACTTTCCCTGAACTCCAGCTGGCTTTGTGTCTCGTTCTTTCATCTGGGGTCACTGTCAGTCGAAGGTTTATCTCGTTAGAAGCTGCCCCAAGATGAAACGGGACCAAGTCAAGGTACACAACATAGGGCACACTAATTCTGATGGGGCTGTGCAAAGGACAGTGCCAAGTATTCTGGCTGGACTGCAGGGTCAAATGTGGGTCATATGGTAGTGTGTAATTATGAATTCAACTGCAAGTTCTATCTTAACATAGGCAAGGCAAGGCAAGTTTATTTGTAGAGCACAATTTGTACGCAAAGCAATTCAAAGTGTTTCACAAAACAGGAAAAAATGCATTAAAATTACAAAGACCGAAATTACAAAACCTTAATTTAAAGGAATTTAAAGGTGCCGATTTCAGGCTATCCGTCAAATAGTTTAAGACATAAAAGAGAAGAGTGCAAAGAAAATCATTTCAGTCACATGCACAGCCAAGCAAAACAGTTTTTAGCTTAGATTTGAACTTTGCCAGAGTAGCGGCCTGTCTCACATCCTCAAGAAGACTGTTCCAGATTTTAGCTGCATAAAACTGAAACGCAGATTCCCCATGTTTAGTCCTGACTCTGGGCACCAGCAGGAGGCCGGCTCAGAGGTCTGAGATGATTCATATGGCACTAACATGTCGGAGATTTACTTTGGTGCTAGGCCATGGAGAGACTTGTATACAAGCAGAGCTGCTTTGAAGTCTATTCTCTGAGCCACAGGGAGCCAGTGCAGAGACCTGAGCACAGGACTAATGTGATCGTACTTCCTGGTTCTAGTCAGGACCCAAGCAGTAGCGTTCTGGATGTACTGCAGCTGTTTTACAACTCGTTTGGAGAGGCCAGTGAGCAGGCCGTTACTGTAGTCTAATCTACAAATACATGGATAAGTCTCTCTAAGTCTGGTTTACACACTTAACTTTTGATTTTGGCAATGTTTTTTAGATGGTAAAAAGCTGCTGATGTTATTAATCTGACGTGGCTGTTAAAATTCAAGTCTGAGTCCATTATTACCCCCAGATTTCTAACTTGATTTGTAGGTTTTAGAGCGAGACTAACACTTTCTCTTTGTTTCTGTGGGCCAAAGACGATGATTTCAGTTTTGTCTGAGTTCAGCTGGAGAAAGTTGTTTTGCATCCACACACTGATCTGTGATCTGGGAACCTGTGGTCCCCAAACCGGACACCCTCCGACCCCTGACTGCGCCTAGAAATTCTGTCCATAAAAACAATGAACAGAACCGGTTACAAAGGGCAGCCCTGGTGGAGTCCAACACGCACTGGGAACAGGTCTGACTTATGCCGGCAATGCAAACACAATGCTCCTGCTCCGGTCATACAGGGACCAGACAGCCCTGAGCAAAGGGCCCCGGACCCCATACTCACGGAGCACCCCCCAAAGGACACGGTTGAAAGCCTTCTCCAGATCCACAAAGCACATGTGGACTGGTTGGGCAATCTTCCATGAACCCTCGAACACCCAATGGAGAGTATAGAGCTGGTCCAGTGTTCCATGACCAGGACAAAAACCACTCTGCTCCTCCTGAATCCGAGGTTCGACTATCGGTCGGATTCTCTTCTCCAGTAACCTGGAATAGACCTTACCAAGGAGGCTGAGGAGTGTGATCCCTCTGTAGTTGGAACACACCCTCAGGTCCCCCTTCTTGAACAGAGGGACCACCACCCCGGTCTGCCAGTCCAGAGGCACTGTCCCTGACTGCCACGTGATGTTGCAGAGGCGTGTCAGCCAAGACAGTCCTACAACACTTTAGGTGAGACTTTAGGTACTCAGGGCGTTTCTCATCCACCCCCGGAGCCCTGCCACCGAGGAGTTTGACAACAACCTCAGTGACTTCAGCCTCCGAGTCCTCAGTCTCTACTTCGTCTGAAGACGTGACAGTGGGATTTCGGAGATCCTCAAAGTATTCCTTCTCCTGTCCGACCATGCCCAATCGAGGCCAGCAGGTCTCCACCCACACCATAAACGGTGTTGGTGAAGCATTGCTTCCCCCTCCTGAGGCTCTTCCGTGACTAGCACAGAAGTCCAATAACTGAACACCGCTCGGGTTCAGATCAGGGAGGCCGTTCTTCCCAAATCACCCCTCTCCAGGTGTCACTGTCGTTGCCCACGTAGGTGTTGAAGTCCCGTAGAGTAAGTCCAGTAGAACAACCGAGTCCCCGGTCGGTGCACTGTCCAGTACCCTTCCCAGGGACTCCAAGAAGGCCGGGTACTCTACACTGCTGTTCGGCCTGTAGGCCGACACAACAGTGAGAGACCTGTCCGCAACCCGAAGGCGTAGGGACACGACACTGGGGTGAACTCCAACACGTGCTGTGGGGCTATAAGCAAGCCCACGCTAGCCTGCCGCCTCTCCCCGCGGGCAACACCAGAGAAGTGGAGCGTCCAGCCCCTCTCGAGCAGATGGGTTCCAAAGCCCAAACTGTGCGTGGAGCTGAGGCTGACTATATCTAGTCGGTACCGCTCAACCTCCCGCACAAGCTCTCCCCCCCAGCGAGGAGTGAGGTGACATCCCATGTCCCCAGAGTTAGTTTCTGTGTCTGGAGATCCGGCCGTCAAGCCCCCTGCCGTCAAGCCCCCTGCCGTCGACTGCTGCCCAGATCTATCAGCACCCACCCCTTACGGATCTTCCTGCACGTGGTGGGTCGAAGGGAGGACGGCCCCACGTCACTCGTTCACCAGACGTTTGCCATTGAGCACCCACCCCAGGCCTGGCTCTAGGATGGGCCCCGGTAACGCCAATCCAGGCGACGTAAATGGCCTTGATTTATTACTAGTCATAGGGGGCTTGTGAACCCATCCATTTACCCTTGGATGTGGAAATGAGTTCTAACGGCAGCTGAGCTGCAGTGTTTGTTCATTTGTTTACTGTGGCAAGCAGCAAACGCTAGTTGTTACTAAAGCTTCCAATTATTTCAGAAGAATTTCCTTCCTTAGTGCTATATAAAATGAGGTTGTACATGTACAACTTCTCTCTGTAAATCTCTTGAACCTGGAGCTTTGACTTGCGCCATTTTCGTTAGTATTCCCTTTTCTGTGCCCTGACTGAAAAAACCATTTCTCTAAGGCGCCTTTAGCTTATTTTTAACAATTATAGCCTTCATAGGGGCAATGGTGTCGAGAACATTCAAAACACTAGATGTAACAGAGTTCAACAAATCACTTACATTACAACATGAGACATTTTCAAAGTTTATCATTTCCATAAACAGTTTTCCTGTGCTATCATTTATGTGTCCCCGCCGAACAACTGCAGGACCAACCGGAGGTTTGGGAAAAACGGACAGGTCAAAGAAGACACAGAAGTGATCAGACAAAGCAACATCGACCACATTGACGTTTGAAATATTAGCCCCCTTTGTAATTAGAAGATCTAGAGTGTGGCCTCTGCTCAAATGCTGAGTAAGATGAATAAAGACTGAAGCTCTTTAGCGTTTCTGTCAGAAATATTGTCAACATGAACATTGACCTCACCTGTTATGACCAAACCATCAAAGTCTGTGCATACCACTGAAAGCATCTCAGTAAAATCATCAATAAAACTTTGGCAGTGCTGAGGAGGCTTGTATAAAAGAATGAAGATAATGGATGGAGTCTGTTTTAGCTCAATTTTAAAGGCTACGTACTCAAATGTTGAAAACACCCCAAAGGACAACCTGTGGGTAATTATTTAATCTCTAACAAAAGCACACACACCTCCTCCTTTTTTGTTTTCTTGTGTTTCAGATTCAATTAGAATCTATTCTGATTGAACTATTCTATTAGAACTAAATTTCCTGTGTTTTTGTCAAGTCATCAAGATTATAAAATTATTAATTAAGAATGATTTGCTACATCAGGATCTAACATTTAGCACAGCAAGTTTCAGACTAGTTTCAGTGAGACTGGGCATTATCTTTTCACAGGGAATTTGAATCAAATTTCTCAGATTGGGCAGCCTGACTCGCATTTTGTTTTTCCATCTGTGTGATGTGACTACAGAAATAGCACTAGGGGAGGCTGTTTTCACACAGGATCACTGACTTCCTGACGGATCGGAGGCAGTGCGTGCGGCTGGGGAAGAATGTCTCAGACACTCGTACTTTCTCCTCTGCTCTTCTCCCTGTACACAAACTGCTGCACCTCCAGCCACAACTCCGTAAAACTGATAATGTTTTACGGACGACACCACCCTCATCAGGTTCATCTCAGACGGGGACGAGTCTGTCTTCAGGAGGGAGGTGGACCGGCTGGTGTCCTGGTGCAGCGGTAACAACCTGGCGTTCAACGTCCAGAAGACAGAAGATGCCCCTCACCATGACAGACTCCCCCATCACCACCGTGGACTCCTTCCGCTTCCTCGGCACCACCATCACCCAGGACCTCAAGTGGGAGCCCACCATCAGCTCCCTCATCAAGAAGGCCCAGCAGAGGATGTACTTCCTGCGGCAGCTGAGGAAAGCCAAGCTGCCAGCACAGATGATGGTGCTGTTTTACACGGCCATCATTGAGTCCATCCTCACCTTCTCCATCACCGTGTGGTGCGCTGGAGCCACAGCCAGGGACAAACAGAGACTACAGCGCAATGTGTGTTCTGCTGAGGAGATCGGCTGCAGACTTCCATCTCTGCAGGACCGTCTCCAGGGCTTTGGGACGAGCAGGTCGGATCACAGCCGACCCTTCTCACCCTGGACATGGACTATTTGAAACACTCCCCTCAGGCAGGAGGCTATGGTCCATCTGGACCAGAACCTCCCGCCACAAGAGTAGTTTCTTTCCCTCTGCCGTTGGACTCATGAACACTTCTAAACACCTGTCACTTTAACTGCGATTAAAACTGTCACTCCTGCACTGCATCTGTAAATCTAACTGTAAATTCTTGTGAACATAGTAAGTATATATATATATATATTTTATTTTATACTAAGGTCATTTTAAATCTAATGCATGCCCTTTTGATTTCAGATATGTTGTTCTTATTATTGCTCTGTGTTTTATGTTGCACCTTTACGCCAAAACAAGTTCCTATGTTTGTGAATTCTGTTAATTGACAATGGTAATAAACCTTTTCTGATTCTGATTCTGAAATAGGTTGTTTGTATTTCAAGCATGGTAACGCACACAAAACAAACAGTGAAGGAAATATTTGTGATATTAACATATCATACCAGTACCACAAACTCAATGCTAACATTTAAATTTCATTCTTACTGTAGTAATTACAAAATGCCAAATAAAGATACTTCCTTTAGTGTTGTGAATGCCTGTGGATTTATGTTGTAACATAGAACTGTTTCCCCATGGTTGGATGAATAGGGGGCATACTTTGATGACATGTTTGGATCACTCCGATAAAGATGCTGTCAGAAAACAAAAGCTGTGACGAATTTCAACAAAAGACTATTCAACTCATTCGCGCCACCACAAATCTGACAACTATTCAGACATCTTTGTGAAAAGCCTGTTTTTTACTCATGTGTTATTGGGTTACTGTCAATCTCCTTTCAGTACAAGCTTCATCTCATTTTATGATAGCAAATTCATCTGGTCTGCAATGCACAATGGCGTATACATTGTTATCACAAGCCTATTTTCTCTCAGGTAAGTTTGATGACATTGATGACTTACTCAAATTGCCTGCCCCTATGCATTCCCTGTTGTATCGCATGTAATGTCCTTTTTGGTTTGATCTTGCTTTTATCAATTTTGAAGCAATTTTTAGCTTAACAATAGACTGAGAAATGTGTGTCAGTGGGCAGACAATAAAGTGGCTTTGAGGGGGAAATCATTCCTGCAGACATTATGTGCTGCCAGATGCTGTGGTGTTCATTGTATTGGTACCGCTTTAATTTTGCCACTAAACCTCTAGTACAATGCAACACTGGGGGATTCATATTTATGAATTTTTGGTTGTGATATTAATCATCACAGAAGAGAAAAATTAACACTTTTATAAACTGAATGTGTCCTTATTTTTGTGTCCCAGTGTGCAAAAATATTGTTTTCAGTGATCTTGTCTATATAGCCCCACATCTGCTTGCAAACACTTTGCACTTTGTATTCATGTTTTATTTGGCAAATACTTTTTGAGAAAGGGTTTGAGTGAGTTTGCAGAAATGGCAGCAAAAGATCAGAGAATCTGATCACACATAGGCAGGTGACAATGTTCTACTGTATTGATTGCAATGCTGGGTTGAGTAGACTGCCACTGGTCTATTGTTTTAGACAAAAGTCGCATCATACGAGTGAAAACAAAAATATGCACGACCAAATTGGATTGTCCTGTAAAAAATATTTATGCTGTAAATAAAACTATTGAAATCAAGGAAGTCTGAATTGAAGTCTTGTATATTCCTTGATGAGTTCCTTTGTCTTTAACCCCTGTTTAATCCAATGCTGTATCTTCTTCATACAGCTCAGGGGAACGCGCGCCACAGCCGTGATCCCTCTTGGTGCTAATTAGAGATGTCTTCATATTATTGGCGTGAACTGGGCCGGATGCTGGTAACGTCAGCACTAGGATGCACATGCTCTGAGATGAATTTCTCATCAAATTTCCAATAACTAAATATAGCTATAATACTTCTGAGGACAGTTTTAATTACATTAATGAGGACAACAGTGATGTATGACTCCAGCACATACTATAATAGTGAAGACTGGCTGCTGGGAGCTTAGTTTCATTCCAAAGTAAGCCTGTAGGCTCACCTCAGAACTGTGAAAATATGAGGAACAAAATGCTGGATGTCATAAATCCTATTACTCTGTTTGAAAACTACATAATATTTCTGAAAATAGGTGTGAATCTGCCTATATGCAGATTGTGATGTTTGGAGCACATGATGGTCACTGGCAAGTCAATCAGAATCAGAATCAGAAGGGGTTTATTGCCATTGTCAATGAACAAAATTCACAAACATAGGAACTTGTCTCGGCATTAAGGTGCAACATAAAACACTGATACATAAAACAACATATATGAAATCAGAAGGGCATGCATTAAGAGACCATTTAAAATTATTATTGTATAAAATAAAAATAAATAGGCATAATAATAAATAGGCATCACTATGTACATGAGAATTACAGTTAAATTTACAGTTGTAGTGCAGTGAGTGATTGAATAGTTGCAGTTAAAGTGGCAGGTGCTAAGAAGTGTTCTTGAGTCCAACGGCAGAGGGAAAGAAACTATTCTTGTGGCGGGAGGTTCTGGTCCGGATGGACCATAGCCGAGGAAGTGGAAGGAGTCCACGGTGGTGATGGGGGAGTTTGTCATGGTGAGGTGGGGCTGGGGGGCTATGACTTTCCTGAAGTCCACGATCATCTCCACTATCTTCTGGGCGTTGAACTCCAGGTTGTTACCGCTGCACCAGGACACCAGCCGGTCCACCTCCCTCCTGTTAGACAGACTCATCCCCGTCCTAGACAATGTTAGCCCAATGAGGTTTGGTGTACGTTCCGCTAACTGATCATGGCTTCGAAGTTCTTCACTTAAATTTTACGGAGTCGTGGCTGGAGGTGCATAGCAAAGTTGTGTGTACAGGGAGAAGAGCAGTAGGGAGAAAGTACACAGCCTCGTGGAGCTCCTGTGCTGATAGTCCGAAGTGTCTGAGACAATTACTTCCCCATCCAGCCGCAAGCACTGCATCCGAGCGCCGGTCAAGAAGTCAGTGATCCACCTGCAGGTGGTAGTCGGGCACGCTTTGAGTTGGGAGAGCTTGTCCTGGAGCAGAGCAGGGAGGATGGTGTTGAATGCAGAGCTGAAGTCAACAAACAGGATCCTGGCATATGTTTCCGGGGAGTCCAAGATGCTGCAGGAATGAAGTGGAGTGCCGAGGTTGAGTGGCGGTCCGTCTACAGACCTGATGGCTCCCTGATGCCACCGAAGACTGTCCCAGTTGACGTGCAGTGGTCCAGCAGGGAGGAGGTGAAGGACTTGAGGTGGGACAAGACCAGGCGTTCAAATGACATCATGACTACAGACGTAAGCGCCCCAGGCCTGTAGTCATTAAGTCCAGTGATCCAATGGAAAGAATAAAATATTAGCAGAGACCTTACAGTAGATATGCATGATTAAATGTCTTTTCCAGGAGAATTGGTGAGCTGCTGTTCCCTGGTCCACTGTGGAATAACAAAATCTCATTAGATTGTGGAACTGAGGAGAGTATAGTGTGAGAAGATCCTTTTGATGTTTTCATGTAATGACTACAGCAAAAAGGGATAATTTAACATTCTGGTCACCTTAAAAAAGTCACTTTCGTTACCTTCGGTACCCTCTAGGTCCCCCACTTTTAAAGTACAATCATAAAATCAACATAGATACATTTTTGTTCTTCATTCAAAACTCTGATCGCTTCATCTACATGTGCATATTTTTATTAATATTAATAATATTTTTCTAGCTCCAGACTCAGATCTCTTAATCCACGTCTACTCTACTCATATATATCAAAAGTACATCAAGAGTGAACAATAAAAAGTACAAAAACCACATATTTTCAAAATTTTAAAAGTGAACTTGAAAACTAGAGTCTAGTATATGTCAATACTTCATTGACTTCCATTATATAAACCCATGTTTTGACAAAAACATTATAATGATAATAATGAATCCAATAGAAATTTGACCAAAAATGGTTTGATTGTAATGGTCTGACATGATTTCTCTGGGTGGAGTCTGCATGTCCTCCCCGTGTTACCGTGGGTTCTCTCCGGGTTCTCCGGCTTCTTCCCACCGTCCAAAGACATGCATGTGTTAGGTAAAATTGGCAACTGTAAATTTGCCCTAGTGAATGAGTGTGAGAGTGAATGGTTGTCTGTGTGTCTATGTCTCTGTGTTAACCCTGCGACGAGTTGGCCACTGTCCAGGGTGTACCCCGCCTAAGGCCCAAAGGCACTGGGATAGGCTCCAGTCACCTGCGACCCCTAATGGGAACAAGCGGTAGAAAATGAATGAATGAATGAATGTAATGGTCTGAAGGTAAAGATTGTCTGAGAGAAAATGAATGAATGAATGTAATGGTCTGAAGGTAAAGATTGTCTGAGGCATAGGCACCCCCCCCCGTGGCCCTGTGTGAACACATAACTCTGCTCAGTCAAATGTCAAGACAAGTGAACCTCAACAAACCACATTGATCTTCTTATTGGCTGTCACAAAGATGAAGTGTAAATAAAGACAAATAACTGCCCTGGTCATTTTCATAGCTGCCATTTAGGGTGAGAAAATGAGTAGAGGCTTTAGTAAAGAGGAGGCTCTTGAGGCTGTTATGCAGCTGATCGAAGAAGAGGGTTTCAGCAGCCAAAATGAAGAGGGGGATTAGAACTCGAGTAATGGACCACAGCATCATTATGGACAAGGTGTCAGATGAGGAATTTGATGAATTGGAGACCAAGTAAGGGGAGGAGAGTGGCAAGTAGGAGAGCGAAGAGTAGGAGTAGAGCAAAAGGTTGAAGGATATAAAGGAGTTTAAGGAACAATTAGAAGGTCAGTGAGGAAGACAAGGAGAAAGAGTGAAGTGGAGGACAGTGGAGAAAAAGAAAATGAGTAGTTTGATAATGAGTACCGGAGAGTGAAGAGGAAAATAGTGGAAGAGGAGTATCTTACAGGGAGCGCTTTGAATGCAAGAAACTGCCATTATCATTACCAACTCATCAGGTCAGGACTATTCATGCCCCACCTATTCTAATACAGGGCATAAGGTTTCAACCCGAGTTAGTTCGCCTTGGGTTCTGATGGCATCATGTTTGTTCCACCTTATTGTCTCCACAAAGGTCATCTTATTTCTGAGGAGTTCCTGTGCCAGGTGTGAGGAGATAAAAAACTTGTTGCTTGTGACGTTGTAATTTTGCAACTCACGGGTCAAGTTTGTGCCCTGATTTACCTATATCCTATGGTCTGTCACCTGTCTGGCATGCACCTGTACTATTAGCTTCATTTTCAGTTCATACCTTGAGCTCTCATCCACCTCTTCACCTGCTGAACTCCTCTTCGATCGACTGCATAACAACCTCCTCTTTACTACAACCTCTATTCATTTTTTTTACCCAAAATAGCTGCTGTGAATATGACTAAAGAAATCTTTACCAAAGGAAATTGTCTTTATGTACACTTTGATACATCTAAAAATATCAGCCACCTTTTTGAGGTCCATTTGTTTTGACACTCGTCTCTATGCAGAGTTATGTGTTCACACAGGGGCCACAAGGGGACAGTCACAGTGTGATAGTGTCTGTGCTGGACTCACAGACAAACTATACCTTCAGACCAATACAATCAAACCATTTTTGTTCTTATTATATAATGTTTTAGTCAAAACATGTATTTATAATGGAAGTCAATGGATATATCCAGTGTTTTTGTCCATAAACCTCTCACCTTCAAAACACAGTAATGCACCAAATATTTTTTCACCAGGAATTATTATTATTACCATATTTTTTAAATGTATTTCATTTTATTTACAAATACAAAAGTGTAACAATGATGAGGACAACAAGAACCAAAACAGCAAAAGACAGACAACAATACAAACATTAGACAAATAGAGGGACAACAGTCTAGAAACTTCAAAGCGGGGTGATTGTGTGTGTGCATGTCTGTGTGTTTGTGTGTGTCTGTGTGTGTGTGTGTGTGTGTGCATGTGTGTGCGTGTGTGCGTGTGTTTGTACGTGTATGCGTGTGTGAGTGCGTGTGTATGTTTGTTTGTGCATATTTGTGTGTGTATGCATTCAAACAGAATGTGTTACATTATTATTAACATCATCACATATATTGTGATACATGTAGATATAGTCATCTTTTTAAAATAGCAATCATTATATACCACTACCCATTGTCATTGCATCTTTATATATATATATATATATATATATATATATATATATATATATATATATATATATATATATATATCCATAATATATTAACATATATATATAACATATATACGTATACATACAGTACATATACGTGTCTGATAATCTCCCCTGCATCATTTCTGCCCCTTTTTTTTTTTCTGTGTCATGTTTAATGTCTAAGGTGCATTAAAAGAAAGAGGACATTTTACGAGCATCTCAATTTGGGACAGAGATGCTGTCCCAAGGAAACCACCTCTCGTCTGTCCTGCCAGCCTGAGTGTGTTTCGGTGTGTGTGTGCATTTCCCTTACTCCACTGTGGTGCAATAAAAACACAGGAAATGATGGGGGGGAGAGTATTTTCAGGACAACAGTTGTGACAACAATAGTAGTGATACAAATGATAGCAGTGATAATAGTACAAATAACAGCAACAATGATAATGATGATAAAACAACAACAAAAATACATGTATGTGTTAATAACATGTTTTTGTGGCAGAGTGGTGGTTGTGTGGTTGTGTAGGAGTTTGTTCATCTACAAAGTGTGATATATGTGTATACTCTTCTGAGTGCAATGTGTGCAAATCTCTGATGTGTAGCCTCTACTGTCAGAGTAGAGGCTATGGTTATAGCATTAAAGCATGTGTGTCGTTTTATCGATATGGTGAGAAATGGAATGTCAGCTATATTTAGTTCTTTGCATAATAATTGTTCTATGTCTAGCCATGTAATATCAGATTGGGTGAATGTATTGTAGTCGGTTAGCCAATGAGTAATATTGAAAATTTGGTGCTTCTAGTCCTCCTTGAGCTTTGTTCTTTTGTAATGTACTATGTTTAATCCTTGGTGTTTTATTTTTCCAATAGAAGTGAGTGATAGTGGAGTCTAGTGATTTGAATCAGGTGAGTGTGGGGTGGGTTGGGATCATTGAAAATAAATAGTTTATTTTTGGTAAAATTGTCATCTTTATTGCTGCTATCCTGCCAATTATGGAGAGGGGAAGGTTGAGCCATCGAAGTAAGTCTTCTTCTATTGTCTTTAGCAGTGGGGTGAAGTTGAGTGTTATCAATTCTGACAGCCTGGAGGAAATCTTGATGCCTAGGTATAGGTATGGGTGATTGGTGGGATGCCACATCCCATTTGGTTTATGTAGGATGGATGATTTATTCCAATTAATTGCATAATCTGAAATTTTTGAAAAAGACTGAATTGTTTTGATTATTTCTTGGATAGATGTTTGAGGTATTTGTATAAATAGTCGTATAGCGTCTGCATAAAGTGAGATTTTATGGGCTTGTGTTGTTTGAATACCTTTGATTGATGGGTTCAGGCTGCTGCCAGGGGTTCAATAAAAATGGTGAATAGAGACGTAGAGAGTGGACATCCCTGCCTTGTCCCCCTGTGCAGTGTGAAGCTTTGTGATGTTAGTCCATTGGTTGTGACTGTGGCAGATGGTAATATAGAATCTTGATCCAGTTAATAAATGACTCTCCAAAGCCAAATCTTTGTAGAGTGGTGAATAAAAAATTCCAATTGACCCTATCGAAAGCTTTTTCTGCATCTAATGTGGCTATGATTTTGTCTTTCTGTTGTGTTGATGAGTAATGCATTAAATTAAATAATCGTGTTTTACCAGGCTTTATTATATTGTTCACTCTGGTTGTACTTCTAAGACTATATGGTTTTATAAAATAAATAGACATTATTGTAATGAAGTCACTTGAATGTTTAGAGCAGAAGTATAAAGAGATCTGAAAGTTTTGAAAGTAGAAAAAAATATCAATCGATGTGGATTTGATGGCTGTTTAAAAAGGTGACATGAGGGTTCCCACGGTGATGAATTTACCCTTTTGTTCAACCTCTTGAACTAAAGACATGGTATTTCCCTTATTCTACATGTTCTAGAACAAATACCTTAAAATAGCTGGTTAAGAGTCATTTGATTGAACCTTGAGAAAAGGGATTAAAAAGATTGAAATATGTAGGGGAGACCAAGTTGATCAAACCTCTTACTATTAAAAAAAAAAGTGAAATAGCAAGTTTGTATGTATTTTAGGGTCTGCACTAGGAAGGACATTCTGCAAATTGTTGGAGCTGTGGCCGGTTGTACATGGAGATTCGTAGGCATGCAATCCACTCGACCACCAAGTGGCACCACAGCATCCAGTATTTTAGTATAGCTTTCTAATAAACTGAAACATTCCAATAATTTGATATTTACATATTTTATAACAATTTATCGCAGTCATTACTTCTACATTTATTATTGTATATCCTGAAGCTATTAAAGCTACAAAGTTCAAAGTCTTCTCTATTTTACAATGTTTCATCTTGTATCATCATCATAATGTGACTAATGTGTTATCAATTTATGTATTCAGTGTTCGGGCAAGATATGTTTAACGGTTCTTATTTTTTGTGAAGCCTTTGTTTAAAATATGTTCACGTGTGCAATTATGAATAAAAAGACAAACATTGTTTTCTAAGGACATATTATTTTGCTGCTAACACTTTAACCCATTTAGACTCTTTAACCTTGCAAGCCATAACTATGCGGGCAGTTTATTGTTGTAAATCTGTTTTCCTTCTTACGTCTTCTTCTCTTGCTCACTAAATTGTCATTGGAGAATACCTTAAATAGTAAAATTCATATCAACATTTTAGTCTCATAGCATCCTTCCGCTTTAAATGCACCCAACAGTTACGCCCCAGTCTTTCCCCTCATCTCTACTCAGGCTGGCCACATAAATGTCATCGCAACGCCCCGCCCAGTCTAGAAGGTCTGTGGACTTTTGATTTCCACCAAATGTTCAACATTTGTCGTTTTGCCAAAGGAATGCTGAGGTTGAAAGACTGAGAGAGATTGATGTCTGAAGGATGCTCCGGGAAGATGCAGAACAAACATGAGAGAGATGCTCAAGGCGGCTCTTGTCTTGTGTTCACAGCACAACTCATTTCTAAAACATCCATTGTGATGAGGAGCAACGGGCTGGAAGAAGAGACAGTGTGACTTTAAAACTGCACAAACATGACACGTTTAAGTATAGTAAATGTGGGAAACAGACTTTGTATATTTTCAAAAGATTATTTTCTTATTCAAATGGAAAGGGGTATGAAATTCTATTATATTGGGAATCAAAAGTAGTGGGGCCCATGCATTGACTTTCCGAGTATCAGACCTATACAACAGGACTATTCCAGGTCTAAATTTAGGGCTAAATCTAAAATGGGATTGTTATTATGATTATGATTATGATTATTATATATACCATTGCCACAGTTGGTATTATTATTTTTTTTATGCACAAAGAAGAGAGAAAAGTGTGGATAAAATGAACTCTAAAGTAATACTAACTGAAGGGTTGTCGTCCACACATAACAAGAAGAATCTGGTCTAGACAGAGCACCATATCTAGAGCAAACCATACCAGAGGAGATCAGGTCTGACTCCGCCTCTCTATAAAGCTACCTAACATTGGGAAGGCATTAAAACAATGTGGTGTTTATAGCTATTTAAAAACACGTTCATTCTCCTCATGTCTGTCTGCCAATTCTCTGAGAATTTTAGAAGAAATTACCAATTTTGTTCAATAATTTTCCCAATGCACTCCCTTAGAACAGGCTTGTGTTCTGCAATGTAATCTCGCCTCCCTAAAATGTCTTTTGATTGGAGTTTTCTGATTTGAGTCTTGAGGATTGCTTCGGTGAGTGGTTTGAGATGAAGGCCTGTGGGTCCCTTTACAGCGGAGATATAAATATTTTAATAAGCCGTTTCCCAAAGCAAGAGGAGGTAATTTCTCACCAGGGTCTCTGCTAAAACCTTTAACAACCGCTCATCAAAACAGCCAAACTATTATAAAATGTGAAGATGAGCTTCAGTCAGGGAACAGGTATAAAAAAAATTGAAAGTGATGAGAAAGCAATAGGGAAAGCCTTGGGGAGTATGCAGGCAGTATAGCAATTAGCCTCAAAAGGGAAAGCATCGTTCCACATGCTTTTCATGGTTTATTTTGTAAAAGAGTGTCGCAGCATGCATTCATGAAAACGTTTTCTTTTATTTTAAATATGTGTTTCTGTCCTTTGCAGTATTATGGATATAGAACTCTGTTTCTCAAACTGTGTGTACTTCTGGTGATACAAAGATGCCCTCTGCAGTTTGAGAATTTGTTTTATTCGTATGAAAGTCTATTATGTATTTGTTTTTTGGGGTTGGGTTTATCATTATTTAAAACTATCTTATCCTTGGTTTAATCTAATTTAGGTCTTAGTTTGGTACACGGACGCCCAAGTATTATTTAAATTGGTCTGAGGATAAGTGGAACCTTCCCAAGCCTCAGCACATGCTGTTGAAGTTCAGAATATTGTTCTGAACAGTTGTTCAATAGCTGTTGCTCCAAAAGCTGCTAAAGGCTTTCCAAGTTTAAATGCAGACTTAAAAATGTTGTTTGTCATCACTAGGATATTTTTAAAAAACATGTGTTTATAATTTTCTCTTTCCCTAGTTTCAAGTGCAGATATATCTTATCTATCTTTATCAACTGCAAAAACAACCAACCTTTTCCCATCGTAGGCTGATGACCCATAAGCTCAAAGCATCTTCCAAACAGCACTTCAAATTCAGTTCAAATTCAGTTCAAATTCAGTTCAAATTCAGTTCAAATTCAGTTCAAATTCAGTTCAAATTCAGTTCAAATTCATATCCACACATTGTCAAGATACAGTCCAGTTCATGAAGACAGACAATGCAATGCTTTTACTATTTGTCAAGTCTTTATATTTATCATGAATTTGACAAATTATATTTGTCAAGACATACACCAAATCCCCTTCCATACATAGAGCACATGTATGGAAGAATATATTGTCAGCTCTTAGACGCTAAGCAGGACAGGGCCTGGTTAGTACTAGGATGGTAGAGCGCTGGAACACCAGTGCTTTGTCTCAATTCCGGGTCTGCATGCTCCGAAGGACCCTGCCGACGGAGTCTGGTCTTCCGAGTAGCCTCCGTGGACCACAAAGTCGTGCCAAAATGGGACAGGCTTAGCCCACAGAGCCGCTCCGTCACCTTGTCTAAAACAAAATACTATGTTCTGCTCTTGTAAAATTTAATAATTACCAATGTTCCTGTGATAACTGTCAAAATGATCTAGAAGTTTCAACAAAAGTAATGAAATATGCCATCTAAATTTCAAAATGGGATTTTATAATCACAAGGGAATTACATGAAAGGTAATGTGTGCTTTTAAATGACTTTATAAATAGAGAGATCGGTGTTTCTGGACAAAACATATTTACATATACATATACATATACATATACATATACATATACATACACATACACATATACATACACACATACACACACACACACACACACACACATATATATTTTATATTTGTTTGTCATGTTCACAACGTCTATCTTATGGCAGTCAACATGAATCATAATTACTAATTAAAATCTGGAACAGTCTTCCTGAGGATGTGAGACAGGCCTCTACTCTGGCAATGTTCAAATCTAAGCTAAAAACTGTTTTGTTTGGCTGTGCATATGACTGAAGTGAGAGCACCTTTAAATTTCTGTCATGTCTTTGTGATTTTAACGAATTTTTGTCCTGTCCCTTTGTACAAATTGTGCTCTACAAATAAACTTGCCTTGCCTTGCCTTGCCTGCCATTGAAAATTGCTGCAATTTACAGTTAAACCCAAACTTCTTTTTACAGTTTTGGGAACGTTATGCTCTTATTTTATGACAACACTCGTGCGTGTACTTTCATGTTTTCCTCCACTGTCGGGAGGCGCTGTTTTGCTCTGGCTGTTTTAAAAACATCTAACTAGCGCCACGCAGCGTATTATGGGATATACAAGGCCGCAAAGTATGCTTTTTCATGGCCAATCTCCATGGAAACGCAGGCCACATTTGTTGGCCGCATTTGTGGGTTGCATGAAATGGGACAGCATTGTCGCGCAGGAAGTGACGCAACCGGCCTTCAAATCTAGCCTTTGGAGCATGCAGACCCGGAATTGAGACACAGCACAGTGGGGCGCGAGAGGAAATGTTGTTTCCTTCGGCAAGACACTTCACCCACATTGCCTAGTAAAGCGCTTTGAGTGCCACGCTGTAATAATAAAAACATATAATAATGTGTGTGCAGTATTGCAATGAGAGACGTTTAGGTACACAACCATAGTTTATTACGGCTCTTCACTTACACAGACAATAGATGTGTCAGCGATACCTAGGAAAGGTGAACAGCAGAATACTCTGATTGAAGTGTTGCCAGATGCTGCCTGTTTAATTTACACACTGTCTCTGCGCTATGATCTGAACTCAAGAGAAGCAATACAAAAACAAAACCTGACAGGTGTTAAAGGAAATGACAGTGGTTTTCACAGCTAAGACAAACTGGGATCCTTTCCCATTTTGTCAGTGATCATAGTTGTACATTGCTAGCTGTAAAGTGCTCTATATATTGCAGAAAAAAGGTAAAACAATTAACCTTCTGTCCAGGAGTTGCTATAAAAAAACAAATTAAAAAAAGTTACATTTAATCAGTAAAAGAAGATTAACGTAAATCTAAATTCCAATAAACATCTTAAATTGATAGTGCTTAATTAAATTGCAGGCAGTAACTGTATCTATTGACTTTTGAAGTAAAGTTGTCTTCACTGTGCAGTTAATTTTGATCTAAATCAAATTAGATTGTATCAATCCTTAGAATTTGAATTAAAATTCGATCAGTATTTACAGGCCATCATAATCTGTGTCAGTGTACATTTGACTGCAACCTGTGACAGAACATGGAACTGAAAAGATATAGCCAGAATACAGCACATAGCTCAGGATCAAATGAAAAAACACGACCATTATTTGCTAATTCCGCCATGTTTGATACAAGCGTGCAATTGAGATGCACGAGCCAAAACAATATACTGAAGTGTATAGAACTCGGGATTGTTTGGCCACAGGTGAAAACTTTTTGACATTTGATCCCAAGATCAACCATTTGCAACTGGGTTTATTTTTTAGGTCAATTTGCAACTGGGTTTATTTTTTAGGTCAATTACTCTAACCTATTGTAACGGGACTCCATAAATATTCGGTATTTCGTGTGGGGGCAGAGCATATTTTTCACATCTTTTTTCTTCTTTATATCTATTATTTTACAATCAGGGTAAGGTTAGAATTAGGATCAGGGTTTGGAACAGTTAATTTGGGTTTTGAACAAAATGCCAATTATTTAGAAAGTCCCTTTTTATACTTTTTTACGTGATGTCATCAACATTTCTTGGTGGGGTAAAGCAAACTGGACTGGCACTGCTCTGTCTGAACTCAAGTTGGACTTTAATCTGACCTTTGCTTCAACACAACCTGACCATAATGAACTGATTTATTTAGAACTACAACAGATGATTTGTGCTGTTAAACATGTCCCTCTGAAATAATATTAATGTCACAAGGTAGCATTAGCCAAAAAATGTTCAGTTAATCACACTTGCGCTTTTTGTTGAAAATAAAACACCACGAATACTCGTATTCACAGGCTCCTGAAACTTTGATGTTCAATGTAATGTCACTGAAAATGATCTAATATTTGACCAATGGCCCACCACCATTTAGATTTTACACTTTCTGTACTGGGCTTTTGTCTGGTGTATAATAAAAGAACTAGAATGGCTGAACAATAGGGGGAAATTATAAAGTGACAAGTTGACCTATGATAAAAGAACATATCCAACCTACTGATCACCCTATAGAAGCCTCATTTTTGGGATGAACTTTTCCAGAATGGAAATGTAATTTCTCTTTAAATGTACACAAAGGCAGAGTCATTGTATTCCACTTCAAGCAGTACATTATGAGAAAATCCTCCATCTGGTATAAGGCTAAGTATAAGTTGTCAGACGTGCTGATTGGCCAGTTTTTCAATAGATCCTGGTCAAGGTTCATGTCTGGAGAGTTGTTTGTCACGTAGCATTCATTGTTCTGTCCAAAATATTAGTTATGCTCCACAGAACTTGAGTCTCTATTTACAGAAGTCCATTGCATCACATCACTTTCTTCTCTTTTGATGATCCAAGCAACAGCTTTACCTAAAAAAACAAAAACAAATGTTAACAGATGATGAAGATGAAAACCATCACCACGTGCTGCCCGGTGGTTCAGTGGTTATGGGGTTAATGTCCTCCCTTCTCTCTCATCCCCCATTTCATCTGTCCTGTCCAATAAAGTTTACGGGCCCAATATTCAAAAAATAAAAGAGAAAACCATCACCAAGTTATTTTCCCTTGTCTGAATATTAAAGTTAATATTAAAGCATATCTCCTGTT
This sequence comes from Chaenogobius annularis, assembly GCA_015082035.1. Classification (NCBI taxonomy): domain Eukaryota; kingdom Metazoa; phylum Chordata; class Actinopteri; order Gobiiformes; family Gobiidae; genus Chaenogobius; species Chaenogobius annularis. The sequence goes on along the minus strand of BJKM01000004.1, from coordinate 688,747 downwards.
AAGGTTAATGTTTATAAATCATACATTGCGACATCTGGAAGCTGTTCACAAAAAAATTACCTAAATTACTACTACAACTTAAATATATGTATTTTTATTACTGGATAGGGGGATATAAGGCACTGTTAGTGGCTCTCAGAGATGATAAATTATATGTGTAATTGTATAATAGAAATGCAGTTCAGCTTGTAATAGATAGCAACACAAACCAGTGTTTAATTCTCACTTTCACTTTTCTCACCCATTGCGGGTGGTCTCATCCCTTCGTCTGAGTTCGGTTCCTCTACCAGGGGCCTGGGAGCTTGAGGGTTCTGCGCAGTATCTTTGCTGCACTTCTCTGGACTGAGATGTCCGATGTTTTTCCAGGGATCTGCTGTAGCCACTCCTCCACTTTGAGGGTCACTGCCCCGAGTGCTCCGATGACCACGGGCAACACTTTTTCCTTCATCTTCCACGCCTTCTCCAGCTCTTCTCTGAGCCCTTGGTATTTCTCAAGTTTCTTTGTGTGTGTGTGTGTGTGTGTGATTATCTCATTATTCAGTCATTTTGTTATACAGACTTGAATATGATTTTCCATTAACTGAGAAGTTATTTTAAAATGTTGTTATATGTCTACGTTCAAAAGAGATATCATACTAATTGTTATATTGGCCCATAGCAGGGCCGACAAACATAAGGCCCACGAGCCGTATCGGGCCCCAGATGTTTTAATCCGGCCTGCAAAACTCTTATATTTATTCATTTCTGATCAAAATATAGCATTTATATCACCGGAACTACAAGTCCCACAACCCTTTGCCGTAGCTGCCCCTCCCCCATGCTGCTCAGCGCTGAAGAAATGCTCCAGCAGCATCTCTTCAGTGTCGAGTGCCACAAAACTTTAGAGATTTGCCTTGAGCAGAAAGGTCTGAGCGGAAAGACACGTGATGGTTTTGAGTTAGAGCTGTGCTAATGTGGCTAAAACATCCAAACAAGTGCATTTTGGCCCATTTCAGGCCTGGTACAGTCCTCCTGTTATACTCCTTGTTTAGTCCTGATTCAGTTTCGGTTAAGTCCCGATTCAGGCCCGGTAACAGTGCTCCTGTTAAAGTCCTTGTTAGTCCTGCTTTAGTTCTGATTCAGGCCAGGTGTTTCCGTCTTTGTTTAGTCCTGGTTCATGTGTAGTTGTGATTCTTCAGACCAGTTCTCTCACTAAACATGTGGGAAGTAGATACCTCCGTTTTGTTTGTTCTTCTACAGTAAATGTTATTGACACGTGCGGGTACGCATTGCCGCTGATCGATCGCTGATGTTTAATTATGTATTCAACGTCACTCTCAGTTTGAAGTCTTTACTGGGCTGTTTTTCAATAATTCCTGCATCAGGCCTCAGATCAAAAAAAGTTTTAGGCCGTTAAAGTGGATTCTCACTGGCTTTGGACTTCTCAGTCCGAGAGCTCCCCACTTGCGTCCTTACAAGACTAGAATATTTCTTTCACTGGTCAAAAAGTTTAATTGTGCAAGATTAAATTTTGAAAGTAAAATGATTTACTTTAACAGATCATTTTGAAACTTCTGGCTTCTCTCTGGCTTCTCTCTGGATTTTTTTCTGGATTTTTTTCTGGATTTTAACTGGCTTTTTAGTGGCTTTTCTCTGGTTATTCTTTAGCTTTTTCCAGTTTTCACTGGCTTTTCTTGTGTAGACATTCCCTTGTGTAATCATGCACCATCATTACAGGACTGGAATATTTTATTCAGTCAGTGGCCTGCACAGAGTAGCTACTGCTTCAGTGAGCATTAGTGCTGGGTGATAGAAAATTATCCATAATTTTTTGTCTGGTGAGGGTCCCCCTCTGCTACTTATTGCTATGGCTGGATCATTCGACACTAGATAGCCTACGGTAAGTATGAAAGCTGTTTTGAAAAAAAAAGCAATTTTCAAAATTCAATAAATAAACTACATGATGGAAAAGTGTATTAACTTTTTTTTTTTTTTGTCTGTCGAACTGTGGAACATTCCATGGTAAAATAAGTAAGAAAAGTTATATAGTGCACCGTTTCAGAGTTGGTCACAATTTCATTTTGTCTTATTGAAAACAAAAAAAAGTATCTAATAATGATTGGAGTGCACACATTGTATGAGTGCACTGGGCGTATGCAGAGCTGGCCTTGGCACCAAGTGGACAACTCAACTGGCTATCAGAAGTCAAAGGGAGCATGCTTGAATGTAAAGAACAAAAATAAAGTTAAATCAAGTTGTTATTTTCCTCTGATTAAGGCTACAAGGCACCATCTGACCATTGCAGTCATGTGCAACATTGTGAATATTCAGTCATTGTTTATGTCCATAAACTACACCCACATAAGCACCCACACGGAAATGCACCTTTCAGTCATATTTGCCTTTTGTTATTTTGGAATTTTAGAAACATTTATTTTGTAACTCTATTGTAGAGATGTATTATGTTTTATTTGCTGTGTTCAATCAAACATAACATTTTGCCTACATAATATTTAGATTTTATTCATGCATCAAACAGCATGCCTGTTAAAAACCACCAAATACTTCAGAAACAGACTTGACTGTAATGTCAACGGGAGCTCTCGGAGCGACTCTAGTGAGAAGTCAAGTGAGAATCCACTTAAATGACCAAAAGCCTTGAAGTGCGAGTGCATCATATTTTGGGACATTTTGGCCCATATAGTTTGACCTCCTCTCCCACTTGTTAGTGAAATAGTGGGTGTTGGATTATGTGGTTCCAAAAAGTGTGGGTGTCACATCCCCCATGGTGAGACGTGGCTGTCTATAATGATCAATATACAATTTCCATAAACTTGAAATTGAACTATTACATAGACAGAATTGAATCCTCTCTACCCTTCAAGACCATGCAAACCCACTGTGTGTGGGAGTACAGATATGTCTGTGAGATTGGCACGCCTCTGTTTTTGTCTGGTCCGCTTGTGAGATGTCAGGCGGGGATCACCTCTTTTCTCCTTCAGCTTAAATTGCCTGTCATCTCTCCCAAGTGTTTGACTGCCAGACACTCCAAAACGCTTGCCCCGAAAGTACAATGTGCATGGGACTCATTTATACATTTATAACCATGTCCGCTATCGATTCCGACCATCTGTCACCTGCCACACATTTTGGAGAAACCCACTGCAAACTTGTGAGACAACATTATCACTGGAAAACTTTAGAAAGAGGAGAGACTGCGGAGACAACATGATAAGATAAATGCACAAAATGGGCAATTGTTATGTTGCTCTGCTGCTGCATAGCACATTGTCAAATAAATAATTCTCAATTATGCACAAAGCAAATTCAAAGCAAAACACTCTCAAAACATTAGTGGTAAAACTTTACAAGAAAAAAGAGATTTGCACAAGCGTAGGCTAAACAGATTACATCAATTTAGCGGCGCAGTAATTTTGAGCCTTTATAGAGTCATTTACTCTGGGAGCTGTCTGTGTGATTAATGGGGCACTAATGTGAGAATAATTCAACTTTGGAAAGACAAAGACCGGTGCAGCTTCTTGTCAAAAGCTAAAAAAGTGATTTGAGTGAAGATGATGCTAGTTTCTTGAAGGTGCACTGGGATATCTGATTGGGTATAGTGTACCATTAAACTTATCTATTCAATTACAGAGGTTATATTGCTCAAAAATACTTTGAACAAAAACAGATATTGAGCTTGCCTTTGCTGTGTTACTGTGAGCCTGGTTGACCACAGAACTTGCGGCGTCAACTGCTTATCTCCATGGACATAGTTAGATAAGTTTGTTAACTTTTCAGGCAAACCAGTAACATCTCCATGGAAGCGGACCCTCCACCAGAAAAATTATATAGTGGACAAAGACTGTATATATATCAGAAAGGGCTAAAGCTTGGATTATATTTCCCGCATGGAAATTCTGCACGGAAATGAGACAAAGGAGGGTAGTGGAGAAGATGATGGCAGAATTGATTGTCTGGGCAGGGAGAGTTCACAGCTTGTTGCTTCAACAATCTCGCTCTTGATTGGCTCTGTGGTTGCCACGAAATGCACACTCAGATTTCCAAATATGGGCATTGGTTACAGATTAGTTCATAACTGCCAGCTGCAATTGGCTTCAATTGATTTCAGCCGAACAGTATGGCGTCCGTTTGTTCACTCACATATACAATCTATGATGATAGTGCACCTTTAATATGTGAGAGTCCCATGCGAAAGAAAATAGCTATGAAAAAGTGTGTTGAATAAATTGGATACTGACAAAGTGCTAATTTGACTGGGACTGTTTTCCACATGGAAGATTCTCACAGCAGGTGCAGGGTTTGTGTTTGCGGAGCTGAGCCGTGTAATTGGCAAACCATGGTCTTTCACAGTGCAGTGTTTTCACTGTGGAAGTGTGGGGCGTTCAGTGAGTGCACGTGGTAAGTGTGTATTTTTAGAGGCAGCTGTAAAATTTTAAGAAAAAATGTGCTAACTGTGTTTCGATGAAATTATAAAAGTGTGAAAACAAAGAGTATGGATTGCTCTTTTCATCTGTAAATTTAAAAAATTAAATTTGTTGTCACAGGCAGTGCTGTAGTAATTTCACTTGATTGCTGTGGGATAGGTTTGAATCTGTGTATTTCAATCTGTATTCATCTGAAATGTTGAAGCTGAAAATGAATTTATAATGAGTGTTTTTGATTTCCCAACAATAGTGGGATTTATTGTTATATTAAGACCAGTACATTCAGTTACAAATTACATTGTATTTATTTAAATAAACATCAGATTACTTCCCATTGACTAGACATTAAAAATCCCAATAATAGTGCTTTAATTTACTGTGTACGGAGATGTAAAGTGTGTTTAAGGTCTTCACTGATATCAGGTATACAGTTGCATCTCATTTATAGTTACAGTACATAGCATTTATTGCATCTCTTCTGCTTCCTTCCTGCTGTGTTGTCAAAAACATCATATTAAACATAAAATTCCTAGACCTATGTATATATTGTGTGTGTGTGTGTATATATATATATATATATATATATATATATATATATATATATATATATATATCTATATATATATATATATATATATATATATATATATATATATATATATATATAAAAACCACACGTACAATATATACATGTACAATATGCTCCTCAGTGGGATTTAACAGTCCAGCCCAGGGACAACAGGTGGAAATTAGCTTGAGCTACCTGGTACAATACATCTCTCCTGATGAGGTTAATGTATATTGTGCACTGTCCCTGTCTCAAATAAATAAACTAACTAACTAAAATTGTGAATTAACTCAGTTTACCGCAGTGTATTTCTCTCCACATCAAGCCAGTTGTCCTGACAAAAGGTTTGGGCTTTAGTTTTTCTGTCAACACAGTCCAGTGTCCAGTGCAGCTCACAGAGGCAGTGCACTGGAGAACGGAACTGACAGCCCAGAGAGGTAGCAGAGGCTCCACTGAGAAACAGTGAATGGCCCCATTTGAATCTTGGTGAGAAGCAGCCAGCAATCATACTGTATGATTAAAGGTGCACTATGTAACTTTTGTGTGTAGGGTAGAGGCTGGACATATGTGCCCCAAAGCAAAGTACTGGTTACAGTAAGCTGTATTGTTATTATGTTATTGTAAAACAATGGTTTGTGCCCATATTATACAAAATCAATAGTAAGCAGTAGAATATGAAAAAAAATGCATCCCCCGTCAGACCCCCCAACCAACCATCCCCTTTGTTAAAAAAACAAAACAAATGGCCCACCACTGTCTATCTCCATAGCAAAGTAGCTGCTCTGTAATCCACAATTTACACCAAAGCGGAAACAGTGCATAACCGCAACAGCACAACATCCGCACAGGAATAACTTTTAATGGTAACATGTATGACAGTTTACACCTGTTATGTCAAACGCATGTCTAAAGGCCAATCAAAAAAGAGATTAAATACAGTGTTGTCATTTTAACATTACATCTTGAATATGATGTCTCGCGACCCCCAACTCATGCTTCACAACCCCCGGGCGTTGTTTTAAAACATTTAAACAACGTGCCTCGCAACCTGATCCCGTGTGGGAGCTCGTACATCGGGGATGCACCTCGGGGAATGATTCATGAAGGACTATGACGAGTTTTTCATCAAATTGGTGAAATATAACATGTTTACGATGCCAAATATCAATTTTAAAAGAATAACTTGAGGCAGGAGAAGGCATGGCGGGAAATAGACGAAACTTTGAAGGTAAGCAGCCTAATTAATACAAATGCG